>WEIV01017263.1:6131-22436 GCA_013390005.1 Calyptomena viridis
CCTGCATCCCTGCGTGCCGCGTCCCTTCGTCGTGCCGCGCCGCTCCCGTCAGCATGGACGAGGAACGGGTGAGTCCCTGCGGGGCTGGGCTGGGTGGGGACTATGGACAGCGCCCGGGAGCCGCCGGCGGGGCGTTTCTGGAGTGTTGGCTTTTTCCGTCGCTCGGCCTGGCTGCCTGGGCAGGGGGGCTGGTGGATGAGGGAGCTGTGCGGGAGGGGCAGGTGTGCGGGGAAGGCGCTGCCCCCGCAGCTGGGATGCGCGGAGCGGCGGGGTCCCCTCCAGAGGGGCTTCCCCGAGTCGGCTCGCTCTCCGCCGATGTTGCTGGAGCAATGGATGTCTCACTCTCTGGAAACGTTCCAAACTCACCGAGACTCGTTCCTATGTCACCTGCTCGAGGTGACCGTGCCTTGGCAGAGGGGTTAGACGGGGTGATCTCCAGAGGTCCTTTCCAGCCCCAACCATTGCGTGATTCCGTAAGGAAGCGCGGCAGCGGTGTACAGCTCTTTCACCCTGTGTGTCCCCGTCATAAGTAATTATGGTGCGCACATAAACCCTTCTGTTTGCCACTGATGTAACCTAGCATTGAAAGGAACTAATGCATAAAAGCGTTTTGTAGGGTTTTTTTGTTTGTGTGTTTTTTGTTGTTGTTGTTGGGTTTTGGTTTGTTGGTTTTTTTGGTTTTTTTTTTTTTCCCCCTATGGCTTCTGCCCTACAATTATCTCCTTTCCTCACTTGCTATCACCCCCTTTGGGGAAATTACTGATGAGTAGATATGTGCCTGGCCCAGAGTTGGGGCTTTCTGAAAATGATGCTCCCTTGCAAAAAAGTGACTTAGCCTTTTGGCTCTTAGTCTATCAGTGCAAAAGGGCTTATCTTGCTGTCTCTTTGAAGACTGTGCTTTCCTCAGCTTGAAAACTGGTTTGTGAGTGAGGTCTGAATAACTTAGCAGTACCGATTTACAGATCAGGGGTGTTTGGTGCTTCAGTTGAGTGTTTGTGTGTTAAAGGAGTCACAGCTTCTTCAGGCTCAGCCTCAGGTCTCTCACAGTAGAGTTTCACGTGTTGGATTTATCAAAATAAGTGATTTAATAGAGTGTTATGGCATCAGGTCAGCTCGAGCTGGGACCCAGAACAAAGGAATCCCCTCACAGTTACACCCCGACAACTTGTGCACCTGCCCCTCTTGTGGTCTTGGTACACAGGTGATTTTTAGTCTGGGGTCCTGTCTCTGTGTCCACGCAGGCAGGCGGTTCACTGTTCTTACTTTGTGTAGTTGCAGTTTCTGCTGACAGCTGTAATCACCTTGTCTTCCTGGTTGTAGTTCCAGTGCACCTGCTCACTGACAGGGTGTGGGAAACTAAAAAAGCCCTGTACTTGGGGTAAATATTACTTAACAGTGACCAAAATACTAGTGTGTTACAAGTATTCTCACACCAAAGCCAAAACTCAGCCCTGTACCAGCTACTTGGTAAATTATTGAGGAAATTAACTCTGTTCCAGTCAACAAGAGATCTTGGTGTGAGTTCACAGCTTGTGGCCCAAGACTTCAGCAAATCCAGCTGCTCATCCTAAGTAAGCAAAGATAAGCGAGCAATAAACTAAATTACATAGTATAGTAACTCTGTGTAACTTGTTCTACTTAAAACTTACTCATTTGTGCTGAACAACTAATATTTCTGAATGTGTCCTTTGGAAGGTGAGCTGTGAAATGGCAATAAAGTGTGCTTCTAATAGAAAATACGTGAATTTGATCGTATCTGCCTTTGCTGCTCTGTGTGACATTAGTCTCTTTGGAGGAGGAGTAAATGAGGGCTGCAGCTGTTGTGGGTGCGCTAGGTGGATGTTTTTAAATTTCAGTGCTGCTCAGAGGTTCTGAAAATGGTAGTAAAATTGCAGTGGATCTTGTATTTTACAGTGCTTTCTCTAACAGTAGTTAATTTGCTACTGTCACCCGTACTGTATGAAGTCCTTTTTCTGGCAACTTAAATGTGTTGACAAGTGCAGAAGATTAAATTAATGGAGGATAAGTAAGCATGTCCTCTTAGAAATTTGATCTGGACTTGAAGGTTAAAATGGCTCACGATTTTGTCCCAGGCCTGCTTCCAGATCTGTATGCAGTCAGGTCACGAGCCTTCAGTATGATCTTGAGCAAGTTGCTAACTTGCTTCTTAAACAGAACTGCTGTAATTGTTAAGTTTATCAAAGTTTCCTCTTTTGTGAGGCAAAAAAATAAGAGTTTCCTCTTTTATGCTTCTCTGCTTCAAGAGGTGCTATGTCATGTAAGTTACATGCTATTCAAAGGAGAGTGTATTGGTTTTATCCACCTGGCAAGAACTTGTAGGCCTTCCTATCTTTTTCATTTTTTTTTTTTATTTTCTAGCCTTTGTGCATCCACACTGTTGCTTTATCAATGCCAGGCACTTTTTTTCTTTCTGCAAAAGGAATTGGATTCAGAGAGTAAGATTAAGACATAAAGGGGAAGAGCAGTATGAAGCTCACTGACAGCAGCAAAAATGACTTCTATAATAAACATGCCATAATGTTTTGAAAATTCCTTTGAAACTGACCTCACCTGGAGGTCAGAGAGAAAGCTAAAAGGAAATTGGTTGTAATAGAATTCTCTGCAATACTTCATTCATCTGTGGGCAATAGAGTTAGACTTCCTTAATTGTAGAAATACCAAGAAGCTTTACTGAGCTTGGGGCTGTTTTAATTCTTTTGTGAAGTAACTTGGAATGTAGGCCTCAGCTGCTGCTTACGTTGGTAATTCTTCCAGAACCCTTTTCGTTACATGAGATTGTGGTGACTTCTCAGAAATTCCCCTTAAATGAAGAAATGGCAACAGCACAGTGTATTTTTAATTTGGCATAAATCTTGGAACAATTGGAAGAAAATCTGTTTATTGCATGTTAGAGATTAGAAAATTATGTTAGAAAATACTGTAAGCTGGTGATTCCTAAAAGCTGCCTCTCTGTTCTAGTGGTTTGTGCATTGCTGTTTTAGGAAAATCCTGTCTAGTGCTCATGGATGCTTTTAGAAAATAGATATTGGTTCAAATTTGACCAAACCTGGTTGAATTTCTCTTGCAATAAATTGTTAGCTTGCTTAGAGAGCCATACTGATCCTTGTCTGTTCAGTTGACTTTAGATACAGCAGAAAACTTTTAACAGTTGTCTTCCAATTGTTGCCATGTGTTTGCCTCTCTGAAAGTTTTTTAAATGATCCTTGTACTCGGATTTTTTCCTTTAATAATAGTGTAGCTATAAAACCCAACAACATTGTTCAGCACTATGTACAGGAAGACTTTTTCCCCCATGTGTTGCAACTGAATAAGCCACAAGATCCTTGCTGAAAGAGGATTGTGCATTTCCATGTTCATCCAAATTGACAGTTATGCTCATAGGATCTAAGGCTTATCTCCAGGCTATCTAGCATGTGAAAACAATTGCTTCTGGTCAGCGGTGAATGCAGAAGCAGCTGGCTGGACAATGGCAATTCATCTGCCATTCTGATGTGCACAAAGCTGTGTTTGGAAATGCTCGGTTTTCACCAGACAGCAAAAAGGCTCAGTAATGAAGTGGTCAAGACTGGGCTGTGCTTTTGTTTCTGAAAGAAGCCAAAGTCTTGTTTCTGCTCTCAGAGTCCTGGCTTCAGGCACTGCCAGCTGCTCTGTTGCCTCTGTACATGACACCATCAATATCTGTGCTAAAAGCACTAAAATTCCAGTTTCCTATGCTTGTGGTTGAACTTTGTTAGCATGACACCAGGAAACAGGCAGAAGTACCAATACATACCTCATTGCAGGTGGGTTGGAAACTGCTGAGGAAGGGGCCAGAAGAAAGATGAAAGAGCCTGGCTTGCGACTAGTGGAGGAGTTCCTTATGTGGTGTTGAGGTTCATTGTGAATGTTGTGAGATAATAAAATATTTTTCTTGCCTTTTAGCAAAACAAGTGTGGTCTAAATAGTATGTGGTTATTAAGGAGTTGCTTGTGGGAGGGACTTCTGCAACATCTCTGGGGTGGTCAGGCTGTTTTTAAGGTGTGCTTATTATTTCTCTCTGCCTTGATTTCCTAGATGTTATCGAGTAACAATGTTAAGCTGAGTAATTGAAACCGTGAGCCCATCTCGTTAATAATTCATTCCTTATAATTAAGATAGTAGTTTTTCTTTAAAGAGCCAAATCTAGAATTTTAGAGTTAAATTTGCTTGTGAAACTCATCAGCCAGCCTGAGTAAAATTACAGAAAATTCTTAGTTACTTCCTCAGCTTGTTGTTTATTTTTACTTACATACAATGATATACATTGAGCTTTAATTATACAACTTGACTTAAGTACCAAGCATTGGTGTTGTTTTTGTCAAATTCTTAGAATATGTGACAAAATGAGACTACTCAACAAAATTAGACTAGCTAGTCATATTTAATTTAAAATACATTTTGATGTACTTTACAGTTTTGCTTGCTTGGTATGTGTTTTGTAAGCTGAATACACTGCTTTTTGAACATCTGGATTAGTACACCACTGAAATAACCTTGATTCTCTATCAGAAAGCTTTCCTCTTTGAGGTCACTTTAATTGGAATATAGAAACTAATCATCCAAAATGTTTTTCCACTTGTAGTATAAGTTTACAAATTGCTGTTACAGATTTATTCTTGTATATAGAATAAACTGTCATCTGAGCACTAGCTCCTTCTGGCCCTAGGAAATGCTAATTTTGCTTCTGGGTTACCTTCACTTTCTTTTTAAATTTTCTATATTGGTTCTCTGTTTTGTTGCACAAGCACTAACTTTCTCATCTGGAAAAGTTGTGTATGCCAAAGTGTGATGCCATTAGGTGTCCTGGTATAGGTAACTTGTTTAGCAAAACATGTGAAACATTGTGAAGTATCGTGAAACAGGTTCTTGATTTCTTGCTAACTAACACCCGGAGATCTTCAGCTGGAATGCTTCTTGGACCTTTGATATTCTTTATCTTTTCTAACAAGTTTCCTTAACCCATCAGAATGGGAGTTGAATTTACTGTGGCTGGAATGTTCATGGTGAATTTCATGTGTTGAAGTGGTGATGATTAAAAAATTTGCAAGGTGATTTTACAACTTCTCACTTGTTTCTGTAATTCTAGGAGACTCTGCAGAGGATTGTCAGTACTCTGGTGAACAAAAATGATGAAATTCACAACTTCATTGACATGCTGAACCATACAATATCAAATGTTCAGGTATATATATATATATTAAGGCTCATAACTTGCAGCTGAGAGGGGAGCACTCTTCCAGTTTTGTTAGTCCCAGACTGGGTAGTGTCTAAGGAATGGGATGTAAGAATCAAGTTCAAAATGCATCTTCATGTTTGAAGTCTGTCTCTACAGGAAAGGTATGGTGGTTTTGCATTTCATGAGAAAAGTTGTTGTAGAACTTTATTTATGTGGAAAACAGAATCTGGATTCTGCTGCAACATCTCTAACTCTGTAAGTTAGAAGTAGTCTGTTTTTTAGACTTCTATTCTGTTTGTGAGACTGAAAAAATGACACCATCCTGATACTTGAGAGAAAATTCTTTGTTCTTTCTCTTTGTGGTAGTTGCAAATTGTTGGTTTTAATTTAAGACTTTGACCTAATTGTTAGTGCACCTACATGAGGAGGAGGTTTAGGTTCTTCTCGTCTGTCAATCAGCCATAAGTTGCTTCATGCTAAAGCTGAGCCAGGTTAACTGGAGAAATGGAAATTTGTCCAGCAGATCTTTAAACTGGCTTCTTGAGTGCAGTTTTTAGTATCAAAGAAATCACTTCATATGAAACTGGATAACTCTCATTCCAAACACGCAGCAATCGATATATAATTGGGATGGAAATCAAGGCTTTTTTGGCGTGGAGCAAAGTTGCCAAGTGTGCTGGCTCTGTGCAAGTTTGAGTATCATGGAATTTTCATGGATTTCAGCATTCAGTGTCCTGATGTAGAGTCTGCTCTAGGAGGTGTCCATCATTCCTAATGGGGTTTTTTTGACTGCTTTAAGGAGCACTCAGTCACAAGGTGTCTAGTGATCTTGGCAAAACGTGTGTGGGGAAATAATGTGACTTTCAGTCTAAAAGGCTGGTTTGCACTGTTTCCAGTATAAGCAACATTTTCATTTCTCAGGTAAACTCTTCCAATGCAATCAGCGAGTTGGATGAAGAATTTGATGGTCTCTATTCTGTGTTGCATGAGATGAAGGGGAGTATGGCCAACACTATCCAGCAAGAAGAGGCTCGTAAAATTCAAGCTCTGCAGGTAACTATATAACTATATTTGTAAATTTTGCAGCTGAGTAGAGGCACTATTAAACTTCTCTTCCTGTTCCTCTGTTATTCCCGTTTGTTACAGTACGGTATTGATTTTCAGGATTGTCTTGTGACAGTTCTGGAGCTGGTTTGGGATAAAGTCATTCCCTTTTTCAAGGCTACTGCTACATTAAACTCTGTCATTCACTGATGAAGTGCAGCTCTGTAAATAGAAATTGTTGTGCATGTAAATATAAGTGTTTAGTTTTTGCTTCTGCAATCCTCATTTTTGGGACAAACAGGCCTTGAAGTTAAGTCTGACTTCTGAATGAGACTTCACCACCTATGCAGCCTTTTTCTATTTGGATTTATAGGATGTGCCATGTATCTCTGTGCACTTGTCAATACAATGAAGTGCTGTTTAGCATACCATGTCAGACATAATCACCTTGATCATATAAAGTTGTAAGTTGTTAGAAATGCATAAAAAAGCCATGTAGTTCCTAGAACTGGTACTTAATAAACTACTTTTTTTAATGTGAATACATCAAATTACTCTCTCTGTTTTTGCATCAGGATCAGCTAAGCCAGTGCAGTCACGCCCTGGAGAGTTCTGAAGAGCTGCTGGAACTTGCTGTGCAGTCCCTGGACATAAAGAACCCTGCAAAACTCTTAGAGGTAGAAAACATTGAGCAGATGTTGGTATCTGTCTCCATTTGAAATATCCTTTGCATTACTGTGCTGGACACTGCAAACTTACCAGGTGTACCGAAAGTAACAATAGAGAAGCATATAAAAATACAGTTACCACTCCGCTCTGAAGCCAAGTCAAGCACTATAGTAATGAATTTTTATGCAATTTCTAATAAAATATAGGGGTTTTTCTTACTCAAGTGAGCGGGAAAGAAAAGCAATGCCTTCTCCAGGACAACTGTCATTGTTAAGCAAACTTGTGTTGATGAACCCTTAAAGTGAGGGTGAAATAACTCTGTAAAGCTGAGTAAAGACTAGGAAAATGTGTGCTGGCCAGCACCCAAAGCTGTGGCAAGTGACCTGTCTGTTCCTAGTGCCATTCCATGACACTTGCAGAAGGTCTCTGGATTCTCTCTGTGGGTGACAAGACGGTTATTTTGCAGAACTTGATGCAAGCTGCAGGTCTTTAATGCGTAACCCTGAGCTCTGTAGCTGTCCTGAACAATCTTACAAAACAGGATTCAGTTCAGAACTGGATTCAGTCTGAAACTGAATTCCCCTCTATTTCCCAAAACCTTCCAGTACACTTGAATACTGTGTAGACTAGAGCCCTGATTTGGGCCTTGCATTGTGAATCCAACACAGGTAATCTGTTCTTTTCCTCATCAGATTCCTAAATCAGGTAACGTGTCTAACTGGAAGACTATACTTGTAAATTAAATGAAGCAGTTCCACATATACACTGAATCAGTGCACTAATGCTTGCTATGATGATCCTCTTGGTTGTAGTGGGATCAGCCACGCCAAATCCAAGGCCAAATTACTTTTTTTCTTTCTGCATTTGAATGGGAGCAGGGACACAAATCATTGCAAAAGAGCAGGGAGGAAAGCTGTCTTCCTGTGGCAGTTTTACCTTTTGGTAGCATGTTTGTGTGCTGTCATGTTTTCTGGGTGTCGACTTTGATTTATTTGCCTTGAAGAGCAGCAGTTCCTAAACTGAGTATTTTTCTTAGAGCTTCAGTTGGAGTTATCCTTTCTGTCATGTCACAGTGGTGTGTGAAGAATTAAGTTAGCTCTCTGCAGAGTGTAGCTATGACTCTGTTGTAAGTTGTTTCATTTCAAGTATCTTTAATGCTTTTTTGCAATCAGATACACTAAGGAAAGCTATTTGACTGCTGAGGGGAAAATCTCTTTGGATTTGGGGTCTGTCTTGCAGAAAACTGTTTGAGTTCTGGCTACCACATGTTTTACAAGGCATAGAGATTGAAGTAACTATTGTATCTACAGCTGTCATGTAGGAAAATCAGTCACCAGCTCCTACAATAACTTTGTTTTGAGGCAAAATAGAGGTACCTCTTAAGCCAAATTATTTCTAAATTATTTTTTTTTCTGCTTCCCACGGTGGGAAACAGTTGGTTTTGTAGCAGGGACAACATGATTTTTTTATTAATTTTTTTTATTGGGTACGATTTGTATTTAGTGAAAAATTTGGAAGTTCCACTTTTTGACTTCAAACTGGGAGCTACTTGATGTTTCTTGTCTCCTCTTTGGAAAATAGTTCAGCTGAATGGCAACTGGATCAAGTAGGAACACCATCTCCAAGCATGGATAAGGTTTGCAGCTCCTCTTGGTGAAGGACAGATTTTTGTCTTTCCAAATGCCACTTAGTGTTCATCTTTTGAAATACGTTTTCTGCATCTGCATCAGTGGTATCATTTGTTGTATGTTGTATGACTTTTGAATAGTGATATATGAGGAAAGTGTTTTGGGAAGTATTGTTGGGAAAATTATAGTGACTTTCAGAGGAAAAGTTAGAGCAAGTCTTATTTTTTTCTTGTTTATCAGAGCATACATCCTGTGATGTGCAGCCGAACAAGCCACATATGGTCACTTCGTATTTTCACAGAAAATACCATGGCAGTTAAATGTTGCTCTTCTGAAAAGTGATGGAGAGTAACTTAACTGATGAAGAGAAATCTAAAATTACAAAGTCACACCCAGGAAGTGAAGTAATTTGGAACTGGTTTGGTGTGGTTCTTGAAATGAGTGTTTTTTTCCCAGGTGATATGCTGTTGCTATACTAACCCATGCTATTAACATGCTTAATGGGACATTTTGTTTTTGATGAAAATGATACTCCTTTTGATCTTAAAATCTGAACAATACAGCAGAGATGGTTCTCAACCTTTTTGCTTGTTATTACCATTGATACTTGCATGGAAATACTAACTACTTTCTCTCTCTTCTCCCTGACATGTATCAAGGCTGCCAGACAGATCAAAGATAGGTACAGTACAAAATCTATCACTTTTCTGTCTTTGAATTAATCTTATCCTTAAAAATGCATTTGTTCTGAGAGGGCCATAGTCAGCTTAAGTCAAATCCATTGACTCTTTCCCAAGCGTTAGTTGTCACAACTTTTGAGAGAGAACTAAAAACTTCTTTGCTGCTCATGTAGTGTTTTTCCTGGTTTTTCATATCTTTAAATAGATGTTTTTAATGCAGGCAAGTAGAGCTCTGCATCATCTGCTGCTATTATTATCTTTAAATATATATGTACTTCAATTATTAGCAATAAGCTTATTTATTATTAATACCTGATGGCTCTGAAATCATGTTTCAAGCTGACTCTGCCCCTTTAATTTGTGATAATTTTGTTGTTTATGTATTTTTTAAAGTGCTTCAAGACTTAAAAACTTCTGCTAGCTAGTTTTCCTTCTAAATACAAGAAGTCTTGTAGCTGTTTAAAATGCCTCTGATGGCATCACTCTGACTAATGACACTGAAATTATTATTTCTGATAGCTTTTGTTTGAACTGTGTCTTCAAACTATTGTTTAAAAAGCACAATTTTACTGTTTGAAAATAAATGCTAGGGCCATTTTTTTTAATTGAGAAGAATGTTAATTACTTTCCAAAAGTCTGACCTTCTAGTTCAGAAAACTTAATAACATGTGCATAATTTTTTGAAGGGCAGCTCAGGATGTTTTCAGCATGTGTTGCTCTTGTGGACCAAACGGGTTGACTTTCAATTTACAGGTTTTTAAGGAAGGGTCTGATTGACTAAATTCTCTGAAGTTCTATGTAAAATGAGTAACTGTTAGAGAATCAGGCTTTGCTTTTCCAAGGGTAAAGATTTATTGTCCTTAACAAATAGAGAAAGTGGCAGTGATGGGAATTGTAACTTTTTATCAGTAAAGCATCTTTTATCAATAAGCATACTCTTCTGGTTTCTTGAAATGCTATATCACCTAATCATTTGTGGTTCTCTGTCTAAGATTGGTCTAAACAGACATTAAAAAGCTGTCTGAAGCTGACCGCTCCCTGGTGTTCTCTTTCTGCTAATCTTCTTAAGGAGAGATTTACTCTACCCATCTGGCTGAGCAGTGTAATGTGCTAGGCAGCCCACGCTGTATTTCAGAACATGAGCTCTGTTTTGAGAAATGAATTGACTCGTCTTTTATAGTATTCAGCTCAGTCTTGTATCCAAAAATTGTAATGCTTGCTGCTTCTGACATGCATATATCTATAATATTGAACTTCATATTTCCTCCCCCTTCCTCACTACCAGATTTTTTGGTTTTCACTGTTGTTTTATGTATCTGTGCTTAGCACACAATCTCTTACATGATAGTGAAGTACATAGTAGCTCACAGGAAGTGATATGCATTAGGTGTTCTAAAGGTGCCCCACTTTTGTGAGTATAAAATGGATTCAGTGTTTGCAGTTTAAAATCTTTTTTAAAGCAAGAGTTGGGACTTGTGTGCTGTCTGAACGTTGTGCAAATTCTTTTGTGTGGTTTGATGTCTGCAGAGTTAGAGGACTGTTCTTGGCCTTATTTTTGGTGGTGTAGTTGGAGTACAGGAATGTCTTGAGAGTATTCAGAACAAGTACTGAGCTGAGATTTCAGAAGTGGGAATGGCAGCTGTGATTCACAGAATGGGTCAGGCTGGAAGGAACCACAGTCTCACCTCTCTGCTCAAGCAGGGCCATCCCAGAGCACACGGCACAGGGTTGTGTCCATATGGTTCTTGAATATCTCCTGTGAGGGACAATTCACAGCCTCTCATGGCAATCTGTTCCAGTGCTTGGTCACTATCAGGGAAAGAAGTTCTTCCTCATGTTCAGGTGGAAATTCCTGTGCATCAGTTTCTGCCCATTTCCTCTTGTCCCATTGCTGGGCACCCCTGAGCAGAGCCTGGTCCATCCTCTGACACCCCCATGCAGATACTGACAGACATTGGTGAGGTCTCCTCTCAGTGTCTCTTCTTAAGGCTGCCCAGGCCCAGCTGTCACTGCCTTTCCTTATAAGAGGAATTTTGCAGTCCCTTATCTTTGTAGCCTCTGCTGGACCTGCTCCAGGAGCTCCTATCTGTCTTGAGGAGCCCAGAACTGGACACAGCACTCCAAATATGCCTCACCAGGGATAAGCAGAGGAGCAGGATCACCTCTCTGACCTGCTGGGGATGCCCTAATCCTAATTCAGCCCAGAATACCCTATGCTGCCTTGGCCCCCTGGGCACACTACTGGCTCAAGGACAGCTTGTTGTACTGCAGGACCCCCATGTCCTTCTCCCCAGAGCTGCTTTCAAGCAGGTCACCCGCAGCTTATGCTGGTGCCTGGGGTTATTCTTCTCCAGGTACAGAACTCTGCACTTGCCATGGTTGAATTTCAGAAGGTTCTTCAGTGTATCTTGCAAGACTGATCTGATACTTGCATGGTTCGATCTGCAGTTTAAACATGTCTTCATCCCCTGGTAAGATCAGACATAAGTATGAAATCACCATAGTCAGCTTAGTCATTGCTTTTCAGAAGTGCCTAAATGTGATCCTGAGTCTGTGGTGCTTTAAATTTTTCATACTTGCTGATTTTATGTCAAGTGATACAAATTTTGATTTCTCTCTTATCCAAGGTTTTTCAGTGGTAAAAAGCTTTAAGCTCTTCTCTAGTCACCTCCAGCATTTATTTGCCTAGTAATATGGAACAACTAGTAGCTTGCAGCATTTTTCTGAGACACATGCATTAGCAAAACTTCTTGTTTTGGTGTGTGCTAAATGGTAAACAGTTACCTGTTGAAAAAATGTTCTGGTCTTTGATCAGTAGTTTGACGTTAATGATACAGATTATCTGGTTGCTGTTTTGGAAGTTGGCTATGGGGCTTCAACAATGTAAAATACACTTTGCTAATGCTGCTTTCTTGACTTCAGTGTCACAGTGGCTTCAGCATTCCGCATCTCTCTGAAACCAAAAGTCAGTGATAGTATGGCTCATTTGATGGTGGACTTCGCTCTGGAAAAGCGCATGCTCCAGGCTGTAAAGTTTTTGCCAGGTAAAAACTGCATGCAATTTGTTATTGTGTGAATGACTTGCTATATTTAATTCAACCAAACAAAAGAAAACTTCGCCTTTTGCACCCTTTTTTCAAAGTACCTAAACTCATTCTACCTTGTATGTTAAACTGAATACCTTGAGGCTAGGAGAGCTTTCTGGTTTTCTTGTGTTAATTTCTACATACAACAGCATTTTGGAAAATAATATTGATGTCAGAAGTAAGAATGAGTCTTCCAGAGCATGGTGTTTCCTTTGTTGTCAGTTCTCTGTCCTTTGTGAAGTTACCTGAAGTTTCTCTTAAGTCTGAGTGACATTCCAAAGTTGTGCTCCTCTGCAGTAGTGTTATGCATGGAAATGTCAACTAATATGTCACTTAAAAAAGTGCTGAAGTGGTCTGAAAAGTAAGAGAGGGATAGTCTACTAGTCTAGTGATACTGCCATACTACAAGATGGATATTGATGCATCTGTTCCTGTTTGACCGTAAATTTAGGTGCACTAGACCAGTATATCTTTTATGTCCTTCTGTTGATGCTGCTTTCCTGTTTAGAACAGTTTGCCCTTGACTGTTACCAAGAATATATTGACAGGAATACTGCTGGCAGGGATGTAAATTGCCTTGTCTCTAGGTCACTAATCCAAATCTGTTCAGGACTTGGCAGCATCAGTTTGTATTTCTGCCCATTTGCCTTGGATGTTGCAGATACAGTATGTGGTAGCAGGTGTAGTAAACGACCAGTGTTGTTCCTGGTGGTCAGCTATCATCAGTGTCTGGGCAGAAATTCACCTTGAGGTCTAAGACCATGTGTGTCAATCATTGCTCTGTGTTTCATAGCTAAGGGAACTGGGTAGGTTAGATCACAGTGCCCCTGTCTAGCAGGAGCAGGAGTGTAAAGATCTAACAGTAGGTATGAACAAAGTTTTGTATCTAGGTAAAGGTATAAGTCATTATCACCATTCTTATACATGCATTTTCATTGTCAAATACATAGGGATTTAAATTGGGCCTTTGACACCTACATGGCCGGTTTTCCTGCTTACAAATCCATCTTGCTTTTTCTTCTACAGTGCAAGCTTTCAAGTTACTCAGACACCTAATGCTAATAGCTCAGACTGTTGCAGGCAAATTTGCACTGAGCATTGATAGGCCTTGACAAATCATGAAATACCAGTGTCCTAGTGTGGCTAGCTCAGCATGGGTTTAATGGTGGGGTAATTTGAACACTGCTTGCCAGAATTATGCTGAGGCCTGGTCAGCCCAAGCACATGTAAGACTCTTTATCTGGTATCTTATGACAGAAATAACCGAGGCAAGTAGCTAAACCTACAGGTGTATGTACTAAAATAATTGTTCTAATCTTGATTTTTCTTTTGCCTATTATGGGATCTTCTCAAATTGGTCTCATACTGTTGCTGGGCCACTTTGATGGCAAATGCATGCATGTACTTAACACTTGAGCCTTTGTTTTAGTTTAAGTGTAGCAGGTAGCTAAGCACTACACAGTTGCTTGCTCACTCTCCCCCTACCATGGTGGAGAATAGAATAAGAAGGGTGAAAGGGAGAAGAGTTGTGGGTTGAGATAAAGAAAGTTAATAGGTAAAGCAAAAGCTGTGTGTGAGGTGAATTTATTGCCATCACAGGGACTTGGGNATGACATAATATAGTCTGGAATATCCCTTGGGTTAGCTGGGGTGAGCTGTCCTAGCTCTGTCCCTCCCCAGCTTCTCATGATGCACTGACAGCCCTGTTGCTGCTGGGGTGGTGTGAGAAGCAGAAGAGAACTTGTATTATACTTTTTTGATGCAGACCACCTTTTTGTCTTATTTCAAGCTCTTGTCAATTCTGAAACAAAGGAAAAGATTTTTGCAGATCCTTCCTTCAAAAACCACAAACATTAAAACCTTTTTCACTTCCTCCAGCAAAAGTCTTCCTTGAATGTACTTTTGACACTATAAATAGTATGTAAATGCCGTCTTTTGCAAACCATTTTCCACGGATTTAAGTGCTCTTTGATTTCATGGAAGTAGACTTCTGTTGCCAATAAACAAAACTTCACTTTTTAGTGCATCTTTGGAATTGTTTCCCCTTCTTTCAAGACAGAGTCAAAAGAAAATTAGGTGTCTGTGGAGTGGTTAGTGGAAAATATTACACTGTCTGTAGTGATATATAGTGATTTATAGTAAACATAAATGATACTGCGTGAGTGCTGCAGCTGTACTTACCTTCCAAAGACTCAGAAACAGAAGTTTGTTTCTTAATGTTCTTCCTGTATAGCATTTATACTGAATGTATGTTCATAACTGTAAGTCCACTCTACTCTAACACATCCTTCTTACTGCTTTCAGAAGGGAATCAGCTCAAATACAGACAAAAGAAACATGTGAAAAATGTGATGCAAGTGCTCACTCTGGAGTTTGTGTACTTCTCAATTTGTAAAATGCATGTAACTGAAATAAGTGAGCAATAAGCCTAGTCTTTGGTTGTGCTTCACTAATGAAATAGATCCTAGGGGCAAGGGGCAACTTCAGAATTCTATAAATCCAAGAGGAACAAAGTAATACTCAGTCCATTCTCTTCTCTAAACTGACCTGTGTCTGTCTTCATGCAGTCCCTAAGGCTCCAGAGATAGATATAGCAGCATGTCTGGTTGCTGATAACTGCGTAACAGTGTCATGGAGAATGCCTGAAGAAGACAGCAGAACTGATCATTTTGTCCTGGAGTACAGGAAAACCAACTTTGATGGGCTCCCTCGACTAAAAGGTGAACAGCACTGGGAAGTGATTGACTACATTAAAGCTACTCAATACACGTTATCAGGTAAAGGTGTTTTATACTTCAGACCCAAGATTACTGATCTAGGTAGCTCTTTACTCATGGAAGTTTTGCAAAATACCCCTTTTTCTTTGTGCAATGAAGCTTCCATTATATCAGATTAGCCTTGGGGTGCTTTGTATGATAATTGTCTTATTTTTACTTGGAAGTTTTGCAAAAAATCACATGTTAATTGAAGTTCAAACTGATGTTTTAAGCATGTCTTTTGAAGGCTGAAATAAATGTAAGGCACCTATTTGGGATAGGTCTTAGTCTTCTAAAAATACTGCCAGTCATCAGTATCATTTAGGGTTTCTCTATGTTCACTTTTTAGGTCTGAAATTTGATACAAAATACATGAACCTTAGAGTACAAGCCTGCAACAAAGCTGTGGCGGGGGAATACTCTGATCCTGTGACTGTGGAAACCAGAGGTAAAATTTGAAAGACTGTAACCTTTGCTGTAGTGAAAACCCTGCACTTAAGCTTTTTGGCCTGTGTGGACCTGTGTGTTGAATCTGCTTTTGCACAAGCACTGCTAAAACACATCCTGAGTGGAAAGGAAAACAAGTGTCTCTGAAAAGGATTAAGAAGTTTGTAGACTCAAAAGCTGTCCTTTTGGCATTCAGACCCTGAAAAATGGGATAATAATGTAACTTTCTGCAGCAGAGCTTGACATTGGTTGCTTTGAACTGTGGATTGACAGTACCATGTGCTGCTACATCATGCCAACATACAGCAGGAAAAGGATGAACGTTGTGGATGAATGACTGTGAGGGCATCTAAACAGTTGGTGTAGTTTGTCTGGTTGTTAGTGACAGATACAGCTTAAGGTGCTGGAAAAAGATTTTTTTACTTTGTAGCAGGAGATTCTAATCACTCACAAAAAACCCAGGCAGCTTTAAATTGCTAAAGGTATATAGTCAGCATGTTAAAAATCAGGATGGCTTCCTAACATGGTTTCGTGAATGAAGTAGAAGAAAAATTTCTCAGAAGTCATGTTTTGTGGCAGAATAAAAATCCTAATAGTTAAAGTGGAGGTAGTGATCCTGAGGCTTGAATTATAACCAGCTCTGTGGAGTAAAGGGCAAAAAACTGGTATCAACTATATAAATTTATATTTATATAAATTATTGTTGCTTGTGAATATTACTTCATAAGGACAAAGCTGTATGCCATTTGAATGAGCTGATGGGCTTTCTCTAACTCTTCT
>WEIV01017271.1:317-92785 GCA_013390005.1 Calyptomena viridis
GGCTGAGGTTACTGGCAGGGTAAATTTGGGAAGTTGGTATTGCAAAATCCTCTTCCATCACTGGCTTCTGTAGAGTCAGAAAACTTGGCTTAGCAAACACAGAATTTTCATCTAAAATATATAAAAGAAAAAATAATTAAGAACAGAAGTTTATCATGGAAAGATAATTAGTTGCAGATGTCTTCCAAGTGGAACAATATTCATAAAATTTACCTTTAATGTAGAAAAGATATATTGGGAGTGACAGTGAAAGCTTAGCTAATGTAAGATAATGCACTGATGAAAAATAAGTACCTATTTAAAGGAGAGAATGTTCTTGGCAATTATCCTGTTTGATTATGGGAAATGTGTATTTTTCTACAGCCAAACTAAACTTGCAGTGGTCATGTTAATATGATTTCCCTTCCCCCCCTACTTCTTCAGATTGCAAATTCCATGGTAAGTACGTGGACAGGACCACCAGCCATGAAGTCACTCTTTACCCGAATGTTTTGTTGTAAGACTTGTCCAAACATTGTGAAGACCAACAACTTCATGAACTTTCAAAGCTACTTTCTGCAAAAGGTAAAATTTATTTTTCTCAGTGGATGTTTTAAAAGAATTTTCAGAATACAGAAATGTTCCTACAGCTGACAGTTACAGGAACATGGATGGCACAATCCTGCTTTACCACTTCATAAAAATCCAAAGTAACTAATTATTTCTCATATAGCTTCTGGTTGTTCCATCTTAGTGAAAAAACAATTTAAAAAGTTTTAGCAATTTTTTTTCTGAATAGCTGAAGTTAAATTAGCAGTTTCTTCAGAAAACAAAGTGCAGAAAATAATTATTTGCAATTGAGAGCTCATTCTTAAATAGCACTGTAAGTAAGCTACTAATTTTATCTTTTAGGTGAATTCAGCAACTGCCTTTATTCATTAATAGCTATTATAGCATACTGCAAGTAAAATATCATAAATCCTAAATTGGTGGACTTTTCAGTCCAAGGCACTGCATAATCTTTCTTGCCCTCTTCTTTCTGTTGTCAGCATCATGTATTGCTGCAGCTTCTTTTGGCGTTAGGGCAGGCGTTTTTATTGAAACACATAGTTTGTGGTTGTATAGTGGATAATAAAATTAATTACAATGTTTTCCTTATAAATTTCACATTATACTTATTGAGTGATTAAGTTCTTATTTCATAGATTTCATATTACTGATTATAGAGAAAACTCAAATTTTGTTTTTGCACTCTGTCCTAAACTGTTTCATCCTTCTTCCCACATCTCTGTCTTGGTTCTTCTTTGGCCTTCTTTTGTTTTTTCTGTCATTGTTCATTTTTTACCATTAAATCTCACACTTTTCTCCCTTTTTTATCCTATGTCTCAAGTTTATAGATCTGCTTAGCTCATTCTAAAATAAATACCTGATCAGAGTAATAACTGTCTAGCTAATAATTTTTCAGGCTTCATTGACCCTGTTGGATCTCTATGTCTCAATGGCAATGGAAGCTTAGATGTCTTGTTGACATGGAAAGACCCAAATTCAGTGTCTATCTCAGAATTAATTCTATCATCATTTTCTGTCTTTCATTGGTTTTCATTTGTTACCTTTTTAGTAGTGTCTTGACTTGAGAGTCTGTTCTTGGATATACATTCTTCTTTTTCAAACGTCTTTTCTTTTTCAAATTAGTCTGTGACTAATTGCTGAGCAATAACTACATAGTTTATTTGACCTGGAAATTAGATAGCATGTGGTATGACTTTCAAATGGTATTGAAATACAGCTTTTCAGAGATTTGCTATTGTAAATTTGTTAATTGCTGATTTTCAGGATGTACCTCTTTTCAGGGTGTAACTATTATTTCACTGATGTAAGAGTGATGCTTGTATTAACTTTATTATACAGACTATGCCTGTTGCCATGGCCCTTCTGAGAGACGTTCACAACCTCTGTCCTAAGGAGGGTCTAATGTTTATTTTGGATTTGATCAAATACAACGATAACAGGAAGAATAAGGTAAGGAATGTGTTTATTTTAATTTTTTTTCTTGTTGTTGTTGAAAAACGTCTTAGTTAATACACTGAATGATGTTTTATGCCACAACTGGCACAAAATAAATATTTGGCTAGGAGAGTTGATGAAAAGGTGATACACTAAAAACTAAACAGTTAATGTTACAGAATGTTCTGTAGCTGACATTTCTGTGGAGGCATTTTTGGATGTTTCAAAGCTCTGTGTGCTTGTTGACTTACTAAGGACTTGCCAGTCTTCATTTGCACACATACTTTTCTTGCTTTATTCATAAGATCCATGTGTTCTGAGAAAATGTGCATGAGGCTAACACGTAGCATGCAAAGTGAAGTTTGTACTCACACAAAGTGGTGTGTTGTGCTAACATATCCCCAGGACTAAAGGAGTGATCTGGCCTCACTTTTCCACATGTCCTTTCCACACATTTGACATCACCTACTGGATCTGACAGATGGTTAGTTTGTTTAAATTAAAGTAACTAATACTCAAATCCAGTACTTCTGTCTGCTTTTTATAAATTTTGTTTTTATACTTCTTACTGCTTACCAACACAACAAACAGATGCAAAAGCCAGCATAATGGAAGGGGTGAAACTATGAGCCTGGGCAAGAGGGGCAAATGAAAAAGCAGGATTTTCCCCACTAAACAGCACTGAGCTCATTAGTTCACTTTAGAAGCTTATAAAGTTGCTGGCTGGATAAACTGTGTGATTTTCTGAGGTGCTAAGCACCCCTTAACCTTGGTACTAAATGTAGAAATGGGTGGGTATGTTTAGATGTTCACATTTAGAAATAATGACTTATTTTCCATGTTTGAAAGATTTTCAATGCCCGATCTTTCCATTTTTATAAAAAAAGTTTTAATATTAATATGCTTTTACTACAGAGTGAAGATTAATGATTGATAGTATGTCTCCTTGCTCAATCATTCTCAAATCCATTTTCAGAACCAATTTATTCCTGTTTTGCTTTCTCGTGCAGTTTCTCATATGGTTTTCATTTTAAGATCTTGTTCCATAACAGGGCGTAAGCATTTCTTATCTTTGAAAGAATATATAATGTTATATTTGCTTGTGTTAAATGTTGGTTTTATCTAGTTTTCAGACAACTACTATCGTGCTGAGCTCATTGATGCTCTAGCCAACTCTGTAACTCCTGCAGTCAGTGTGAACAACGAAGTCCGAACATTGGATAACTTGAATCCTGATGTACGACTTATTCTTGAGGAAATTACCCGTTTCCTAAATATGGAGAAACTTCTTCCTAGTTACAGGCATACCATTACAGTCAGGTATGGTTTAATGACACTGCTTTTCTTGGGTTTTATGTACCCTTCTGTAGTTAGCTTTTGAGATTTTTAGCGTATGTGTTTTAATTTGAAATGTCATATTTCTTCCAATTTTCAAAAACTGATAGTGCAAATTTGTCTCAATTGCTTTACTTTTCTACATTAATTTCTCTCAATGTAGACATTTAATAGCAATTATAAGTTGATCATGCCTATGCCTCTTCAAGAAGAGCATTTTTAAAGTTTTGCTACAAGTAGCCTTGTAACAATAACTACAGAGCACACAACGTCATCTGAGCTGTGTTTTCTCTAAGTTAGTGCAGCTCTACTGAAACTAAACAATGGATTTGACATGGTGGAGAATTTAGTTTGTGTTTCTGCCTAATTCAGAGGTGATGAGAGCTGTGAAAGAAATTGTAACAATGTTAGTGTAGATAAGGTAATTCTAGAAAAATTGCAATACTTGATTTTGAGAAAGTAGTCTTATTTTTCTTGTCTGGTATTCCATAAACCTGATGTAAATTTCTCTTTCTGCTCTGTCTAGCTGTTTAAAAGCTATTCGAGTGCTTCAGAAGAATGGTCATGTCCCAAGTGATCCTGCTCTCTTCAAATCCTATGCAGAATACGGGCACTTTGTAGATGTCCGAATAGCAGCATTGGAGGCTGTTGTTGATTACACAAAAGGTACTTTTTCCCAAGTATTTTGACAATTTGTAGCAATTCCTCTGCAAATGCAATGCATGCCTCTTTAGTACTAGATTGAAATAGTGTACACCAGAAGAGCTTGTTTGATGACAGGTATGTTGATAAGAAGTTGAGATTTTTGTTAATGCTTTGTCCTAGCAAATACAAGTTTTATGAAGATGCACTAAGCATTGCTTCTTAGTGTTCTGCAAATTGAGTCAGATACCTGAGTTTTGATATAATGAGTGAACAGCACAATGATTAGTGGTAAGGGCCTTGGTAATTTCTTTTTCAGTGACTTTGATTCAGTTGATTTCAGCCATAATTGCTAGTCAAAGTTCTTGGGTTTGCTTTATTTTCTTGCTAATATCTTTATTTTGCTTTTGACAGGCATCTTATGCTTATAAATTTTGAAAACTTAGATTATTGTAGTGATTTTTTGGCTGATTCTGCTTTGCCATGGCTTATGTTTGTGAGATGTTTACATTCTTTTAATATTGTCTTTGTTTTAGTTGACTGTTGCAGGCCTATGAAAAAAAGCCCTGGGTAGTTTCTTAAATGCCCTTTGAAGCTGAAACTCAATCCTGACACATTTTCTAGAGGCAGTTAGAAATTATAGCTTCAATGATTTGCCTTTCATAAAATTAATTTAGTATTATATTATAGTGTACGTCTATTTGGGTTAGTGTTTCTCTGTTCAGCAGATTCATAACACTTTTTGTGTTTGAAGGTTTAGTACTGCCAAAGTGGCCAAATCCTTCAATTCTTCCTCTGAGAAGAGAATCTAGATTTCAAATTACGCTGTGTCAGATTTCATGGTTTTATATTGTTTTTGAGGTAATGGAGAGTTTCTTTTGTTGTGTGAATAATGGTTTTCTCCTTTTTTTTCTAAGGGCTGTATTGCTTTGACATTACTTCTGTCATTCTATCCAAACACTTCTCAAACTGGATAGGCAATGGGAAATTTTAAGGCAATTGGAATTCTTTGAGTGAATGTGTCTGGTAGAATTCAGGAGTACACTTACAGACTGAAACTAGGCTGTCATACAGAAAAGTTGATAACTTCAATTGAGCATCACTGTCAAGCTTCATCTTGTAATCCACCAGACATTCTGTAGCCATAACCCACTGCACATACACCATTTGGTGACCCTGTGAGGGATACACAGCTAGAATTCAGCACTGTTCTGATGCTGTACATCTCTCTGTTAGGCTACTTGCTTTATTCCTCCCTTCAGAGTGTTAGTGGAAAGATTTCCTGGAGAATGGAAAGCTTACTCATCAGCTCTCTTCCTTTATAATAATCTCCTACTAATTCATCCCACCCTTTGGAAACACAAACTGATAGAAATAATGTTTTCACATTAAATTCTTGGCCTTTTTTGGATTGTGTTTACAGTTAATAACTGGCTTGAATAAGAAGGTGTTTGTACTACAAAGTAATACAGTACATCTTTAAAACAGCTGATCAAATGAGGTGGCATATAAGCAAGATAATAGGGTTGAAATTGTTTGAAATATTCTGTAGGAAGCTAAAACTTGAATGGTAAACCATAGTAGAAAGATTAGTTGAAGAAATCAGTGATTTTTGACTGAGCTCACTATGAGATCTGAGAATAGTAGACTAAAATACTACTGTACCTAAGCGCCTTACCCCTTGCCAACAGCTTTTTCTCTGATGCAGAGGCAGCAGATGCAAATATGTATCTGCTATAAAGTCACTCCAATTCACAACATAGCCTACTGTCTGCCTGGTCGTTATCATCATTTCTCAAATACAACTTTCTAGCACTGAACACAGTAGCCATACAGAAGTTAGCAGTGCTTGTCTTTCAAAGTCCTAAACCTGGCTTTGTAGAAGAAATGATTGGCCATCTATTGCCAAGAGATCTGATTCTCATTGTTCCTGGTTACCTGGTTTCCAGTTCGTACTGGATGCAAACCAGCAGGTATCAAATGGCTGTTACTTGTGCCAAAGCTGCCTTTTAACACTTGTAAAGGAAGATGACAGATTTTGTAATTTCCATAAAAAGGAAAGTCTGTATTTTCTGGGTGGAACTCTTGGGGTAGGAATAACACTGCCTTTTATAAGTTACTTGAAAAGAAATCATTTCTCCATGGAACTGAATAAGTTGTTTTCTTTGCTGTTAATAGTGAGGGTTTTTTGAGACATGGTAACTGTGTAAAATGCTTGAGGCAGCATATAAGGGCTTGGACAGTTCATCTAAACTGGCTTAAAGTGAACAGGGTTTATTAACTTCTGAAAGTTAGCTTCTGAGAGTTATATGACTATTAGTTATTTGTATCAAAGAGATAACAAATTATTCTAAATATTCCTTATCAAACCTCATGAATGCTAAAGTTTAGCATCTCAGAGATGCTCTGCTGCAATTGAGAACTGATTACCATCTCTTATAATTTGAAAAAAAAAATCCCAAGAGGATTTTTGTTTCAGAAATCAATCACTTATTTCTATGTCTGCCGTAAGTATGAAAATCTACACATCTTTCTTTTCCCACAGTCTTCTCCTAGACAAATTGGCAAACTACAGACAGGATGTGTGGTCAGAGCAATGGGGAGGAAATCAGGTCGTGGGTCACACTCAGAGGATGGTGATCAGTGGTTTTTACTGAGGCTGGCAGCCTGTCACAAATGCCTCAGGGAACATCTTCATAAATTATGTGGACAACAGCAGTGAAAGCAGCCTCACCAGGTGTGTTGATGACACCAAAGTGGGTGGCATGGTAGATGTGTCAGAAGGGAGAGGCATGTTACGGAGGCATGGACAGGCTGGAAGAGAAGTGTATGAAATTTAACAAGTGCAAAGTCCTGCACCTGAGACAACATAACAAAGAGCCCAGAACAGGCCAGGATCTGTGTGGCTGTGGAGCAGCATCGCTGAAAGGGATCTGGGGGTCCTGGTGGATGACAAGCTGACCATGAGTCAGCAGTGCTGCTGCAGCCACAAAGGGAAATCAGACCCTGGGCTGCATCTGCAGAAGCTTTACTAACAGAGACAGAGATGGGAACATCCCAGTCCACTCTGTACTCTGTCTGTACTTGAGTAATTGTGGCCCCCACAATTCAAGAAAGATGTGCAGAGACTGGGGAGTGTCCAATGAGAGGTCATGAAGATTGGATCAGAGGGCTGGAGAACCTGCTCTGTGAGGGAAGACTGAGAGAGTTAGGTCTTTTCTCTTTAGAGAAGAGGGGGTTCAGGGGGACTTCATCACAATACTCCAGTACTTAAAGGGCAGCTACAAAGTGGATGGAGTGTCTCTCTCTCTCTTCCACATGGAAAGGAGAAAGATTAACAAGTACAAGTTGCACCAAGAGAGGTTTCATCTTGATACAAGAAAAAAAATCTTTACTTGCGAGAACAGTACACACAGAGCACAACCTCCCCAGGAATGTGGTGGAGTCCCCATCGCTAGAGATTTTCAAGACGCAGTTGGACAAAGTGCTAGATAATCTCATCTAGGTTCCATTTCCCATGAAAGGTTTGACCAGATGATCTTTTTAGGTCTCCTCCAAACCAGGCTGGTGCGTGGTTCTTCTGGTTAATAAGACTCGTTCTGCCCAAGGTCAGGTTTAACTTGTCATTGCTCTCCAAATTATTTCATGGTTCCTATATATATTTGAAGAGTAGGTCAAATGCAAAGCTTTGGAAGCCTACCAGGCTTACTTTACAATATAAGGTAGGGAAGTAAGTAATTGGGAAAGACTATTTCAAACAGAAACAATTTTAAAATGCAAACCCAGAAATTTTTTAATCACCAAAGTGTGGGGTTTCCTAGTTTTGTTATCCAGTACTGTCAGCCTAAAGGATTCATATCCCTTTCTTCCATTTTTTTCTTCTCATTTTCTAGTCAAAAACCATTTTAAAAACTCTTTTGTTATCAGTCAAAATAATTGCAATTTGCTAATGATTATGACCCAGTGTTTGCCATGTTCCAATTTGCCGTGGTAATACAGTGTCATTTTTGTTACATGCAAACCAACTTTTGCATGCAGTGTTCTAGCTGCCTTCTGTCCCAAGCCAGGAAAAGCAGCTGTGCATGGAGCTCAGCACAGGCAGTCACTAATCCTTAAAATGCCTTCTAGGCATAGCTTTTCAAAGATTTCTCTGATTTTTAAGGCAAATCTGAGGTTGTAGTTCATGTGTGTATGGCTACAAATTTGCCCTGGCATCATCCAGAACTGTGTAGCCATGCTCTAAACAGTGTGTGCTGATTCTTCCTGCCTCTAAACGGGGCTTGTCGGTGCCTCACCACTGTAACCAGTTTTGTTTTGGTTGGACTGTAAGAAGAGCAGTGCTACCTTGCAAGTACTTTGCAAAAGATTCTCCAGCCAGCTTCTGAGCAATATTACAATGTATTTACCTTCTCCCAGCCCAGGAAGAGATCTTATGTTCTAGTTGTGCA
Organism: Calyptomena viridis; assembly: GCA_013390005.1. NCBI lineage: Eukaryota > Metazoa > Chordata > Aves > Passeriformes > Eurylaimidae > Calyptomena > Calyptomena viridis. Next base: position 8,726 of record WEIV01017271.1, read on the forward strand.
AAGTATTTTTAAAACTTGTAATAGAATGAAAGTGCTGATTATAAGTAAATGCCTCTTGTGTTAAAAGCAACTTACCCTAATGAAATAACAAGAGAATAATAACAGTATTAGAATTGGTTGGACTAAAGAAGTTTTATTTAAAAATTGTTGACTGAAAACTGACTGAAATCAGGAAGGAAAGTTGAACTGAGGTATTTAGAACTAAAAATACAGTAGACTAGGGGAAGAAAGAAATACATTGTGCCTTCCAAGTGGAAGGCAACAGAAATGTTTTTGGTCCTGTCTGTACAGTAATGATTAATACACCCTCTTCATTGTTTTGAAGAAATGAGGAGAGAATACTGTTATAAAAATCTTACATGTATGCACCCGAGGAAGATACGAAAATTTTTTAATTTTTTGTGACCAGTGACGACAATATCCTGCATTGCGTCCTATTTTACAATGTGACTCTGATAATCAAAGGAATTTTTTAATGTAACTTATATTTTAAACTGACAAGCTGACTTTGTTTCCAATGGTGTTAAGCAACAATTAGAAACGTGCTCTTAGGTTTCGAAATGCATTTTAGTTGCAAGGTATACTGATTTAAAAAACCAATGAAGGCTACTGAGGGGAGTATAGTTATGTTTTTGTATAAGCCCTGTAGTATTCCTCTTTCTATCCTATTTAAATGTAATAATCTTCCACAGATTTCTGTGTATGAGAATTGTATATTCCCTATTCCATACAGAGAGTATTATCCTTCTGATTGTTACAATATTTGAATGTGTTCATTTTAGGAAGCACACAATGTCAAAGTGATCCCTTACTCTGATCTTCCCAATCAGTTCTTACTCAAACGATCAACTTGGTTGTTATTGAACAATTGAGACATGTAGGAGTTTCGTACATGTTTCTATTTCAGTGTAAAATATACCAGTTTTTACTTTGAACTTGCATAATAATAATGAAATTCCTCTTTAGTTGCAGTGATTCAAGCTCATTGTGTGCTGATTCAGGAACTCCTGGTCGTCTTGATCAAAATCCTTCCAATTCATATATATTTATAGGCATTGTATTTTATTTTGCTTTGCAGTTGATAGGAGCTATGAAGAATTACAGTGGCTGCTTACTATGGTTCAGAGTGATCCTGTACCCTACATAAGGTTAGTGAGTTAATAAAGAGCCAGTATTTTTACTAATGCTGAAACTGCTAAGTAAATTCTTGGCCTGGAATCACTAGATTAGATCAGATGCTTAACTACTTAATGCTTCTTCACAAAACTTTTTCCTTCTTGTTATTTTATGTTAGTTGAACTGTGTTTTGATGTTTCAGCAGTTCATATATCAAAATTAGTATACTCTGTTCTTATTCTGCTTTATGATTATTTTTGTCTTTTACGTACTACTCTGTGGCAGAAGCCTGAACTTGGATGTTATTTCCTCATCGTAAATGAAGTGTATAAATCTGATGTTGCATATGGTAAAAAAGACTGAAAGGACAGAGATTGAGACATAGTCACACAGTATTTGGACAGCAAGGGGTGTAAAGCGATTGTTAGACTGTAGATGGGGTGAAAGGATCATGTGAAAACATGGTGTAATTTCTGGTATTGCCTGTTTCAGCTTTGTTTTCATGAGTGATTGGATATTTTAGTACGTTCGTTATAAACCTGTGAATGCTGAGCTTTATAATAATTGTTTTTCCCCAACACTTTCTTCTTATGACCACCATTAAAATACTGAGTTCCAAAGTAAATAAAATTACTTTTACTCTCTCTCAGTGATTTCTTACAAAAATCATAGCTGCAAGATTGTTCTCTGTTTTATTTGTCATTCTTTTTAATGAAAGTAAATAGAGTCGCTAGAGGAGGTTTAGCTTCAGTCTAGGCAAGAGATTTGATTTAATTTAATTTGTATCCTTTTAAAGAGTTTAAATTTTCAATTGAGTGCAATATGTTAGCCTCTTCTAAAAGAAAAAGGAAAACCAAACATATCTGCAAGAATCTTCTTGTCCTAAATGTGTAAGACAGCAAGGGGAAAGCTAGCTACACAGAGAAAAATCATTAAAATAATAAGTAACAGAACAAAGAATTATTCATAAAACATTTTCAAGACCAAGTTTGAAGAAAGAAAGTGGAGAAAAATTTATCTGCTTTCAGCTCAGTGTGTAAATATTGTAAGCAAACATGGTAAGGGAAGAATCTTTGTACACCACTGTAACTTTAGAGGTGGCAGTGTTTCTTTCCAGGACAATGTGCAAGTGACTGGTTTTGGTCCTGCCATTTCGTATCAGTCATAAACATCTACAGTTATTTAAAAATTACTTGGTGTCAGTATGTAAATTTATTTGCCAGTGTTGCTGCTTCTTTGTAATTACCAAGTCAATGTGCAAAAAAAGATCATTACTAAACTGAAAAGTGTAATGTAGCCTTTAACTGTTAACAACTGTGTCTAATATGCTGCTTTGCACCTTACTTTATATCTTTAAGTTACATTGCTGATGGTAAATCTGTGTAAGTGCACATTGTGGACAGCAGGAAGAGTTAAACACAGAAAACTTGAGTTCAAAATTTGGAAGAAATCATGTAGTTGAATAAGTTTGTACGAATATTGCAAATTAAACAGACTTTGTATTCTTAGTATATTTCTTTTGGCTTTAAATTTTCTATTCCTTTCAGGCATAAGATTTTGGATATGCTGACTAAGAATCCACCTTTTACCAAGAACATGGAGTCCCCTTTATGTAATGAAGCTTTGGTAGATCAGCTTTGGAAACTGATGAATTCAGGTTGGGCTTTTTTTGTTGGTTGTTTTGTTGTGTTGGGGTTTTATTGTAAGATTTTTTGAAATAAGTGTTAAAGACTTGCTTCAGAATATGCCAAGACTTCTCTTAGCTTCAGCAGTTAGAAATTGAAAATGAGGCTCGGGAGCTGAGTATGACATATATACTTCCAGAGCATTCTCAGTGACACCTTGTTTTTCTTTTTTTTTTTGTCTACTGATGTATGTGTTTTGATGTACTTTTGCACCAAATGATTCTTGTAACCAGATCTTTGAAGCAAATGTTTCCTTAAATAATGGTATCTGTGTTACCTTTTTCTCTATAAAGTTTGCTTTAGATTAGATGGTCTCTCTTTGTCCTCTTTTACTAAACTCTTAAGAGAATATAGAGGATAGCATTGGTATAGATAATTTAAATGAGATTTTTAGAAGTGCATTATAGACCTAAGACTCAATTTGCCTTGTGTGATTAGGAAAGATCCTAATGAGAGAAGGGCTTGCATCTTTACCATTGACCTGTTTTTCATTACTGAAGCAGTTTTATCCAGTCCTGACAAACTGCCCTTTAACATCTGGCACATTACTACATAGATTACATATAAACATTTATATAGCTTTTCTGGTCATTGAAGGCTCTCTGTTCTCTGTGTGTCATTATTTTTAGTGTTTAAAAGTTTACAACTACACTCCAGGGGTTGAAGTGGGGAGACTACTAGTAGTTTAGTTTCATAGGATTTGCCAAGTGTCAGGCATAGAAAATAAACAATTTTGATGTTCCCATCAGAGAGTTTTTCCTGAGAGAAGAGTGTGTGCAGTGTTGCAACCATTACCTCTTTTTGCAACTAACAAATAGAGTATACATTCTTCTTGTGATTCATGGGGCTTTGAGCACTTAAATTTCTATACCTCAAGATGACATAATGTTTCAATTTATTTTCTCTAAGGGATAACTGTAGCATTTCCAGAGTGCCTGGAAAAAAAAAGTTTGTTAATGTGTGACAAGTTAGTAGTCAGGTTTAAAGCTGCATGATTGTAGAATCATGAATTGCTTTTATTTAACAGCACATGCAACAGAAAACAGACTTTGTAATCATTTCTTCTCTGTTAATCTGCATTAAATTGAAAATGCTCACAAGTTCCTAAGAAGGCAAAGAAGTTCAGCAACCATTTGTATTTAAGCTTAGCTGTTCCACTGGATAAGGAGAGAGAGATGCTGAATGTGAATTCATCCTATCATTTTAAATGTAGTAGTTTAAAAAGCTGAGCAAATTACTTGTTGTTAAAATATTATAACAGTTTTTAAATTAATATCTGTGAATGTGTCATTCTCTGGGGAGTATTTTAATATTAGAAATGTCCAGATTACGATTCATACTGCTTTCATTTGTAACTGGTAAGGGCAAGCTAAGATTACTCAAAACATTATTTAGCCCCATAAAACTACTATTTACAGAGATAGATCTTGTAATTTTATTTTGTGCTAAGTCTTACACAGCCACATTAACATGGCAATTGGCACATCTGTGTCCTGTTTACCAGATACAGTTCAATTTCTGCCGGGGAACAATGTGTTCAATAAACTTGCAATCAGTCAAGAGTTGGGCTGAGTTAAGACCAGAATCATTGTATTTGCAGTGTTGCACCAGATGCCTTTCTGTTGTGATTGGTGCTAAACCTGCTTTGACCATTTGTGTATGAAGATATATAAAGTAGTACACAGTTTGCAGTGAAAAATAATAAAAAAATAAAGCATTGCATTGTGCAGTAAGAATATGGATTTCCAGTATGAATATAAATTAAAGTATTGAGTATCCAGTGACGTGCACAACATAGTAGTGATGTCAAAAAGGATGATTCTGCATTTCTCTATCAGTGGAGTTTCCAGAGGGTATAGGTCACAGCCATGCTTAAGGCTCCTATTACCTTTTGTGGAATACATGGGCAAATGCAACCAAACCCATTGATATGGGAAGGCAGTTTGGTAATAAAATGTTCTATTTAATTGTCCAGTAGAAAAAATTAAGGCACAACTTCAGTCTTGTTCTACTAAACATGTCTAACTCACAACTCAAACAACTTAAAGCCTTCCTTTTAAACAGGATGTGGCAAGTGAGTTAGAGCCAATAGGAAGCAGGAATAATGAAGAAAGTGTATCTTAAGCACAGAAAATGTCATACTTTGGTGGACCCGGATCAGGTAAACTGGAAGAGCAGAAGCTTATATCTCTGTATTAACAACAATCTCTTTTGGATTTTAGGAACTTCGCATGACTGGAGATTACGATGTGGTGCTGTGGACCTCTATTTCACACTTTTTGGTCTCAGCAGACCTTCTTGTTTACCATTACCAGAGCTGGGACTTGTTCTTAATCTGAAAGAAAAAAAGGCTGTGCTTAATCCAACGATTATCCCTGAATCAGCTGCAAATAATCAGGAACCTGTGAATAGTACTAACAATCACGGACAGTCAGTAGGATTTCAGAACACCGTAAGCACAGACAGCTGCATACATCCCATTCAGCTGGCTCCAAGTCCTTGCACTGCTTGCTGATTTCATTTTGTATTGTGTTGAAGCCTCTCATGCTTTATCTAAGCTACCTTTTTATCTTGTTGCTCTTTATTCTCTCCACTTGAAAAGCCGGCATATACCATGACTTTTTTGACATTTTTAAGTGTTTTGCGTAGCATATGCAAGCTTTTCACTTGTTTTTTTCTAGTTTTATCATTTCTGTTCTTTATAAAACTTTACTTTTTATATATTGCTTATGAGACATGAAGCAATTCACAGAAATGTTTGATGCTGTGATGAAAACTTCTTTATTAGACCAGGAATATTTAGATTGGCAAGTTATGCAATTTTCCAAAACAAAACCTTTTATCAGTAAATTTATTGCATCATAAAATGAATAGATACACCTCTTTTTAAATGACTTTAAGAGATGTGAAAGTTGGAATTTTAACATACTGAATGCATTGAACATTTGAATCTGACTGTTTAGTACTGTGCTCTGAAGGATTTGTAACAACTTCTGAAAGATAGCATATATTCACCTTGATATCTTTCTGGGTTCAGAGTCTTCAGTCATAACACATAATCCATTTTGTAGTTAGAAAATAGATTTTTATAAGCTATTAAGTTCATAGTTTCCTTAAGAATAACTGCCACTGCTGCAAGACTAACTATTTTTGTTGGACATATTTAATTATGAGGAAAAAAATCAACAGACATGGAAATAATGAATGAGTTTTCTTAACATTTGATTCAAATTGTTCAAGAGTAGATCCTGAAAGAGAATGAGAACATGTGGTTAGCAAATTTGGAACTCTTTCCATCCTTGTGAATGAGACGGTTCACTGTTACTTTATCAGTCCCGTAGTTAATGTCTAAATAGTGTTTATTGAAAAGTATACTGAGAGTAGTAATTAACAGGACCCTGCAGGCCCTTTCCAGCAGGGGGAGAAAATTCTGGTAGAGTCAGATTCCATTAGAGTTGTCCTGCATATTTACAGAGCATGTAGTAAGTCCTAATTTGCTGCACATAGTCATTAGAATTACATAGCAGGAGGCATTTTGTTGGCAGATACTTCATTTGCAGTTCAGTGAACATCCAAACTTTTTTTGAGCTGGACTATCAAAAGATTTCCTCTTAATTCTTCTTTTCCTATACTGTCCTCTCTGTTGTGCTAGCCTGGTAGTTGTTGCTGCATAGTGATCTGGATCAGGAGAGGATCTGGTTGAACAGTATATGAACAGCTGTTTCAGCTTCCTGATCCAGTTCATCATGTAGTTTTAAAAATGCTTGTGGCAACTCAGGACAGAACTGTGTGAGGAAGAGGCTGCTTCTTTGAGCAATAGTAGTCACTTGGACTAGGGTGAAAATACAGCCTAGTATAAGCCTCAATTTACACGTCATCCCTCGTATCTTCTGTGCCTCATCTTCATTCTCCTACCCCTTTACGGTTACCATTTTAACTGTAACTCCACCAGACTTCAAGGAACTGATTTTCCTTATTAAAGAAAAAAAAATCAAACCAATAACATAAAACAAAGACTGCCTCTCATATCAGACAAAGTTTATCTGAAAGTGTTTCACAATAACAGTGTGTTGGGCTAAATAATAGGGATGAAAAAAGGGAAATACGTATTTGAGGGGAAAAAAAAGAATAAACAGGTGTTAGAATTTATCAGATTAACTAGATTCTTTAGACATATTCTGAGAACATAAACATGTTAAAATCGGTACTGATAGACTTGTGACACTGAAATTGCTGAGGATGGTAGAAGTTACTTCATAATACAATTTGAATTGTTCAGAGCAAGTGTTTGTGGGGCTAGAGTGCCATTGTAGGATAGAAGAAGAGCAGTTCAGTGGAGCAGCATATGCTCTTGAGAGTCTAGGATATATATGCCTTTTATCTAGTTTTTAGTGAGCTTTTGATTATGTTTGATTCTGTGGATACTTTATTTTCTCTTCCATATTTTGTGTATTAGACTTGTTGAAACACCTGTCTCCTGTTTCATGACTATATGTATAACTTACTAGACTCTCCTTCTATTTTTATATTTCTTTGACATTATTTTTTTATAATCTAAGCAGTAATTGACAAAATAGTTTAATTCTTTTTAATATAATAAGTGTTGTAAATTAAAAACCTCCAAATTTTAAGTATACATCTGTGACAGGTTGACCCTGANGATTTGTACTCAGTAAAGTAAGTGTTAGCTTTTAAAACTAACTAAAAGAAGATTTAGCTAAATCCCATGTGTAGATCAAAGGGTATCATAGTTTTTCAACTGAGATTTGGCCTGCGGAGAGTCTGCGAGGCACAGATTTATAGAAAGGCTATTCAGAGGCAGCAAATGTTGTTGCACACCAACAGTACCATAATTGTGAGAAATGACAGAAAAGATGCCAGTGCTAGATATGCAGAGGGAGCAGGGATAGAAGTAAAGAGAAACCATGTTTGTAGGAGTGGTTGGCACAAATCCGTACAGGGTTTTAGAAAATACTTTTTCCCAGAACTACAGGGGAAACTTTGTTCAAATCACCCACTTTACTCAGAAGATTTTTCAGCTATCAAATCTCTTTCTCTGAAACGTGGATCTTGCTATCTTCTAATTTTGGTCTTTTAATGCTGCTTCAGGAGGATGATCATCTTATTAAGGAAACAGCATCCAGCATTTCTGGTCTTCAGCAGGGGGTGAAGAGGAAGGCTGATATGCCACTCGGGTCTCCATTGGAGCCAGGGCAAATACTAGAGAAGAATGAAGACAGTAAAGTCAAACTCAAAATCAGAGTAAGAAATGGAAATTCAACTTGCACAATATGTAGGGTGTTCAGAATAACAGCAGTGGTGTCTGCTGACTTCCTTTGAAGCTGTGTTCAAACAAAAGACATGCTGTGTCTATGTGTACAGCAGCTGTTATGCTTACTTTGGCAGAATCATTTCCTATCAGATTCTTTATTGGCTGGCAAGAGCTAAAATTGACAGATAATACTCTTGTTCAAACAGTTTCACAGTAAATTAGAAGAAAAGACATTGACCCTTTTTAATTTTATTGAATTTTTATTCCTTTGCAGTGGTAGATATCACTTCCTTTCCATCTCACCCCCAGTTTACCTCAAAAATAAACTTTTGATGTTCTATTTAGTAATGTTTTTATGAGTTATTGGCATTTGCTTATCTTTTTTTCCTGGTATCTTAGTTCTCAAACTCTCAAGAGGAGGAGGAAATTGATATGGACACAGTTCATGACAGTCAAGCCTTTATTTACCATCATTTGAATATGCTGGAGAGACCATCCACACCAGGTACAACTAACTTTATTGGCAAAATGATTGTATGATTTTTTTAACTATTTTGGTTGGAAGGTGTATTTTGCTACGGCTTATTTCCATACATACAGTGTTGGCAAGTGTGAAATGCTACCAAAATTCCAGGAAGTGTATTAAGGGTGCATAAGAACATTTCTTTGGCTTCCAGCATATATATAGGTAACTGTATACATGTGTATTTTCATACATATCTAAGGTGTATTTTGACACATATCTAAGTAAGACAACTATATATTATGCTTATAAAAGTGAAAAGCTAAGGAATGGAAAAAAGAACACAAAGTTGAAGTAGAGCCCCATAAACAATTAGGTAAAACTTCTTTTGCCATAGATGTCATTTAAAAAGTAATAATTTTGAAGATAAAATAGCAAGACTCTTCAGGTAAAAATAATCTCAAATATTAATGATTTATAACTTAACGGTTAAAAAAGCATAGAAGCCTCAAAGCTACTTAAAAGGGCTTTTCAAATTTGAGAAGATTGCACCTATGAGTAAAAAGGTTTCATTTCAAGCACTTCCTTTGTTTTACTACTTCTCTTAATATCTTTTTTCATACAAAACTTGACAAAATTATCCTCAAACCATCACGTTTCTTAGAGACCTTAAGGCAGGCTGAAATTCAGTGATGAACTTTCACCTTCTTTGCTTATTTGTCACTAGCAAAGAAATTCAGTGGTTAGTCTCATTTTCTCAAAATATTTTATCCCCATTTCTAAAGTTTAGTTCCAGAATGAGCCAGTGGAGCTAAGCTGAGGTAATGTGATGATCAGGGGTTTTGAGAGATCTTCAATTCAGATCCAGAACAAGGTTTTAAGGTTGCAGTACTGCATTGTGTAAAAGTGAAATTTTTGGCTCTAGAATTCAGACACCTTCCTGCTTGTTTTTCTGTTTTTATTCAGTGACTGCCTAATGTAAAACAGAAGTAGACCTTAACAGCAAGATCTGGAATGTTGGTTCCATCTTGAGTGCCCTAGGTCTTGAGCTATGCTGACAGGTGACCTCCTCTGCTTTTACTGTGACCTGGCAATTTAGTGGCCCCATTTAAGAGAAGGGCTTGTGAATCCTCCTGCTCTGAGAATCCTGCTGAGGCTGCTGCCTTGGTGCTGGCCACCAGTGCTGAAGCTGTAGGCTCATATTCCATTAGGGCCTACGACTTCACATTTTTACTTCCTTGGCAAATGCTCTAGCCACTAAGGGGGTTTGTTTGTTTCTTTTTAATTATTTGTTTTAATAAAAGATAACTGCTGTCACTGCTCAGCTAAGCAATTAAGTTCGTATAGGGACATTAAAACAGGTCTAGTTTCTGGATTCCAGATGGCCTTCAGTTAATGACATGTGCCTGTACAGCCAGCTCCACCAGGACAGCTTTGCTAGATGTGTTAGATATGTAGAGTAGGAAAACTCACAACTCTTTGCCTTATTTCTGTAGCCCCCTTCAGTGGCAGGCTGCATATGGGTTGCTCTCATGAACTTAGAAGCCTGTATCTGCACAACCTTTACTTTATATCTCAGAGCTGCTTTGAATTTTGTTCTCAGTGTTACGGTCAACCATCACATTTTCTGTTACAGCAAAGAATGACACATCCAGGGCATGCAAGTGCAAAGCTGATCTGCTGAGGATTAGTATTTATAACTCTTACATGATATTTTGCAACAATTTCTTTTACTAGATTTACACACTCTATGGAATAAAAAGTCATAAACAAAACTCTGCCAAATAGTTCACAAATAGGACTTACGGGACCATCTGTGTGCCAGCTCTGTGCTCCAGGACTGTTGCAGATTAAGTTTGCACTAGAGGTCAGAAAGGGTGAAGTCTGACCAAGAGTGGAGTAATGGCCAGTTGACTGCTGATTTTGTAGACCTACAGCAGACACAAGCTACTTCAAATTTCACTTGTTTGCTGAATGACCCTCTAACCTCTGCTGTTTTGACATTCAGCACACTGGAATACATTTTCTTTCCTAGATAATAAATAAGACAAATGCTGAGTTTTGAACAGAATTAATTTTAAATAATAAACCTTTGAAAAGCATTATTTTGAAACACTTCAGATTATTTAATTTTTTTTTGTTTGTGCAGTTAGAAACAGCTCCACTTCACATATTTGCTTCTAAAATTTCACCTGTTTCTTATTCGTGGCATTTTTCTTAGAAGCAAAGATGTATGAATTTGAGACTGAGTAAATATAGTTCAATCTTTAGCAAACAGTATACTTCTGAGAAGAAACAGATGGGGGGAAATAAAAGCATACATAAATAAAATTTTTCACACATAGGAGAGTTCTGTTTTACAAAATAATTCCAGATAGTATTTCCTGAGGGCATTTGAGGTTTTGCAGCAATGACGAAGGGTGGGTGCATTTCAGTAACTGGCTATTGTGAAATAGATTGACAACAGGTTTGAAATGGTCTTAGTATCTTCTTAGTAAATCTGTAAGATCTTCTATCTGCCTCAGTTCTGTGACTTGTACTTGGAAGGAGTGAGCTCTTAGTCGATATGCAGTTTTCATCCCACAGCTGTGGATTGTGTCCCTACGTGTCACATGAAGCATTAGGTCATCAACCAAACACAGCCTGCAAACAGCAGCTGCCAGGAGGAAGCTCATGTTGGGTCTAAGTCCTGATGTATCTTGTGATTTTTTGTTGGGTTGTTGTTTTTCTTTTTTACACTCCTCACACCACTCCAAGTGATAATTTGTATTTGTTCAAGTTGATGTAGCACCTGTAAAGCCAGGAAAATACTATTTTCCTTTAAAAATTTGTGAGGTCTTTTTATTATATGCTTCTGCATATGGATGTGAAAGGTTAGGGTTGAGACAATAAAAGAAGTCTTGTAATACAACTCTTGCTGGATGACAGGTTTCAGCACCATAATTACAGCAACTTTCCTAGTTTGTATAGAGAATAAATGTTTTAAATCCTACTAACGCATCCTGACTATGATAATAGAACTATGGACTCTGGTAGTTATAAGGGAATCTAAGCATTTTTTCAAGAAATTATTAAACACAACATGAGTTGTAAACTGCCTGAAGAATGCTGTTGTGCTGATCACTCATCTGCCCTAAGGACTAGAAACTTGGTAGCCTCCTTTGAACCTCCAAAGCTGTGTAAGGTCACATTTCTAATGTGAGAACAGATTTTATTTGCTACTAAATCATCAAGAATAGTAGGAATGCTCTCTACTCTTAAATCTTAAGATCAAAAGAATTTCAAGATCAGATTTTGTGTAAGCAACAGATTTGAACTCTCAGACTCTAAGGTGACTTGTCATGTGTTGTTGACTTCAGTGAAATCAGATAAAGATACACTTCTTTTCTTCAGTATTCACTAATCTGAAAGTATAATACGTCAGAAGTAACCTTTAAAAGGTTTTACTGTGTCTGTCAGTGGTTATTGATTGGCCTGGTCTTTTCTGCTTCCAAAATGAATGCCTGGCTTTAGGCTGCATGGTCTGCCAGTGAAGTTACATGTTGTTATGGCTCATCACTGATAAACACTTAATTAGAATTTTCCCAACTAATTTTGATGTTTTGAGAGTTGATAAGAAGTGTTATCCAATTTTCTCTTTTCTTTATTTCTACAAAGGAAAGAGAAAATACAGCAATGTTCACTTTGTGCATTGGCAGTTCTTTTTCTAATCACATTCAGAGACTCAGTTTTGAGGACACATCCTGAGCATTCGAATTCAGATCAAACAAACTCTTTGGCCATTCTGTTACTCCTTTTGAAGTTTTCCAGGATAATCAAATTGGAAATTTCCACTGCTGACTTTGTAGGTCGCTGTGTTTACTCTGTAGATGTACATGAAACTTAGGAGGTCTAGGCCACACGCATACGTGTTGATTGGATCGTGGTCTTGTTTATCACAGTTACTGTCTGCATTTTCATGAAATTATGATTTAGCTGGATTGACTTTTTTCTGGAACGATTTGAATCTGGACATACTGCACGTGCTGCAGTAAAGTGTAGAGGTAAACTACTGTAGTTATAATATTTAAAGAGTACATTTCCAACAGCAGTTATGAGCCTGAGGTGCAAATCACCACATTTTGAGTGTGGATGCAGTAGTAAATAGAAATTCATCTGAACTGTGTAAAAAGCTCAGTCCTCTGCAGTTCCATAGTTCCCAGAGTTAGCTGTAAGCACACCAGTACATCAAAGTTCAGCCATCAGTGGCTCTCTGCCAAAAGGGCTATGGAAACTTCAGCACACAAACAAATACATAAAAGAACATCCTAAAGTAAAGAAGCAGCATTAATAGAAACACAAGCACCACAGGTAGTGTTAAATGAGAATTGCATCAGTGTGTGGCTGCAGTGTGTCAACTACATGATTTAATAAAACCAACATAATACTGTAGCTGTGACTGTCTCTGAGAAAAAAAATGATCACTTTCAAACCTAGAAGATGGGTAAGGATAGGAAATTTTCAAGTGAACTAGCTGAAACTTTTAGAGGCACAAAATATTCTGAATTGTCTGGCTGATTTAAATGTTCTTTTTTCCTAAAATAGGGATTTCACTAGAATGTTCTAGAATACTAAAGTAAATGTAGTAAAAATAACGCCACAGTTAAGCTATTACTTTAATGTAAGTACAAGGCAATATAGTTCTTAAAGTCAAATGAGGAAATTATTAAATGATTACCAGTTAAAAGTATATTTTAGTTAAATCACCAACTCGTCTATTCAGCACTTTAGTTATATCTTTGGTATAGGTATAAGGAATTGTCTATCTCATTATAGATCCCACTAAAAAAATGAAGTCAAGTCTGTAAATTGGAACTAGTTAAAATGTTATGTTGTTAGTTATGTTGGAGGCAAATTAACTGATTTGCTTAGTACATCCTCAGAAAACTTTTGGGTGGTTTTATTTTTTTTAACCAGACCTTTTCTTCTTACCCTCAAACTTTAAATTTTGTGCCATGGACTTTAAAAGAGCAGTCTCCTAGAAAGAAAATGGATAACCTTTTTCAGAGATATATAATTTGAAAATTCTGCTTCTTTAGACAAATTACAAGACAGTTGCATTCTCAAAACTTGAAATCATTTATGCTTGGTAACTTTGTGCTTTGTTGATGGCTCAACAGATGCATAAACACAACATTAAATTAAAAAACAGTGTGTCTTGGATGTTTCCAGGGTAACACTAAAGAGAAAAGAAGAAATAAGGAAAAACAGGATAATTTTGAAACAGTTTTTATGATCTTTTTTGGGGTTTAAGTATTCTTTCTGTAAAGAAAATGCTAGCCACAGCTGCAGTTCAACTGCTAAGCAAAGAGATTGCATTATTTTCTCATTGGTAAGCTTTCTTTGAGTTCTGGGAGAGACACGTTAATTGCTTGTGTGCTTGTGCTGGTCGGTGTCAGATTCTTCTTCCCAGAGCTGGTTGGTGTCAGATTCTGGAGCACCAGCTTGTCCTCACCCAAAACACTGGATGCATGGTCTTTAGCCTTTGTTATGATGTGTGAACTTGGTTTCTCCCTCTCCAAGGTTTGAATAAATCAGGATGCAAATGGGGTCATTTCAAACAAGTGTCAATTTGTAAAAATCCTGTATAAGCCTGTATAAGATGTTTTACATCAATTGTCCATGCAAAGAAACAGTCTCTAAGTGGTGTCCCACCCTCTTCACACAAAATCAGAAGCATAGGAGAGACTGTGTGAAAGATCTTAGGAAAGATCTAAATCCTTTTCATTCTAAAACTAAGCTACGAGATCTTTGTATTCATATTTTATTCTCTTTCACAACATCCACAACATTTATATTGGTCCCTGTGACAAACTGTACACAAAGTTTCTGATCTTTCTCCCATGGGCTTGCAATCCTGTCTAATTTTAAACACCTACCCAGCTAGCTGGAACACCACAAAGCCAATAATTACATTGGAATCTCCACATCCTAAACAGAAGGAGATCCAAGTGGATAGACACATGTATGTGCATTTTCTTCCAAGGAATGCTACTAACCACTTCAGAAGTGAGCTCCTGGGCTCACCCTTCACTTAGTCTGTGTTTCTGTGATTTGAGAAACTCAGGTTTCAGTCCCACTCCCTCTGCCAGGAAGAAGCGGGTTCCCTGCAGGAAGAGGGAGTGCCCTGTGCCTTCTTGCAGCAGTCCTGTGACTCCTGTTGATATAAGGATGATGATATTGCCCTGTAAAATAATTTCCGTTTAGCTTTGCTCTCCTTAACTAAGCTTGGCATGGGCTTTAAGTGGATATTAATTAAAAGGAAGAAAAAAAGTGTTCTGCAAGTATAACAGTGAATTTTATGGATACAAATGTGTAACATTTTTTATAGATCTTTTGTAAGTCTGTCCATCTTAACACACAACCTAGTTCAGTTGTTTGTGCTCAATTTTTTGGAGTCATCATCCAGGATCAATATATTTGATTACTGATATCAAACCACTCCAGAAGGAAATTTTCTGGATAGCTGTTATTTTTGCATTTTAAGAAACTCAACAGATTAGAGTCATCTTTGACCTCTATGAAGAAATTGTAAGTGTACTCTTACTGCTGGCTCAGTAGTAGATTTTGATACTGGCGGTCTTTCATTTCTCATTGATGTCTGTGCCATATTAGCAATACTGACTGTCTCCTTAAGTGCCTCTAGCCCTTGAATTGCAGTTAGATTCTGTTTCTCTCCTTCCTGAAGATCTTCCTGGCTCTCTAGGTGATCTCCACCTCCCATTCAATCTTGTTAGCTTGATCTACTCTTGTATTTACTCCCTAACCTACTCCAGTCAATGGTTTTTATCTGCTTTAACAATTAGATTTTTTTTAATAACCCAGCTGAAATAAATAACAACGTGATAATACAGACTCTTGCCTTCATAGAGCTGGTAGTTCAGTAAACTGCAGGAAACTTGCACAAATTGTTGTTTGTGCAGCAGAGTCAGGAAGGTCTGTTTGGTTGCATCCTCTGTCTTTACTAGCACTTGACACTGCTGCTACATCATCCCCGCAGACTTAAGTCACTGTCCTTAAACTGGTTCTGCTGGATTAAAATTTTTAAAGCTCAGAGGCTTAGCTTTGGTTTGAGGTTGTTACAAATGTAGTGTCTAGACTTACAGGTTTAGTTTCCATATAAAAATAACTCCGTAATTTGGAACTAACAGAGCTGTGAAGTTTTAAGAGTTTGTGTCATGTGTGGGTTTTTTCTTTTGTTTTAAGTTGACTTGAGTTTTCCTTGTATATTTTAATGTATCTTGTGCCTGTAGCTTGCGAATGTTTTCTGTACTTGGGTTATCTTTTGTACATTTTTGTACATTTTCTCTAGATTAACACTGACCTCTGGTCTTCAGGCTTTTTGCCATATCTGTGTTAGTAAGAGCTCTGTTTGTATCACTGATACAGTTCACCTTTAAGTACTGTAGCCTATTTTAAATTGTCAAATACTGATGGCTTTGGTTTTCTGAAGGACAGCCTCCACCCTTTCCTCTTTTAATGGCCTGTGTCAGATATGCTCCTTTTTCCACCATTTTGTGTTCTGTTTAATGGCTGGATTTGCATCCTTGCAGCAGCTAAATGAAGTTTTCTTGACTAAAAGCTGTATGCTTTAGATGAACAAGCTCAGGTTACAGGGATATTTTTAGGTACAGATAGGAATTCCTTAAAAGAAAAAATATAACTGGAAATAGTTACACTGTGAAGCAGTCATATCTCTTATATTGGCACTGTCAAGAATGCCTACAGATTACAATGTAAAAAAAAAGGTAGAAACTATGCATTGAAGTCAGCAAGGAGAAGTTGGAATTGGTGTGCATATCTTCTATCTGCTGTAACATACATAAAAAACTAAAGTAATTGTGAGTTCTGACAATAAATCGTTGCATTGGTAACATGAGCTTACTGCTGCATAGTTCTGATTAAATAAGAATTAAAGCTTTTTTAAATACTTGTATATTAGAGATTTTAAGTTTATAAGAAACTATTGTACTCTAGACTAGCCTCCTTCATAACCTCAGCAGAATTTTATATTGCACCATATTCACATCTTGTGGTTAAGACAAAACGTATTTCTAGAAAGACATAATTTTGCTGTTTAAGACTTCAAGCAATAGAGATTCCACCATGTCCCACAGTACGTCATTGATTGTCCTTACTGTAAAAATGTTTTGTGTTTCTATTCTGACTTCTAAACACTTTGTAGAGATGTAGATTTTGGTTTTTTCACACATATTTAAAAACAAACAAAACCTAGAACAGCTGCACCATCTAGAAAACTTTCCTATATAAGTGCTTGATTAAATCAGTCCTTAATTTTTTGGGTAAGGCTAGAAAGAAATTGTTCTCAATACTTGTTTGTCATACTACAGGGCTCTTCAGACCTCCAGGAATCATTACCATGGACTAATCATTCTTGCCTTTGAAGCTACAAAACCAACCAGCCAAACAAAAAAATATGCTGGAAAATAAAACGTGTTTTCAGATACACAGGAAAAGATAATTGCAAAGTATAATACCTAATTCCTTGTTATTTAATGGGGATATTTTCACCAAAAAATTAAGGGGGGGGGAAAACCCCAAATATTTAAAGTAACTGAAAAAAATGCATTTTAAGTAAAAGTTCGGTGAATAGTTGCCTTCAAAAATCTGATGGCTCTTATTGAGTTGTTAAAGCACATTCTTGCAGTGCGAATGCTTTGATTCAATTTCTGCCTAAAGGAATCCAAGCCTTCCTACCTTGTAAGCATTTCTGCTCTTCAACAGTGTGATCCTTAGATTAATGTGCTTTAATCCCCGCTATCGAAGCTATTGCATTCTGTGTGAAATATTGAAATATTAAATGAGCCAAAGAGAGAACAAGAAAGTCATTCCCGGATTGAGATGCCATGAATCGTATTTTCCTTCCCCAGGTTCAGATGCAAGGCGTGCTCAATATATAAGTAGTCCTAGTCTATTTGTTAAATACATACTGACAAAGCTGTTGTAATTATCTTTGTTGGGATTTGGGTTTGTTTAAGAAAAAAAACTCCGTATGGTCTTTCAAATAGGCTAAATTGGTTCTAAGATGGAATTTTTAGAAAAAGCCGTTAAATTCTTTTGTTCACTATCAAAAGGCTTTTATGTTCTTGCAGGCAGCTTTAGCTCCTGACTAAAAAGAATTCATATCACAAAACTGCACTTTAATATATGCCAGTCTTGCACTTTGTATCAGAATTTTTACAAGCAGTTACATTTGCATTATTCATGGTATAGTGGCCTTCCTACTCTGTTTAAACGTGAATTTCAGGAAGCTATTATAACTTGAAGTTTTTTAGTTCTTTACAGTTCCTAATTGTCTGGTTACTTTTATACTGTTCAGGAAGGAAGTACTACCTGTAAAAATTGTCGGTAGTACAGGGACTTTAATGGCATGTTCAGAGCCTTCTCTGAAAAAGAACAAAAAGGTAATGGTACAAGTATCATAACAGATTCCGTGTTTGCATATTTAAATGATAATGTAGGCTTTATCTAATATTTCAGAATTTCTTATCTTTGGAAACTGTGCAAGTGAAACATTTACTAATCCCACTATATCTATTCTTTTAGGTAAAGAACAATCTTCGGGAGAGATAAACATGCACCCTATCTCAGCAGCTCCACTTTCTGTATTTAGTAAAGAATCAAACTCCTCAAAACATAGTGATCATCACCACCATCACCACCATGAGCACAAGAAAAAGAAGAAGAAACACAAGCATAAGCATAAGCATAAACATAAACATGATACTAAAGAAAAGGAAAAGGATCCCTTTGCTTTCTCTAACAGCCCAGCCAGTGCACGATCAATCCGTTCCCCGTCACTCTCAGACTGATATCAGTGGCTTCTCTGGAGTTCAACTTGCAATATTCTCAGAGTGCTTAGCAGGATATATCTAACTATTGCTTCTATCTTTTTTTATGGAACTAAGAATATTTGAATTGCCTTAGCAATTCAGAACCTCTGCCACCTTTGAAGCCTTCTATTTGCATATGTGGTTGTTGAAATCTGATTCAAAAAATATGGTTAATGATTCTGACTCATTTTGTATTTCACTGTTCTCTGCACCTCCCACTCTTTTTTCCATTTTAAACAAAGAAAATGGCCCTTTATGTAAGGGCCCCATGTCCACTGGCAACCCCCTGCACATCACGCTGACCATGTGTATTGCCAGAATCAATTATGGTTTAATCCTTTGAAGAATGTTAGAGGCAGAGTATGTTTTCCAGGCCTTTGGTGACAGGCTGTTTCCAGACCAGTATTGTATAACTAAATGTAGACCTCCTCAGAAGACAGGGATTTTCTGTAGTCTTCAGCTGAGCTGTTTCTTGCTTTAACCATTGCAAAGTAATGTCAAACTTTTAAAAGAACAGTATATAGAACATTTGCATTTTTCAGATACTAAAACACTTGAAAAATTCCAAGCTGCTTTTAAGCTGATGGTATTTATTATGGACATGAACCTTTGAATATGATGAAGTTCTGCAATTGTTTTTGGAATTTTAGCAAAATGCGTAATGCATGTTTTGTCCTGTAATCAGGCTTTTAAAAATCCAATAAAGTTTGCAAATTATTTTGACAGAGGCAGAATTTTTTCTTCAAGCTTGACATTGGAATATGCTTTTGCAAGATGGTTTTAATAAAATTTAAAAGAAAATTTTGAAAAGCTTAGAAGTTAAAATACTGAAAAACATGTATTTTTTCCTGGTGAGGGGTGGTTTGCTTGGAAGCAATCTATATGATCAGCTTATGAATCCACTGGAGAAATACATTAGTAGATTAAACTAGGTCTGGGACTTGAAATGATGGATACATTTAAATTTCTTCAGCTGTGTTTTACGCAGTGTACTATTTACAGCTAGGAAATGTTTTCTTTAAAAACTTAATTTTTTGGAAGTTTTAATAATAGAGATAAAAAGTGGCAGAGATTATGTATCTGTTTTCCTTATATGTATGTAGAGGCAGTGTTTTATTTCCATGCACTTATTGACTTCTGTTGCCCAGAGTTCACATAGCTTTCTATAAGGTGGTTGAATTTGGGTTAAATATTTTTTTTTTAGTTTTCCAAAATTTCCATGGAAAACTGATTCGCCGTCTTAGAGCAGGGAGAAAAAGTTCAAGAGGGATTTTTTTAAGCCATATTCTGTTTCATGAAAGTTAATAAATACTTTTATTTTCTATACCTGCTGTTGAATCCTGTAGTTTTTGTAATAACAAGTTATCTGTAGACTGGAAGGATGATAGGCTTAGGTATGTTGTAATATACATTTACTTATTTTATTATTCAAACACCATATATCCCTTTAATACTGCATGGATAGTTGTGCTAATCATTGCACTGGATTCACATGCAATGGACCTGGGCAGCATCACAGCCTCTCCCCATTGGCTGCTGCACCAAATTTGGGAAAGCCCATCTTGGTTTTTCTTCCTTTTAGCAACAACTGCAAGCTCTTACAGCTTAGTTGAGCTAAAGGTGCAAGAGGAACACCTAAGTGTGGGTAGAATGAGGTACTGAGCATGTTTTGGGTAGACTAACCCTGTGTGCAGCAGTACCATTACTGTGTGTGCAGCTCCCCCCTTGTGAGGCAGAGAACGATCATGTGAGCATCATGAACTGTGAGTCACAGAGAGGCTGGGAGGCTACAGTAATAGCTCAGTGGAAATACTTTGAGGTGTTTTTCCCTTGGCTAAGGAGTGATGTAACAGTGCCCAGGGTGTTTGTGGGAGACCTGGGCTAATAAGCAATGAAAGCTGGCATTGTTTGGGAGAGTGAAGGCAGATGCATTTATGTTTTAGAAGTGAGGTCATGGATAATTTAGGCTGGAGTAGTTTCTACTTTTGTAGACATGAGGGAAAACGTGTTGTTCAGTGATACAGGTACAGAACTGAGGCGGAGGTGTAATGCAGGAATTCTGCTATCACACATTTTGCTGTATGACTTTAAGTGAACTATTGAGTATATGCTAAGGAAATATGGCAAAGATACTGCCAATAGAGAATTGGAAGTGGGGCAAAAAATCTAAAAAAGCTTTTTCCAATGCAATTTCTGAGGTTATGTTGTATTCCTCATTTAGAATATCCGTTAACATGTTTGACGTGAATACAAAGTTCAAGGTCTGCAGGTGGTGCAACATGGACAGGCAACGTTTGCAAATTGATAGATGTGCTCAGAAGTCAGAGTAATTCAGCAGATTGCAGATTGCACAGTGATTCACAAGCAGCAAACTGAAAGTCATTAGGAATGAATGTGAAATACTGAACTCAAAATGAAGTGCATGACAGCAAACCATTTCTCCATCTTGTAAGGTGCAGTAAGAAAAAAAGCATAGAGATGAGCAATTTGATACTATTGCAAAAGTAAAACTCACTTAAGGATTAATGACTTTTTTATGTAAGATATGAAAGTAATTATTCTATGAAGTGCCAGTGATTTGGGACAACACATTTTAAGAAACAGATGGGCGAATGGAAACGAGACAACATGGCATATAAGAAAATAAATAAAGGGAACTGAGTATTCCTGGTCGAGAATAAAACGTCTGAGGAAAAGAACTCGCCCTTCTCATGCCTAAAGTATTGCTACAACAATAAGTGTTTATCAGTTGTTCTTGATATTTCCTGTGGGAAGAGAGGGATTAGCTTTATGCAGAAGAAAAAATATTTGTGTTGAATGTTAAGATGAAAAACATCTAAAAAGCACCTAATGATGATGTGAAAACTCATTTCTGGTAGGCTTTTAAGCTTCTGGAGGTTGATGTTTATGGGATACTTCGGCCTGCCACAGTGCAGGGACCTTGCTGCCATAGTAGTTTTCACAGTTTCTTTGATGTTTCATTTTTGTCAGTGAAGTTCCTGCAGTGACTCCCTGGATGTAACCGGCACTCGTGGAAGGTTTAGGAAACAAAGGTCTTTGCCTGCCAAACATCTCACTGATTGTGGTTTAGCCTGGGCTTTTCTTCTGCTGAAAAATTGATGACTATTTCAAAGTTACAACCTGACATCAATTCTAGGTAAAACCTGGTATTTGGACAGTAGATTAAGCTCTTTATCCTCTCCACCTTCGTTGCCTGTAAGTTACACAGTTTCTTTTGGTCTGTGTTCTGATTTTTGGTTAAAATTTCTGCTTTATAGTGCACTCTACTTAAAACACAAGGAAAAATATTTAAGCGTGATATTATGCAAATACTGGAAGAATGTGCATTACACATACAAAGTAGAAATTGTTAAAAATGTGCAAAGCAAAGTCTGAATTTATCTTGATATCTCAGCTTTTAACATTAATTCCTTTATTATGTTCAATCTAAACATTATAATACACTGAAGTGTAGGGCAAAAATGTTACATTCAAATATCTATATGCCTTTTTAATGCCGACTTTTCATTTATATTGTTTTTTCCCTTTGCTTTTCAGTATAATCGTGGCATAAAATGTCCACAAACTAACTGCATCTCTCAGATTTGTAGGCATCCTCAAGTATCTAATGAGGCTATAGCTTCTCTCCTTAGGTGTCTAAGTAAGCATGTATTTCAGCTTTGATCAGTCACTACCAGGCCCTGTCAGATTGTCCTGCTGCTGTGGAGGGAGGGACAGCAGGATGCAGCTTCATTGAGTTCTTGGGTGAGCTCGTAACATGTTTATATCATAAACTGTGCTGTCCACTAAAGCACTCCAGCTGGCATTAGGACACATCCAAGATAACAAGGTGTCTTACACAGTTTAGCCTTTGGGGATATAAGAGCTGTTTAGTTTTAGTTGATTTCATACTCATAGAGATACGACAAATTTTATAAATTCTAATCCAAGAAATTTCTACTCATGTCATTATATTCAGTTCCTTATGACAGTTTATTCACAGAAACTTAAGAACCCAGTTTTTATGAAGCATCAGGATTACATAGGGGCCCTTGAAATACACAAGGCAAGTAGAAATGTTTTAGATGAGATTTAATTACTTTTGTGTATTTCAATTTTTATATATGCATTAAAATATATTTTTTTAAAATATATGTTTACTACCTGATTTATATTTTTAAATGGCAATAATATACGAGTATTTGCATATGAATTAAGTAATGCCAGCTGATATTTAAACTCTGCATTATTCCATAGTTATCTGATACCATAAATACAGTCTTTCTAAACACATTTCCAAGTTTTTCTTCTATTATTACTTTTGTCCTGATAAATCTGCAATGTTAATAATCTTTGTTGATGTAATGAGTCAGGATTTCATTTGAAAGACTTTGTATTTTACGGCAAAATATTTCAGCTATTACAGTGCTTAGGATGCAGTAACCATCATAAAGTGACAGAACACCTGAACGCATATTTAGCTGGATTTTCTTAATTTCTAAGTGAAAGTGAATCTGCATGGGTGTGCTTTGGGCTCATCTAACAGCTTGTCCCTGCTGCAGCAAGGAGCTGTTTTTCCCCTTGCAGCTTCTGACTCCACAGTCCCATGTAAGATATTTTTGCTGACTGGGCTCTTCTGTGGCCCAGTTCAGCTCTCTAACTTCTGAATAAAATTGAGGTAATTGTTGCAGTGTTAGGGATCTGAAACTTTTGAGCAGAGGCTGAGTAGGCAATGAGGCTGATGTCCGGCTTGTGGAGCCAAGGGTGGAGTGGGAAAGGGAAGGAGGGAGGGAGGGAGGCGTGAGTGGGAACAAAACCCTCTTTGGCAGCAGCAGGCAGTTCGTTTGGCTCTGCTGCTCCTTGTGACTTTGCTCTGAGAAAACAATACGAAAGCAGAATTCAAGTTTTCACATCTGCGTCTCTTTGGGAGTCTTAATTTTGTTGTGAATTGGTTGAGTGATTGTTTTGAATCAGATTCATTTTGGAAATTTTGGAAGGCTGGAGTGAGATGAGCTTACATGACTGGCAATTATTTTTTCTTTGCTATGTTAGGAAAAAAAATGGTCTCAACAATAAAGGGTAAAAAAACCTCACTTCAAAAATTACTCCAAAGGTAATTTCAGGTCAAATAGAGTTTAATTATTTTTATTATTTTTAATTTATCGTTGTTGTTATTATTAAGAGTATTAATATTATTGTAGTTTGATATATTTTACTTTTAACCACAGCATTCCATTTCACAAATCTTAATGTGAAGCATTTCATCCTGAAAATGCACTTTTCATTTTCTAAATGTTTCTATATTTTATAAATAAATCATACTGTAAAGTGTAACTAACTGATAAAACTTCTTAATTTAAATGTTCCCTAAAAAGAAGGAAAGAGTTTGAAAGCACATTATGAATAAAAGCACATTTCAAGACCTGATTTATTCTTCCCCTTTTCCAAACCATATTGGAAATTATCTGTTCCTCACCTTTGCAGGAAAAGGAGAGATGACTGATAGCAGCTCATGACTTAAAAGCTATTTGAAATGGTGTCAGTAACCCTCTGTTTGTTGTGGGAGCTGGAACTCTTGTGCCTCGAGGTGTCTGCCAGGGTGTGGCCTCAGTGCAGGACCCAGCGGGACACTGTGAGAGCCTGGGAAGGGGCCATGCTTTTCCTTCAGCACCCAGCTACAGCATGTGTGGAAGCAGTCATGGACCTGTTTTAGCTTACACTACTGGCTCTGCTGTGCTTCTAGACATTTATTTCACTAAATCTTTCAAGTTTTTCAATGCCTTAAAATTTGGCACTATACAAAAGTCTGGTCTTTTCGTAGCTCATCTCCCATACGGGAGTTGAATTGAAGCATATGGGGGAAAAAGGTTTCTTAGATGTTTTGAAACTATTTGAGAATAACTTTTCAAGTTGATATAGCAGTCATGGAAGTTATTGACAATGCATTATTGTTTTGATAGTTTTAGTCACTTAATTCCTACTTTTTCTGTACAGTGAAAAACTGGAGATACGGAGGAAGAAAGAGAAGAGACAGGGATGGTTTGTCACCTTGGGGAACAGGAACTTGGAGAGATGAAAGCTCTGTCATTGACCTTCCTAAGACAGTCTCTGCTACTTTTAGGTATTATGGAGCTGCTGCTGTCTTCACTTGTTTTCCTCTACTATTTCTTTACCTTCAAGTCTTCTTCCAGTTTATAGATGTAATAGACATTAGAGAGATGTCCAAGCTTCAAGAAAGACAAATCACTCGAAGACATTCACTAAAGTTTTAAGCTTTTTAGGAGCAGGTTGATACCCCACACTCACGGTTTGAGGCTCTTGTCATGGTTTTTCATGGTCTGTTTCCAGCAATGTGGTCAGCAGGCTGTTACAGCTTATTTCTCTTTTCTGGGAGCCAGGCATAAATGTTCCTCGTCCCTTATGGACATTTTACAATTCCAGAGTCTGTGAAAGCATCTTTCTTGTGTTTGGAGCAGTAAAAATGTTTCTGCATCTCAAACGTCATTTTAAAATGTTGGAATTCATATGTTTGTTATTGAGTACTTGACTAATTTCAAAATACTGAACTCTTTCTGTTGCTTTTATTTTAAGAGTCAGATTTTTACAAAGAAACATTTGTTTTTATATCACTGAAAATCTTCCAGGCTCTCAATAAAACACTCAGCACTTACAAGCTAGGACAAAGAGGAGGAGAGAGAAAAAACCTTTTTGTACATCTCTTCATGGAAGAGAAATGCAATTACGCTGTAGGAGAACTGATAAAGGTCTTCAAGGAATTGGTTGTTGACTACTGCTATGATGAAGAGATCTGAAAACCTCAGAGTAAAATAGCATGGAGAGGGCTGCTGAAAACAGTACTCTCTTTCAATAAAAGCTCAACAATTTAATTGAAGACAAATGCATTTATATAATGAAAACAAGACTGTGATAATGTATGTAACATACGACAGCTGCTTAATTTGTGACCATTGTCTTTGAGTGCTGTATTCCATCCAGAATCTACCAAGAACCCCATTTCTTTTCTGGAGTCAGGCACTGTATTGTGACTGAATACCTGTCATCTGACTGAACCTAACAGCTTGCAGGTTCACTTTTAATTTTCCTTTAATGATTTATGTCATCAGGAATAGAGAAAGTTTCTAAATGTGTGGTTTACAGTTGTTTTACCAAAATCAAATATACTTCAAACCTGACTTACCTGTTCTATAGTAACATATAGAATATGTTCTTGGGCTGCAGAGAAACACAATTGGGAATTGGCCTTTGAGGACAGCCTTTGAGCTTTATTTTTGTCAATATGTATTTCTGGTTGTGTTTTTTAACTGAGCCCGTGACTTGTACCTTAAGCCCTAGAGTCTGAGTGAATTTTGTGCAATCAGTGGCACCATTTTAAGCAAATATTACAAGGCCATTGAGAACTCCTTCCAGCTTCCTCAGTATAAGTGCCAATTTTTCTCATTCATATACCTTTCTTGTATTTAAATATGATGGAGGCTTCACATGAGAACGATGGCAGGATTCAGTCTGGACAGATTTTCGGGCTGGGATGATCCTGCTCCACATGCTGAGCTCCTGAAGCAACTCCTGACTGCTACAACCTGTCTGCTACAGAAAAGGAGGGAAGCTGTAAATCTTCGAGTGTTTTTTGGTAACTCAAAGTGAACATGAATTAGTATAAGGCATCCATAATGCTTTCACTGTTAAAGGAAGTTCCAGGTGTTGCATGTCTAATATTTAATATTCTTAGGCTTTGACAGTCGTTGGAGGAACACAACTATCCCAGCGTTTTGGATCCTGGAATAATTTAGAATTTTTTTAGTTTCTTCTGCAGAGCTCCTCTCTGTAAATGCAGCGTCTCTTCCTTCAAATTACTGCTCAGGTCCTCTATTTGCATACAAATTACTTCTCTGCCCTTTAAGGGGGGCAGGATAAAGTAGACAAGAAGCACTTGAGCTCACCCGAGCTGCACTCATAACTGCCAGGTCTTCTTTCCAGCCCACCTTCTGCCTTGTGCTGATCTGTTCAGGGACCACGTCTGCCGTTTAAATGAGCTGTTCTGGGCATTTCATGTGGCTGCACATGCTGTACCAGCACCTTGCCAGCCAGAGGAAGGGGGACAGACTGTAAAGTGAACCGTTGCTTATCTCTCACGAGCTGAATACACTGCACAGTCAAGGGCGACCTCACACCCCATCAGCTCTCAGGCTCCTCCCTGGCCCCTGCCCTCTGCTCTTGTGTTTCCCCCGTTCCTTCTCTCAATTTTCTTTTTTTTTTTTTTTTTTTGCATTTCTGCAGTCTCAGACAGGAGCTGTTCAGGGTGTCAAGGTTGCGAACCTCTTTGGGATGAAGAGTAGAACCAGGAGGTGGACGTACTTTTATGCACAGGACCATCAGTACGTTCCACTAAGTAGTCTTTCGTGCCCCTGAGACAGAGACGATTAAAGCTGCATATGCATGTGTGCAGGTGAGGGCACTCTGGGAATTAGCCACTGTCTACTCTCAAAACTTGTTGTTTTTCAGAGGTTTTGACTTCTCTAGTGATTTATATGGCCTGGACAGATAGTGTTCTGCCCTTGGCACAGCTCCGGGAGTGAAGTGCACTGGGGAGAGGGAGCAGCACCGCTGCCTGGCACACCTCTGCTTTCTGGGCTGAGGGCTATGCTGGTGCACCAGCAGCAATCACAGACTTGTTTGATCAAAGTATAGGCAGCAATTCACCTCTGTACGCTCACATGTAGCACTGTTTACAGGCCAGCCTGTGAACAGGCAGCTGAGCAGCATTTTCAGCCCAGAGGAAAGTAGTAGTTTTGTTTAGAATTGGATATTTTTTCCTTTTTAGAAGGCTAGTCTTTTGTTAAACATCTTAAACATGTGAAATTGAGCTAATCGTGTACTATGTCCTTTCCATTCAGAGACTGTAGATTTTTTTTTAGTATATATAAAATTTGTTCTGAATGATTGCAGGATTTCTATTTAAATTGACTCTATCTGGCACCAATCTCGTCCCTCTGAGTTAATAATGCTGATAATAAGGTTTGATTCTGAAATGCAGCAAAATCTTAGTAAGGCACAGGGAAATGAGAGGGCCCGTTGTGAGCTAATGACCTCTGTGAAGGATTGAAAATGTCAGCACCGTAAAACGAGATACACTTAACAGCTTTTTACAATGGATGCTTGTATACCATACACATCAGCGTACTGTGAAGTGGCTTGTTATGATAAGACCATAATATAGAACTTTTCTGTTGAAACGGTTTTCTCTTCCTACTTCTTGGGAAATATTTGTTCAAATAAATACATGGGTTAGCGAGGCAACAGATAGTTATTTGTCTCTCAAGTGTGAGTAATGTAATATGAACAAGCATTAATGACCTAACTCCTTAATTCAACAGGAGATCCTTATTTTTCTTACATGCTAACTTATTTCTTAATATTTTGGAATCCATTGCTCAGTGTGTGTTGTGTGTTCCCAGGGGAGCTGAGTGCAAGCTTTGGATTAACTTGCAGTTTTACTCAACTTTATCAACTCTTAGACTCTCTCTGGGGCTTCTTCAGCTCAGTGGCTGGCAACTGCATGTATCTGCAACCTGAATCATATACTAACATCTGCCTGAAGTAATGAAAGACTCACATTTTACAGTGAATGTGAGAGGTAGAACTGGCCAAACCATTCACGTGATTTTAAGTCCTTCCAGAAGAGACTACAGCATGGCAAAATCAAAGCCCTGTGAATTTCTGTGAGACTTATCACTTTGACATGCACTTGAAGTAGTTCATGTAATTGCTGCCCCAGGGCAAACGAAGCAGAAGGGAATGGGCACTTTGGGCTCAGCCATTCCAGAGTGAAGTCTGGTCTTTTAGACTGACCCTGAAAGTGAATCAAATGTGAATACAAACTTAAGCTAGCCCAGGGAGTGAGAGAGCTAAATGAATGGATCAAGAACTGGAAAGAGGAACCAGTGACAGAGCATAAAGTCAAAGGAAGATCTGAGAGCAACAGGAACAAGGAAGAAAAGCTAGGCATCAAGGGACAATGGGCAAAGATGACTAGACAAAACAATTTAGAGCCATAATCCACTGGGTTGTAACCAGAGGTCCAGGAGTCTTCAATGATCCTGAGCAACAGGTTTCATATCCATTTGCTTAAAATACATGTTTTATTCATCTGTAGGTATCAGGATGGTGGTTTACAATAGCTGTAGTTGCCAATCTCTTACTTCACAGGAACCAGATATGTTCCAGTGCTGCTGTTGAACCATGAAAGAGGCACATCATCAACACAGGAGGAATTGCTCTTCGAATTAAGTCTTTCAAAACTAATTAACTAAAAGAACCCCAAAACCACAATGTACTTTCTTTGGAGAATACAAATAAGGTCCATTTGAATGGACATAAGGCCATCTAGGCAACCTTACTCAGTGCCTTGGCATTCAAAAGTGATGAGATGATCTCAAAGCAGTATCTTAAGTGGGGAATGGGGCTGCAGGAGAAATTGGGTCATGCTCAGATCAGCTCAGTCTTGTTCTGGAGAGCTGAATCCTGTTTCTGTGTCTCCATAGACAGAATTATTATGAGATGCTGCCAGGTCATTTCAGCTATAATTTTCAGAAAAGGTCATTTTTTAAAGTCTCTGCTCAGCACTCAGCTTGAAATGCCCAGCTCTGATTAAGAGAACAGCTGAGTCTATGGCTTCATCTGGACATAACAGGAGTCTGTGCTGCACACATCCAGTACAGCCAGTCTCTGGTAGTGCCTATTACAGTCTGTGGTAGTAGTGCTGTATAATGCTATGAATTCTTGAAGCTGGGATTCTTAAGCCAGGCTCTTAAAATAAGAGGAAATAGTTTGGTAATGTCCCTGTGTCTCATCTGCAAATGGTGATAGTACTGCCTTTACCTCAAAGAAGTGTTGTCAAGATATTTTGGAAACTGCTTGGACACCACTGCAAGAAGACAGGAATTTGTATACAGTGACTGCACTGAACCACTGTGTTGCTGTTGGTATCATTGGCAGCACCTGGAAGATTCAGGTGGTCCTGCAGCCCTGATGTGTATCTCTGCAGTGTGCAAACAGCAATGGTGTAGGCTGTGCCCCTTTCTTCTTAGCAGCACTTAGCATTGCAAAATGGACGTGTTTGAGAGCAAGATGTTTCTGATCTGGAACAGCTCCCTGCCTTGGTTTCCAGTGTGGTGTAGGTGTGGGGAAGCAGATGGAGCAAGGGTGCTGCAAGAACACCTGCTTGAGCCAGTGCTTGATATTGTTTGAAGCAAGGGTCTACAGCACCAGGACCTGTGCAGAAAGCACCTGAATAAACAGGACACACACGAGCCAGAGCAACAGGTATGAATCAATGTCTTACCAGAGGACAGGCTGAGTGTCAATGGGAATCTATCCTAGTTTGAATGATCTGGAGTACATTTGGGTGATATATTTTGCATTTGGGTTATGATGCTGATGCCGTAAGTGCATGCTTAAGCTGGTTGTTGTAGAGATATGGATATACTAAAAAGTGCAGGAAAATTGTTGGCCTACATTTGGTGTCTTCTGCAACATAGAATTGTTTGCTGTCTTGATCAGGTTCTCAGTAGCAGAGAAGCACCAAACCAGCTGGGAGCTCCTTTTGCATTAGACAGGAGGTTGTCCCACAGCCATCCTTCAAGCTTCCTTCAGCCTTGTGATGTGTGTTGAACACCATGTGGCTTCTCGGTACTGATCACTATTTGTATTTGACAAGTGACCTTGGAACTGGGATGAAATATAGTTCCAGTCAGTGGCTACTTGCCATCCCTTGTTATATCTGCCTGCCTTAAGGTCGTTGAAAAAAATTAGATGGACTTTTGGTGAATATAATTGGTTTTCTCTTTGGACAACATTCGAAATTTAGCACATTCTCTCTGAAGCTTAGCAAAGCACTTTCCTGGAGCTGCATCAAACCCCAGAACTCAGTGTTTAAGGCTCAGTGTTAATGCCTGTTGGAGATGATGTTGTAACAGTTAGAAACTCCTGTCACACTTTGAGTGATTGTCTTGTTTTCTTGAAATCTCCCTTAGCATCTTGGAGATGTCAAATTTTGGAATCAAACACTGACTTTAATCCAGGAATGTTCCCCATGGGCCCTGATGTTTTATCCAAAAATCACAACCTTTGTATACAGTTGTTGCTGTTGATTTCCAGTCTAGGGATTGTTTCAAATTCCCCCCAAGTTTGGTGTCACCAAAAAAAGCTCACATCTCTTTGCAGCTAATCAGAGAAAAGGGCTGGGCATTAGGAGATCATCTGAGTTTGCAGACATTGAAGGAACCCTGGATTAGTGGCTCTTGAGCTGAAGATTTATAAAGTGATTTTATGTATTATATTCCTTTTCCTGAAGGGACTAACCCCTCTCTTGACAAAATGAGACCTCCCTTTTCTGCTTCTCTCCATTCTGCACAGTTCATGCTCTCCAGGCATGGGAGGGGTTCCTTCAATGAAATACAAACAAAAAAAATCAAGATTCAGTTGCTACATGGAAAATAGCAATTAGCATTTTCATTGTTTAAAACTCTTTGTATGTTTTAACCCTCTTATTCTTGTTTTCCAGGTGAGGAAATTGATTTGGCTCAAAACTCCTCAGAAACGCCTGGGTAATCCTGTTACTGACACAGAGAATTTCTTTGTGTAATGGGAAGAGCAAGTGCCAGCTCCTGGATTGTTTCCTCAAACAATCATAATGGATATGGATTCATTCAGCGAACCTCTTGGTTTTGTCACGAAATGTGGACTTAGCCATCATACTGTTGCACCTCCAGCTCAGAAGTACTTTGATGGGAAGTGAATTTTTGATATAAAAGTTCATATCCAAGTTGCTCTGTGGCACCATGTGGTAGGTAAGATTTAGTAACAGGTAAAGGAAGGAACCCCTGCTCTGAATGAAGAGCCCAGCTGTGTGTTACTGTTGGGCCTGTTGCTAATGTTATTTCTGATGAGGCATGTTTACTTATTTTCACCATAACTGTCCGGAAATCCCATGGCAAGGAATGTCAGAACATCTGCCAAATCACTACTTCACCCATCAAGCTGATTGTTTCGTGTTATTCAGTCTGGTTCACATTAAGGGTTTGCTCCATCACTGCCTTTGCTCTTTTGGGGTATATTGATTACTTGTGGTGGGTTTTATAACAAACAGCCCTATCTGAGGGATTATTCCCCTCTTCTTTCCCTGAGCCTGTGGCATGTTAGTAAATAAAGAACTAATCTTTTCTACTTCAGACACAGTCTAAGGCAGTACATCCAGAGGAATGAAAAGCACACTCCTTCCACTGGTTGATTATTATTATTATAATGTCTTTTGCAAAGCAAACAAGAAAGAAACAGCCTATCTATAAAGTGGAAGGAATGTAATAAAACTGAAAGGGGCTTAATTTCTTCTCCTGACAGGTATCTTATTTTTCCATACATCACAACTTCTGCAAGAACGAGAAGTCCTGCAAGCAGAGGGAGGCCAGTGCTGCTTGAGAGCCAACTGGCTGCATGAAGGGAAAGTTTGGCAGCCTGGGGGTCTGGCCAGGGGTGCACACAGCGAGTCCCCACCACCAGCACAACCAGGGAGCTGAAGTCTCTCCAGGGGGTTCCTCCAGAGCACAAGAGGAGATTTGACTGATAAAGAGAGGCCTGAAAGGCTGTCTCAGAGCTGCTGTCTGCAGTCCCTGTGACACTCTGCAATGGACAGAGGGGGCCTTTCACAGCCTGGGTTTGGAAGCCTGGCATACTCCCCAGCCTCTGATTTAACAATTTCATCTGACGTCCAACCTTAGATGAATGGCAAAAGCATAAGGGATCAGAGAAAGTAGACTGTTGCTTTGCAAGAGAGAGGCAACATGCTTGGAACCCTCTGAAGTTATATTATTGCTCTTATTTACTTGTGCAGTTCCACATTGATCCTGCCGGTTTTACCTATTGGTAAAGAGTGAGCTGAATTAATAGAGGAGTGAAACTCTGCTGGAGAGTACATGCTCCAATAACTAGTTTTAATAAAGGATTACTTGTTTTATTTCTGCTGTGCATGTGTTGCATTTATACATAAACTGGCTTTTTGTTGTGCTTTAAGAATTCCAAAGTGTCTCGTAGGTTTAAAAGGAAACAAGATGGAATTCTGCTCTGCAAATCCTTTAAAATGGAGGAAGGCACCTTGAAAAGTTTATTTTAAAGTACTCATGCTTAATTTTACTTTTGAAATTCCTATCAGTCCTGTGGAAGATATGTGAGGACCAAGAGTTCAAACAGCAAAATTCTATTTCTGTACTAATTACATGTTTCCTGAAGGTGCTACTTTGTAAAAGGTAAAATGTGTTTTTTTGCAAATATTTAAAACATATGTGGAAATTACTGTCAGTGAGGCAAAAAGAGAACATGGAACAAGGATGGGTGCTGTCATCTGTCAGTTTGGGCCCTGGCCAAATTAAGGGTGCCCTGGCCCTGCCAGTCTGTCCTATTAAATGCTTCTCTCTGAGGCAATAAATTTACAAGTGGCATGATAACACGAGGCACAGCAGGCTGAGCCTAGAGGTGTTTTCATCTTTTGAGCCAATGGGGATAATAAGAAGACTCAGCAGTGGTATTGAGAATAGTGGACCTGGATGGGTGGAGTTACTGAACTTAGAGATGAGCCAAAGAAATCTAACCTGAAATTAAGCTGTGATGAAGAGCTCTTTGGTATTTTGTAAGTCAGTTCAACATTAATGCAGTTTGACATATGCTTCTTTCAATACTGTGATCCATAACAGCAAACTCCAAATCGAAGTAAGAAACTCAGCTGAACACAGCTTGGCAAAGTGCTGTGGTATGTGAGTTGTATATTCTCTTTTGGTTACATGGAAGAGGTTATAATAACTTAAACTGGAAATGCTCAAAGCCCTAATAGAAGGTTTCATATTTAAAATGTGGAGAAAGATTATGCTCTGGGCACACATCAGAAAATGAGAGGGAGGAGCTGACACCACCTTAAGCGGGATTTGAGCTTTTGTTGGCTGAGAAAAGGCCTGAGAAAAAAGTGCATGTCTAAAACAGGAAATAATATTGCTTAGATCATCTACAGGGTCTGCTTGCTGTGCTGTCCTGGCATGCTTGTGATGAAAGCAGATGAGGGCTGTCAAGAAATACAATGCCAAGAGATGGCATGTAAAGAAAATAAGGGCATTCAGCTCTCACCTGCCCCAGGCCTCTTTTTGGCATCCACTTGCAAGTCCATTGCCTCTCTCTGTTTCAGTCTCACAGAGCCCTTCCCTGTGCATGTGGACTGCCAAAAACAAACAAACAAAAAAACCCAAACCAAACAATCAAAAAAAAAAAGAGGCTTTTAAACTCTTTGTTTAGTAAAAGGTGGCTAAACAAGTGATCACCAGTTTAAATTCACTGTATTAGGTCCTTGTCTCTGCTGGGATGTTTCAGAGTTCAGTTGAAAACAAATTGACAGAAGTAGCATTGATGGTAAGAGATCCTGCAAGAACTAAAGCAAAACCTCAGGACAGGCAAATAAACATTAATTTCTTGGTATTCCTATACACTTACTTGCTGCTGCTTGTGGTGCAACTGAATTTCATTTCATTCCTCGTGTTCTGCTTACTCTTCACAAGGATAGGAAGGGATACAGTGCCATTGACTTGCCTTCTTCATTTAGGCTGCTGTTCTGTAGTATTTCATTTCATTATACAGCTAATTAAATATGCAAACACTTATTATAAATTATAGCCTGTCACTGAGAAAATTCAGTTGCAGATAAGTCTCCAAGTTTGCTGCTGTAAATCTTGAGGCATTGGCTCATTGATGCGTGGTTAAAACATAGCCATAAATCTCTTTGTGAAACATGTGGTGGGGAAGGAAACACACAGGAGTTTTTCATGACAGCAGTTACAAGGAAAAGGCTCAGAGCTCCTAACTGCTGCCAATCCAATCCCATTGGTGTCTGAAGTAATTAACGGATTCCTGTTTTTGTACCAAGGCTGGAAAGTGATAAAAAGAAACAATCAAGTTGCTTTTACCTTGATTCCTGTCACTGAGAAGTTCAAACACCCACAAAAGCCTTCAGATGTTTTCACTTGAGTTCAAGTCAAACATTGCAAAGTTTGTGGTTCCCACCCCCGACTTTTTGATCTGGAGTATGATGTAATCAAACTGTTTGCATCTTTACCTTAAAAGTAGGTGTATAGCTAACATACCAGCTTTGAAATTTGTTTAGGTGCTTCTAAAAATCTGTCCAGCTGCAAAAATTGCCATTCTTTTCAGGAACTCTGCACTGAAATTTTTTCTTTTTTTTTTTGTATTGTAAAATGCAGACAAAAAGTAGAAGGTGCATGAAGATATGCGGTGAGAAGGATGTATGGAGCAGTCTCTGTCTCTTTCCTTATCTGGGTGTGATTCTACCATTAGGTAATACAGGACTGCTGAATGTGGTGGTCCTGTCCTCCACCCACTCCGCTTCTGGGGATTCCTGAGCATCAGCCGAGAGTCACCTCGATCTGGTGAGTCAGCTTGCTAAATAGCCAGAAACCAAATCCAACCAAAATCAGGGGGGGCAAAAAGTATTCTGTGCCTTTTGGGCACCTAAATTAAATCCCCTAGGAGCCAAGTGGGAGCCACAGGTGGGACAAGAAGGCGGCAGCAGTGCCAGCTGGGGGCTTCCAGCCTCCAGACCTGCTGGGCTATGGGTGAGACCCTGCTCTTGGGAACCAGTGATGACCAAACCCCCTGGCAGTTTACGCACTTGGTGTCGAGCACGCAGCAGTACTTAGCAAAAGGCAATTCCATCTTGTAAAGGACAATGGCACAAAGCTGTGAGCTGGAGGCAGCTGTGACGCAGTGGATTTTGTAAGCAGGTTTGGAAGAGAAAGCCAGAGTGTTTGGGCACTACAAGTGGGAGGCTGTTCCCTGCATGTAGTGAGGGGACACAGCTGTATGAAAGGAGGCATTAATCAGGAGCGTGGCTGCAGCACCAGTTCAGGAAAGCTGTTTGGTGCTCGTTTACGTCCCTTCCATTCCATCAAAGCTTGAGCACTTTGTTGAATAAAAGCATACGGGACCAATAAAGCAGATTTAAGGAGATGGAGTCCAGGTGGCAAAAGGGTATAATGGGAAGTGACTTATGGGAAAATGTTGCATTCAAAACTCTTCTGTTGTTTTAGGTGACCCTGTAAATTCAGGCCCTGCTTTTAGTCAATGGGACTAGTCATGAGAGCTAAATTACTTATGTTGCAGGACTGAGCCTACTGAAAAGAAGACTTTTCAAGGAGGTCCAAATAAATATTCTAACTCATGCTTATAGTGTTCTTGCTTTTTAGCATGAGCCCAGTTGTGAACATAGACAACCAATTTGCTGTAATTTGTATATTTGGTTGGCATGTGTTTACAGAGCAGAGATCTGGACTTATTTTAAAGAACTACTTTGCCTCTGGTTTCCGTATCCTTACCTTAATCTCTCTTCACAAAAGAAGCTCAAACAAAACCCCAATACCCTCCCTCCCCCTCCTTAATGGAAAACTTGAAAGCAAACCCTGCACAGTGTATGTTTCATATGCACATAGGTACCTTGCAGTGAAATAAGAAACAGCAGAAGAGCTGTGCAATAACCATGACAAAGTATGCAAGGAAAAAACAAGTCTTCAGTAAAATACTGCTTTGTTAGATCTTAATAGCAGAAAAAAGTCCCCTAGAAATAAATCTTCAACATGATTCTCATATGAAAGAGAATCCTTCCACGTTGAAACCAAATGTTCAAAACCTCTGTGCTTTGTTGTATTAATGCCCATAATTTATTCTT
The DNA here is from genome assembly GCA_013390005.1 of Calyptomena viridis. Classification (NCBI taxonomy): domain Eukaryota; kingdom Metazoa; phylum Chordata; class Aves; order Passeriformes; family Eurylaimidae; genus Calyptomena; species Calyptomena viridis. The sequence goes on from WEIV01017271.1 coordinate 44,946, forward strand.
CTTAGAAAATATCCCTCACAGGCTGTTAGAGCACTCAGTGTGGTACATCATAATAAAAACAACATAGAAGGCAAAAATGTTAGAACAAAAACAAAGCTCTGAAAGCTTTAGTGAATAAAGCCATGCAGGGGGGTCTGGAAAAAGGACACAGATGTTGTGAGAAATCAAAAACAGAAGATAAATTGTAAGCAGGAATATAAACTGAGCTTTGTGAACAAACTGGAGTCATTTTAGAATTCTCAAATAGTTGTATGTAAAATTAATTTGTGGAGCCCAAAAACCTTCACTGCACAGCCATTCCTCTGAGCACGCAAAGCTGAACAAGCCAGTTTGCTGTTAGATTTTTTTTCCAGAATCAAGTACATTTCAATGCAGGAGCAGCTGCCACTGTGATCAATACCTGCTCAGTTTAGCATTCATAAGGCCCTAATACATATTGCAGTGCAGCTTGTAGCTTCCTTTCACAATGGATTTTCCACGGGCTTCACACAAAATGCAAGGATGAGTTGTTCACTCACCTGAAGTAGCCTCCATACCTCAACTGGAGACAATAAGAAATAAGAATTATTTGCTTCTTCTAAAAAATTTGACCAAATACTCCAACCCCCAAAAGATCAAGATGTTTATGTTCTTTGGAGATTCAACTTTCTTTTCAGCAAGATCAAAATCCAAGCCCTGTAGTAATGGTGGCCAACCCACTGATCTTGAATTACAGACTGCATGAACAACTCAAGTCATGCCATGACTGTTGGACCAACAGCTACTTGCTGGCACAGCAGCTGGTGGGTGGTTGAAATTCCTCATCATGCTTCAGAGGCTGGTCTTAATATATCACCTGCAAATCCATGTGTGTGTCCAACCCTGTCCTGTAGTGGGACCCTTTGGAAGTCATCAGTCCTTCCTCTATAAGCCTTTTCTGAAGTGTCTTGACTTCTCCCTTCTCTAGGTAAACATACTGTATTTGTCTGGTTGTATTTGTGGCTGTGATTGTTGGCTGCTCTTATCTATGGATCTGGTGCATTGCTCTTTGGTGGGGAGTATGTAATTGTCACGTTATTCTTTATTTAACCTTCATAACCCTTATTCCTAGTGGAGTATCTCTTGTCAGGCCTTTATAGCCAGGTTTCAACACTGGATTTTCTGTAGCAGATAAGAGCAGCCTTGAAATTTGTTGGTTTTCCCTCTTTAGGGGTTTTATTAACTTGTTCTCTAGTTACAATTTGTGAGTTACTTTTTCATTTAAGAAATTTGTACATCTTGTTCAGGATGTAGAATTTGACATAACTTGTACATACTGTACAAGATTAGAAACTTCAAAATTAGATGGGGCTGTATCTGTGTTAGATTAAGGAGATGTTGTTTGGAATAGGGATGGGGATTGGCTTTGGTCAAGAAAACTGGTAGAAGAGAAGGATATGAGATGTAGAAAGCAATATTTTAGTGATAAGGAAAATAGATAAAGGAGCCATGGTGTCAACCAAGGAGCAGGATCTTGTCTGATGCTGGTAATGCTCTGTTCTTCCCTGTGGCCCTTTTCTGGCCTTATCCAGGACTTGGAGTGCCCTACATGATGGTCAAAGTGATAAAGCTATAAGCTAGTTCATGCTCTCTCAAAGGAAATCTTCAGCCCATGCAAAGCCTTTTCACATTGGGCAGGGAGAACTAAGATTTAGTTTAAAATCTTTATGACTCTTCACATATCCACGCTTCATCTCCCTGCACACGTTTACCCCCAACTACAGTTTATAGCCATTTGTCTTCCATCCCAAGCTCCTCATGGCAGATACCATCAGGGAGGTGGATCCTGCCGGTGCAGGTTTGTAAAGCTGTGCTATATCATTACTGCTCATAGCCTGGAATACTGTGGTTAGGCAAGCTCAGGAGAGGACAATTAGTCTTTTGATAGATGATCTTTAGAAGCTCTGGATCTGATGACTTTTCAAAGTGAAGAAATGTTTTTGCATAAACTGAGAAAAAAGGACACCATAACATCCTCACTGATGGGCAAAGTCTAGTGCAAATAAAACAACATTTCATGGCATGAAAAATGTTGTTGAACAGAAGTGGTAAACATTTGGAGTTTTAGCAAAGTTGTTATGCAGTTGTGGTACTGTAAACAAAGGGTTAAGAACAAGAAAATATGCCAAGGCAAAGTCAGAGATACAAGACCTCATAATCCACCCAGATTTCAGGAGTAACTCCAGCCATGCCTAGAAGATTGCTGGACAAAGTATGTTTTTTCCATTAGCTCAGTTCGCACAATTATGCTTGTACAGAATTACATATTTCTGCACAGTTTTGGCCACAGAAGCTATTTCTTCATGCTCAGACCTGTTTGCAGGAGGTGAAACTGATCTCGGTCACTGGAGCTGCAGAGAAACTCCTAATGAAACAAAACCACATGAGGTTGTACTTTGCAGGGGGTGGATGGTTGGATTAGGCAGTATATTAAGTAATCCCCCAGGATATTTTTCAACTGTAATTCACACTCAATGATCAAATATGGAACAGATTAACAGGAGAAGGGGTTGTATATTTCTTGTAAGTCACAATCTTCTTTTATTCATGACTATCTGCAGTGTGGGTTTTTTTGAAGCACTCTTGTTATGGTTGATTTCAGTGCTGTACCCATGGCATATTTAACTGCCAGTATAATTTTCTGATGAATTTATTTGCATCAATACTGTTTAAAAATGAGTGCAGAAAATTCAGGGATTAAAAGCAGTTATATTCAAAAGGTCTTTATTTCTAGCAGGCTGGGACACCTATAAACACAGCTTTTAAAAATAGGTACCTAATGTTAGCTCCAGAAATCCATATATAGGTGCTCAATGTGTGGCCTGATTTAAGTATATTGCCACTCCCTCTGATTCCATGAGATCAAGAGATGGTCAGATTTCTGATTCTGATAAGAAGAACAGCTGCTTTACAGCTGAGCCTGTACAACTTTTCTCCTATGTGTTCTGACTATTGAAAGAGAAATAATATTTTTTATGATTTTCATTAATCTTCCAATAGAGCCTGGCTTTAACTACACATGAAAGCATGAGCCTATGCCCCTCAGTAATATTCTCCTCAGTGAACTTGTCGTAAAATCAAATTCCTGAATACTAATTTCTGAATCTAGTATACCTGGAAACTTATAATTTTGGTTTGCATTAGATTGGATGTTAAATATGATCAAAATAGGACTTCGGTGCACTTTTAATTCTCCCTCCAAGACTTGCAATCCAATGTCTGTCCAGCTGAACTGCTCCTTCAAATGGAAAGTAGCTGCTGCCACACCTGAAAATTTCCTACACGCAGCATATACCTGTGCATGTCCAACCCTGCCCTCATCTAAGCAACTTGTGCTTTGCTGCTCTAAAGCCAAGTCTAGAAAGCAGATCCATCCCCTCCGGTCACATGCTGTGGGCAGAGGCTCCTTGATATTTTCACAAGGGCATGCAGTGATAGGACAAGGAGGAACAGCTTCAAATTGAAACAGGGCAGGTGTAGACTAGATATTAGGAAGTAATTTTTTACAGTGAGGATGGTGATACACTGGAACAGGTTCCCCAGAGAAGCTGCAGATGCCTCATCCCTGGAAGTGTTCAAGGCTGGATGGGGCCCTGAGCAACCTGGTCTAGTGGAAGGTTCCTGGCCACAGGGCAGTGGGGTTGGAACTAGATGAGTTTTAAAGTCCCTTCCAACCCAAACTATTTTATGATTATGTGATAATTCAGTGATGGCCATAGCCTGCAAAAGAGTGGTAGTGACACTGCACAGATTTAAATGTAAATTATACATTTAAAAAGTATGGGTTTATGGGTAGAAGTCCATTCTTAAAGCCCTTCAGGACAGGCACCAGCCTCTACTAGCACCATAGTGTGCTCCTCTGACCGTGCCCTGCCCCAGGCCACTGCCCCTGCTTGAACTGTGCTAGTTGGTGTGCATTAATTCTGATGAATACCCACTGCTCCCCATGACATCTTGGGACAGCAGCGTCTGTTTTGCTAAATAGCCAGAGTTTGTTTATACAGAATGAGAGTTGCCTAAGATTTATTTTAACTGAGTCTGACTCAGAAGAAGTCAGTAGCTGTATGACTAAGAATTCTGTGGTGTTAGACTGATGTAAAGATTGACCAAAATATTTTTAGATTGCAATGAATATATTGGGAAACACTAAATCCTGCTAGTTCCTGCAAATCATGCTGAAATGAGACTAAGTAGGGAAGCTTGTGCTTGTCTCCAAATACAAGTATATATTAACTCCATAAATGTAGAGAAATAGTTTAGTTTGTAATGTAAATGTGTCTTTTTCAGCAGAACCCTTGTAAGAATGAGTTTAAGCCCTTCTGCTGTAGAACAGATGTATTTTCATGGGGCAAAAAATAATTAGAAGTAATAAGCTAAAATTAAAGAAAAAAGGAAAATTATATTAAAGTGAGATGGAGATAAAAAGTTGTCAACAGCATTGCAGGCTGCACACTAGTGTTTAAGGCAACTGAGATGAGTCTTTTTACTTGGAATTCAAAGAAGTATTAGGGAGCACAGTGTTGAGAACAGTCTGCTATGAGGTGGAGATCTGGGAGTTTGCTAGTTTGTTTCTTCTTCTTCAGTACTTTTTTGCTCCCTTTGCTTAGATATTTTGCTTCTAGATATTACAAAATATACGTACATTTCCATTTGCTTGCATTTAGTACTCATGGAACTCTAACTGGATTTGTATCTAAAATTCTTTGACTTCACATGCAGAAATACTGAGGTTATACTTTAATAATTCTCAATAAAACACAAGAAGTCTGTCTGCTTCTATAGTCTCTGCATTATCACATGCTCTGTGCTGTCCTTCCAATAGCAGCCCTGTTTCATTTATGAAACAGGACCTGCTACCTATGCAGTAACTCCTCAAAACTTTGATTTTATCCTCCTTAAAGGATTGATGTTGAGGGAAGGGGCTGTAGGGAACAGGGAGGATGGGTGGAGAGAATTCACAATGGGAGATGGGGCAGGATTTATTTCCAGACAAGAATTTCCCTTCTCCAGCATGCACAACACCACACTTTTTGTGGGAGAGATGCGGGCTGTGAGTGCCACTGTCCTGAGGGGGTGGTGTATGACACAACATGACCCCACTTCTGGATCCCATTGTGAGTGTGAGTACCTTTTAAAACTCCTTTGCTTTGAAGTAAACCTACAGTGTGATCCCTGGTCCCTGGTCTTCAAGGGGCTCAAAGACACCCACAGAGGATGATTTTCAGAGAGCTCAGCCATTAAGTGTGAGCAAGTTGCACACAGTGCTAAGTACGTACAAAAATCTCTTAAAGATTTAGAATTTGACAACATTTGTGTGGAATTTGGTAGGAATGGATGAATGTATTCACTTGACAAAGGCCATTCTTCCCTGGTCCCCAAAAGCCAATCTGTAGCTCTAAGGTGTGAAAGCCTGAGATCTGTTTATGGAAAGGACAGATAACTTTGTATAACACCAGTATAGCACACCAGCACAAAAATGTCAGACAAATGTAAGTTTGTCAGAACAATAAACAGCAAAAATCAAGGTCTTACAAAGGAAAATTTGGCTAACCTGAGAGTCACACTGCTATTAACCTTCCCTGTAAGCTAATAAAGAATCACTCTGAGGGACCATCCTTTCACCTGCAGCGTTCATTTTCATATCCCAAGATAGAGGTGATAAACTCTGTCTTCACTTTCCCACCTCCAGCCCAGCTAGAGTGATATGTACTGACAGCCACCATTTTATATCCTGTCAAGTAAGAAGCCTTCAAAATACTTAAAAATTACAGTTAGAATAAATTGATTTATAATAAATTAATTGCTCCAATCCATTAAAAACTCAAAGGCCCCACTGTTCTTATCTGGGTACATAAATTTAAAATTATATGCACTCTAGTGAAGGTGGACTGAGATTGGAAGAGTTTTATAGACTGGCTCGGGGCATGGGATTGGAATTTGGAGTACTCTGGTTTTGTAGTTAAATTCCTAAAAGCAAAAAAAGCACTCCAGATAGCAGATTCTGGTGAATGACTTTTCAAAGTGAAGAAAATAATCCTATCCATTATTGAATAGCTCTATTAAACGGTGAGAAAAAGCTCGGCACCACCTTGTTATCTGCACATAACCTCTCCTGACCTCTCCTGAGGCATCTGTGGCAAAAAAAATAAAAAGAAAAAAGGACAGATTAAGCAAGCGCCTCAGACTGCTGCATTTGAAAGCCGGGCTTCAGGACAGGGACACTTTCCACAGACTCATTTCAGGCAAAGGTCACATGTATGCATATAAAATAACTCCTGAAAGCAGTGCCTTTGTCCCCCAGCTATCTCCCAATGGAGCCATTGTCCTGCCGGGGCAGCTGGCACCCTGACTTCAGCCGCGCTGCGTTGGGAACCGAGGCCCAGGGTGGCCGGGCAGCCCCTCAGGAGCCAGCCCGGGGCACACGACCTCCCCAGGCAAGCACATCTGCCGGGAGCTGCTGCCAGGGCCAGGGCAAGCCGAGTTTGCACGTCGAGCTTCGGTCATGGAGAAAAAAGACCCACTGGTACGGTAGGCACATCTGCCCTCCCCTTCTGTCCCGTGTGTTTTCCTGGCTTACTAAAGTAGTCTTAAATAAATATAATTACAGGCAAAGTCAGGCTATGAAGTAGTATGAACGTGTTTTTGCACAGCACAGCTTGGACTGGGATTTGGGAAGTAGGAAGTCCTTTCAAAGTGCATTGAGGGGTGATGTTGGAAGTGCTCTGATTCATAAGTAAAGGAGAAAGTACTATTTGATGCACAGAGAAGAAAATGTATTTTGGAAACCACCGTAGATCTCTTGTAGCTTGTTTTGTCTCCTGAAGGTTTCTTCTCTCTTAACCTTTCTAATATAAATTGTCTTTCATGTATATTCTTACCTTATAGCAATATCAAAATTGACATCCAGCACAGACACAAGCAAAGTATCTTGTGTTTTGTTTATATTTATGTCCTACAATATTAATATTATGCAAGTACATAATTATGGGTTTAAAACTCCCACATCACTTGGCTTTTGATTTATACTAAAATTTCCATATTCTAGAGCTTCACTGGTAAAGTCCTAGGCTTAAAAGCAATCTGTCTCAGTAAGATTCATATTACAGGCACCTCTCCCCAAGCCTTTTTCTCCAGAGGAAATATATGGATTTCTTTAATCAAGACAGTAACACCTCAAGGATCTGTAATTCTTTTCCAAAACTTCTATGCCACAAATGTAAAGTGCTGATTAGAGAGGCAAATTGATAAGGAGTAATAAAACACTGCACGCCTGGTAATTCCCCTCCATATGGTTGGACTCATAATGGGTTTAATTACTCTGATTTTGAAGTATTAATCATTGGGTCCCTCTTATGAGTCTCTTTTTCTTCTGATTTGCTTAGATTTTGATTGTGATTTGCTTCTAATTACTGCTGATTTATGCAAGCTTCCTGTCAGCACACATCAGTGCTGTACAGGCTGATCCTTATTCCACCACATCTGTGATGGAAACTCTGAGTTCTGCAAGTGGGACCAGGATGCTGACTTGTCATTTCAAGTCATTTGTTGGGGTTCTGTATAAAGCTTACCTGAGTGCTCCAGCCCTCCCTGCTGGACGTGTGGTGGGGTGCTGGGGAGGTGAGCTAAGGACTGGCAGAGGGCACTGGTTATGCCTGATGGGTAGGAAGAGATAGTGGGGGTTTGCTCTTACCTGAAAGAAAAGAGGCTGACTCTGCCCCTAATATTGGCTGCCTACATGTGACCAGCTGAACTATTCAGGGACAGCTACAGACATTTTTAGATTAATAGCTTTGCATGAAGTCCAAGGCTGTAGAGTGTTTCCTCCAAGGAGGCTGGCATGTATAGGATGTTAAGAAAACAAAACAGTGCTCCATTTGTTGTCACAATATTTATTCTACAAAACCCTACCTTGTTTCAGAGGTTATAATATGAAGGTTAAACTATGAATTTAAAGTCACTGCAGTGGGGAGATTTCCAGTTATTCATCAAGGATGCCAGCTGAGTTTGAGTGCCAGACAGCTAAAGATATGTTAGCATCACTCTTGAAAACTGGAGCTGTTAATAGTAGTGCCCACATAGCAGTCTTTACCAAAGGATGTCAGAGGTAATCCTTTGTCATTAGCTGAACTGGAAGTGGAGGTAATGAATATTTGTGAGAGATGAATGAAGGGCGGTGGCGTGAGACTGCTCTTGGCAGCACCAGCTGTCTAAATCTGCTATTGTAAGTACTCATTTATTATATCAAAATCTGCTACTGCTGACACACCAGTAACACAAATTGGTTTTCATGTGCTTGCAAAGATGGCAGCATCCTTGGCCTCTGCAGCACCTCGCTGGATGGGGGCTTTTGAGCCTCCCCATGCCACCCACACCAGCCCAACTGGGATGCACCCTCCCTTGGGGTCATCACTGAGTGAGATGACAACTGTGTTTGCAGGGTGTCAGACCAAATGATCTCACAACCTTTCTTTGTCTCAAAACCCATGAAACTCTGTGTGCTCCACACAGTTAGAATAAAAGAGCAGAGGGTCACTGTCACTTTGGTACATGAAAAAGATGTAAAGATAGAAATAAATACATATGGGCTCTATCATCATTGGAGAACTCTTTTGCTGTCATGTACTGTTTAAATTCTGTGAGAAAGATTCACAGGAAATGGTCTTTTGTCCTAGCAGTCTTCATATTTCAAAGTATTGAAGAATTGCTTAGAAGTTCGAGTGGATAGTGCTGTACATGAAAAATTGGATGAGAGAGATTAAAAATAAAAAATAATAGCAGGTATGCTCAGCCCTGTCCTCTTGTCCTAAGCCAGAGAGAACATTTCTCCTGTTACAGATGGACCTTCTTTACATCTGTGACTGGGAGATTGTGTCCTCAGATGCCTCCCCTTCTGATACAATTCCTGTCCAGCCACTCTTCATTTCTGTGGGGGACTTCATGCCTTTCTTCCATGCTTTTTATTGTGAAGTACCTCAAAATTTTAATCTATAACCTATTTCCTTTGTTTATCTAAATTCATCATGTCTTATAGAGATTTTTAATAGGAAGCTGTGGTGGGTTGATCTTGACTGGCTGCCAGATGCCCACCCCACTGCTCTCTCACTTCTTTGACAGGGCAGGGAGAGAAAATAAGACGGAAAAGCTCATGGATTGAGATAAAGACAGGGAGATGACTTACCCAGTTAATGTCATCAGCAAAACAGACTCGATCTGGGGAAAATGAATTCAATTTGTTGCCAATTTAACTGGGAAGAAATAGAAAAATTAAAATAGAACCTTTCTTTCTCCTAACAGTTCTTCACTGCTGGTTCCTCCACCTCTCCCCACCATCCCAGATGGCACTGGTGGGTTGATCAGTCTGTAATAGCCCCTTTCTGCTGTTCCTTCTTCCACAGGCGCCTCTCTGCCCCCACTGTGGGGCCTTTCCATGGGCTGCAGTCCCTCAAGACAAACCTGCTTTTCCAAGGTATTTTCCACAGGTTGCGGGGGAATCTCTGCTCTGCTGCCTGAAGCACCTCCTCCCCTCCTTCCATAACGAGCTTGGTTTCCACAGAGTTGTTTCTCTTACTTTTCCCCTCACTCCTCACTTCCAGCAGTGCATTTTTTACCCTTTTTCAATGACAATGTTCTACTAGAGGTGCTGCCAGCTTGGGTTCATGAGAGGCTCAGCCTTTCTTGCAGTGGGACCAGCCATCTCTGGACCAGAGCAGGCCCAGCCCCTCCAAATAATGCACAATTGTACATGTTTCTGGATTCATACCATTTGATCTTCTGTTTCCATGTATTTTTTTGCTATTTAAAGATTTTAACCTAAAAGCCTTCTAGTTTTAAAGACATCTCTGGCTTTATTGTCACTCACCGCTTCACCAGTTTTATATATATTTGATTTTTTTAAGACATTCTTGGAAACTCACCCTTGACCATAATGTAATTTTTTCCTCCCATGTCATCTGGTGTAGGAACCTGTAGAAACATCACTTGTGGGACATGGCCAGAGTTGTTCCTGCTGTTCTTCTCCTGAAGCCCTCCCTCCCTCAGCAGCTGCCTCCCATCCCCATCACTGAAATTTCACATTTTATTCCCTTCACAGATTTCTGTTTTCTGCTGCTTGTTGTTATGGGCATGCTTAGGTGAGGTCCTACCTCTCATCACTGTGGTACTCAAAAAACTTGGCATCTATGGATTGTCCTGAGTAATAATGCTTTGCTCATGCAGGCTTTTGGATTTAATGCCAAATTTCAAGCTTCTGGCTCTATATTGGCATATGTGGCAATGCAGGCAGCTGTAGGGACATGACAAGATGAGCTTCTGAGGTTGCCAGGCTACATATGCACTTAGCCATGACTAGCCCACTTGTTCCCAGAAGGGTCCATATCCTTGTGTTTACACACAAACCAGCCCACTGGGTCATTCTTTTGCCAGAAATGGATAATCTGCTTGGGAAAATGTGTTAACTTGAAGAAAGGAGCAGGTTGTGCTGCTCTGCCTGTGCAACAGCAAAACTTGTCAGAGCCAGTGCAGGCAGGACTTCTCGAATGGACTCCACAGTGAACCACTCCAGGTTTTATGGAGAGCCCTGTGCAAACCTAGGACAAGATTCCAGCACTTCCCTCAGCACTTTGCAAACAGCATAACAAAGCAGAGGGGAGGAATACAGCCCAGGGACACCCCATCCCACACCCTGACTTTTCAACCACTTGACTCCAGCAGCTGGGCCCAAGAGAATTGCTCCAAACTGCCTTATTTAGTGTAAGTCCTTGAGGCAGGAGGAGATTGTGGTGCAGCAGAATTCACCAGCACTCAAGACAAATAGCAGTAGAACGGGGAGACAGTGAAGTAAATTCCAAGGTAGAAGTTACTATTCACAAAACATTTGCTCACCTATTGCTGTATATTTCACTCTGCAGAAAAACCTTTTAAGTCATATTAGCTGTATGTCTCTGGTGCTGTTGATGAATGCAACAGCTTGAAAACCTTTTCTGACCAATGGCAGGAGTATGGGGGAATGGGATAAGGCCTAGTGGGGAAGGGATGCAGCTGGGAAGGGATGGTGGTGAGGAACCTGTGTTGTGGCAGCAGCAAAGAGGGATCAACCCTGCAAGAAATTCAGTGTATGGGCTACAAAGGCGACAGGGAAATTCTGACTGCAACTGCAAGGAATGTAACAAGCTGCTGCCCCTCCAGCTGCACCAGCCCATGGTTTGGTGTGTCAGTATCAGCCTCAGGTTGTGCGTGGGATGGTGGAAACAGGCCAAAGGTGGCCTGGCACACATCTGTATCAGGATCAGTGAATGATGTTCAGTGCAATACTTAAAGACTTCACAGACTGTAAAATGAGAAAATACGGCTTGGTTCAGCCATCCTTGGAGAAAGAAGAGTACGAGTTTGTGGCTGCAGTCTGGTACTTGCAGCAGGAGACACTGGAAAAGTGTGGCTCAGCCTAAGAGAGGTATGGCTTCCTCAGGCATTTTAGGCATTCCTCAAAGGCTCTCTTTGCATACCCAAAACGTTTTGGCTGAGACAATCAAAAACATCCAGTGGATGAAAATATGGTCACTATGAGGTTGGGAAGAGAAAATGTTCTGATGAAACAAAACCAATATTTACTGTAATTGTAAATAATTAAGTTGCCATCACCTGTAAATGCTTGTTTTCCTTGCTTTCCAAGGAATGGCTAAAGTGGTAGTGAAGACAACAGGCAAACTACACTCCTCCAGGTGAGACAGAGGGAATGCTATAAGATTGGGTGAAATTCCCTTGAAGCACATTTCCCTTCATCCAGAAAAAAATGTAAGAACACCCTAAGTACCTCTTGGATATCCAGAACAATAGGATTCCTTTTTCTGTTCAGGGAAACAGTATTTTTTGTACATTCCTTGTAAATGACAGGATTATACCAAAGAATCCTAGATGCCACAATCTAAGTCCTCCTCTAAAGAAACAACCTGAAGAGTCCCTGTCTCAGCTGCCTGCCAAGTCCAAAAGGATTCCTTACTCAGGTCATTTGTGCTTGACCACATAAATTCAAGGCACTTAAAAACGCTCTGTTATTCTGACATCCCTTAATCTATAATGGACTTGTGTAGTAAAGTACAACTGAAACAGCACTAGCAATATGTTTTTTTAGCAATAAGACAAGGATGTTTTCCTGCTTCCAAACCTCACAACAACAGGAACAAAAAGGAAAGACTTCCTTTTGGAATCTCCAAAGCTCTGTTCTCCTAATATGTTTAGTCTCTTTTCACCCTCAACACCAATCTGTCTTTTTCTGCCCTCCATTGCTCTGCCAACGCCCAGCCCAGCATGCCCCAAAGATGGTAGGAGATGACTGTGACAGTCATGGGATGTGACAGTCGTGGGATATCTACTGTGCTGTCCTGGCAGTTGGTGTTGTGCTATTGGCAGTGTCAGGCCTAGTTTGTGTGTCGAATCTGTCACCTATCCAAAAGCTTTCCATGCCTCTGCCCTGAGCCCTCTGTCCTGCAGTCTGTCTGTACTTCCACCTGCCCTTATACAATGGAGTTTTGAGGTTGGCTTATTCGTTTTATTCATAATGCACCAGAGTAGGAAGCAATGAAAGCACAAGTTTTTCTACTGTTGTGTTTTATTCCAGTACCTTCTAAAACCGTGTTGAGTTATGTGCAGAATCAAGCAGACACTTCAGCAGGCTTAGACTGCCAACAAGCAGAGAGGTTCTATATGAGGTTATAGTCCCGTACTAATTTTTAAAACAGCTATCATGGCTTAAGCTGCCACAGAGGAAGCTTGTGCTTCTGCTCTGTTTCAGTGCAAGGAGAACTCAGTCAGCCCAGAGGCAGGGGTGCTCCTCCTCTGCAGAATTCAGCTGTCCTTGAAGATATTGCTGCTCCTTGCCTGTTTCCATTGTCTATCCCGGCTTTTTTGCCCAAAGTGTGTTGTTTTGTGTCGTTGTATTTTATCATAGTGTTCCTCAGCACCAAGCTGGGGGAAGATCATCCAGGCAGTGAAACTCCCATGCTCATCAGTGTGGTGCAGAAGAAAGGAAGAACCAGCTGGGGGGCAGCTCCTCCCCCAGAAGGAGGAAACGTTGAGTTTGCATACGGGGCAGGGACACCAGAGGCCTTCCCTGCAGCTGGCAAAGCTACTGCTGGAAAAGGTGTCCCCACTCTCTTCACCAGAGCAGTAGTTTACTCAGGTTCTTTTTACATGGGTTGAGTCAGATGCCTAAAAAGGTGTTGGTATTAGTGTCTTGGAGAAGGGATAAGAAATGGACAGTGAAAGGGTAATAAATTAAATTGTACCAGCTGTTTTGCAGGGTCTCTATGGATGCCCAGGAACATCTGTCTCTGCCCTGGGAATCTTTGACAAGTATCTATCTAACTTCAGTCTTGGCTGCTGTGAAAAGGAGATTTACCAGGATGGGGAGCCTTCTGTGAAGTCTGAGCAAAGCAGAGCTGCTTTCGGTCTACAGCAGCCAGCAATCATTAAACCACGGAACTGTTTCTTTCTGAAAGTCTTGCTTTGCTAGATAAAAAAAGATGAGTTAAACAAAAAAACTCAGTAAGATTATTTGCTTTAAAATAATCAAGAAGTTTATTAATATTTAAGTGACCTGAGTTTCCCTACAGTTTTCTTGTTTAATCCATTATTTAAAAAAAGATTCTTTATTCCTTTCCGAAGTTTTATGCTGAAAAGGTGAAAAACTATTTGCATAAAACCCCGATAATCCTTATGCAAACCCATGCTAGCAGAGTTGCATATTTTTGATTGCTAGCATTTTTCTTCTTTTTTTTTTATATTGCATTCCTGCAGATGTTGAAATTTATTCAGTTACACATTATGATATGGGTTAAAAAAAAATCCAGCAATGGATCATATTGTTTTGTTGTTGAAATGTTGCTTATACTTTTCTCACCCACAGAAAGCAAGGAGTACTGTTCCAACAGGATGTTTTTCCCTTTGTACTTAACATTTGTCATCTTTGCACTTGGCTGAAATCAGAAAAAAAAAAGCTGGCCTTCGACTGAACTGGTGGTGACATGTTTCAACTTAGGAAAATTTGTGATGCTTGGAAAGTGGCCCATCTGTCCAAAATGACCTAAAAAGCAAGATGCAATTGTTTTACGCTTTTGTGCTTTGCCATCAAAACAGGCAGCAGCACATGCATGTTAAGCAATGCGGGTTGGTGAGCGTTTGCTGTGGTGTCACCACTCCGCGGGAAGCAGAGTGAGTGGGGAGAAGAGAAGAGCTCCCCTGCCCACAGGATGCTCCTCAGTTACAGTGCCCGGGGCTTGGGGTTTGGAAGCAGCAGTTTGCAGCTCACTGTATCTCACAGATACACTGCTTCCAGGGTGGGGGACAGAGCAGGAAACTTATCCAACTTCAAAACCTGTCAAAGGAAGGGAATTTTTTAATCCATTCTGACTTGCAGAGTGGGCCTAGGAATGGTTGGGGTGAGAGGTAGGAAGTGATAACAAGGACTAGCCAGTTTGCCAGGGCTGGTGGTAGACACTCGGTATCTGGATTCTACTTGCTGGGTTTATTTCTGTTCTGAAGGAAAAAGGCAGAAAAGCCAGTTATTTCCGAGGTAATTAAATACCTCACCCCTTCAACAATTGGGGATAGCTTAAGCTTGTGTAAATCATAAAGATGTGTCTTTCAACTATGAGATAAACCAGTACACCAAAAAGGGGTTGCAGATGGAATTGTCTGTGACAGTGTTAGCTGTGTCCTCATTTTAAAGCATTCTGCTATGAACAAAAGCCTGGACAGTTCCTATTGTATCCTCCTCAACATAAATGTTCATGTAGCCACTCAGTGAATGAGATCACAAAGTTTAGGCAACATTTAATAATTGTTATTTTTCTTCTTCAGAGGGCATTTCTTGTTCATTAGCTGTCCTAATTTCTTCAGGATTTCCTTGTCTTTATGCTGGACTGATTGCATTTAGAGGTGCAACCTTGCAGCCCTTATGCAAATAAAATAGCTCTGCTTGAATTGGACTCATGCTTATGTGAAGGGGTTCAAGCCCCAGAAGGTCCTCGGGGTTTTTTTTGTCGTAACTGCAATACTGCCAAGGCCTGTTCCGTGTTCATACTTTCATTTACTATGCACCCCCCCACCCGAGTATTCAGGGGTGCAGACACTTACAGGTCACTATAACAGCAGCCAGTTCTTCAGCCTTAGATGCCTCTTATACAGACAACCAGGAGCAAAATGTGCCCACCTGAAGTCATGTCCCTATTTGTCGTGGGGGAGTCCTCTGCTTCCAGCCTGACCCCACTTAGTTTTCTTTTTTTTTTGCTGTTTTGAAAATATCAGTGGGATTTTTTTAGATTAACTAGAATAAAAATATTAATTAAAATACTTCTTTCTTGATCCAAGTGGCAAAAACATGAACAAAAAATATTTCAAACAAACAGAAACTCTTGTTTGGCAAACAAAACAAAGTAAACAAAACTGTATTAATTATATCCACATTTTGCTTGTAGGGAAGAGATTAGCACTTGGAAATTTTTTATCATATCCAAGCCTTGAGCTTGAAAAGTGTGCCAAAACAGAGTTTGAGCTGAGGGTAAATGTGATTAAGTAGAAGAGATATGTTGCAGGATTATTGTAGAAGTCTCCACAAGAAATTTTATATACCCAGGGATTCAAAGCTAATATTCTACTGAGAAATGTTCAAACATGGTAAAGGGTGTATATACAAGTTACACAAAGAAACCAGACATATGATTTGAAGTCTAGAAAGCCTGCTTTTTACAACTTTAAGTAAAAACCCATCTTTGTGGGATTTTGTTTGTGGGGTTTTGGGTTGATTTTGTTTGTTTGTTGTAGCTGGGGTTTTTTTGGTTGGTTTTTTTTTTCCTCCTTTAGCTTTAACTCTTTGTTTCTAAAGGTCTATGGTTTTTGTGGGACATAACAGGTTGTGTCACTTGTAAAATTCAAATAAATTAACAGTGATTGTGTGTGGCATATGCAAGGTGTCATGCAAGTTCCTTGAAACCTCCAGACTACTTTCTGGGGGTAGGTGAGTGAATTTCACACCACTGAAGTTTACAGCTCTTTTAAGAAGATGGATTTTAAGGTGTTGATGTGCACCTGTGACACCCATCACCAATTCAAGGAGTGGAAGACAAGGATGAGGACCTGAATACATTCCAAGCCTTTCATGAGCTGCACTAAAAACACATATGGGCTCTTTGGCTCCCTGTTTTCCTCCTTCACATCCTCCCTGAAGATGCGAGTTTTCATAACAGAACAGTTTTTATTCTGCAGCTGCTAGAATTTTTATACATGACTATCTTAAGAAATATAATTCTGAACTCAGTGCCTTTTAGTGAAATACTTGTACTTCATAATAATAATACTGTCCAGAAACTGAGTTGGATAAATGTTAGTTTCTTTGAAGATGAGGAAGGGTACGTTGGATTAGTGTTGATGCTGCTGTCTGTCATGTGTGCAGTTCACAGTGAGAGGTGTAATACCCTGTGTTGGAGTGGGTGTTGTATTAGCTGCTGGAATAGACAAGCATTCAGGCACCCTTTTCTTTTTTCACTGAAAACTTCTCTCCTTTTTCCACCTGACATAGTTGTCCTGCTAAAAGACCTGACCGCACTTATAAACCTTGTTCTGCTTATGTGCCAGCACAAATGGTCATTGTGTGTGGAGGGTGCACTTAAGCTATGACTCCTCCACAGGCATCAGAGGCAGCTTCAGGATCTGCAGTGCTGTCACCAAATCCGCATCCCTCAGTGAACCACTGAACCTGTTGCATCTGGTGTGGGGTGTGGGAGAATTTATTTAATGCGTTAAGCACTCCTTTTTCTCACCAGACTACTTACCCGGGTTTCAGTCCTTACCCTAGTGAGGATACAAATAAGGATACAAATTTTTACATAAATAAAGTGAAGTCTGGGACTCACGTCCTCCCTTGGCAAGTGGTTCCTCTTCTCTCACTGGGTAGGCAGAATTCAGTTTCAGACAGGCATGAACTCAGTACACCTGTATTTTGTGCAGGACACGTAGATGGGGATGAGGTGAGGGGAGGTGCAACGTGCTTTGCAGGTCGACGTGCTTTGATGGTTGTCCTCATGAGTTTTGGCCTGGATGTGGGTGCTCATCCCCCAGCCCTGTGAACCCTGAAGGTATTATGTAGGGTGCTCAGAAATGCTGATGGGCCTATATGTGTCTAAGGCACTTGGTGCCTCAGGGGTTGAGCCGCAGCAAACTGCAATTTTGAACACTTTATTTTTGTCCATGATTGTCCCTGAGGATCTGGCACAGCTTTGTGGATCTTTCTGGCCAAGAAAGTCACCCTCAGCACCCTCCTCCAGTGCACCAGGCACTATGATTTGCATGCCATTCCCCTCGGGGCAACGATGAGCAGACAGATAATTGAAGACTGCGTGTGGTGCTTTGAGGGACTGTGGTGAGGAGCGTGTACTGAGGAGCACAGTCTGGTTTGTAGGTCTTCCCAGTCTCATGGGGTAGCAGAGGGCATGATGGTGCAGCTTCTCGGCAGTCCTGTGCCTTGTGACCCTCTACTTTTTATGATCAAGTTGTAACTTTTTGTTTCCAAGTCAGCTGCCATCCACTTAAAGTCTATCATCTGCTGAAGTGTTTTGTCTCCAGCAGGTAAAGAGGACTTCTCAGTGGTGCTCTTTACAAGTTGAGCAGATACAGGTCCCTCATCCTTCAGCAACTCTTGTCATTTTTTCCCTGCACACCCAGGCTATGCAATCACCATTCTACATTTCTCTATCTGGCTGTAGCCTGGTTCCTGGGCCGATCTCTCCTGAAGGACTGCTTGTCACAGGTCATTGCCCTCTTGCACTGGAGGGCATTGCCTGCACTGCCTGCACTGGCTCTTCCTGCCCCTCTTTTTGGCATGAGACCACTGGCCTGGCTGACCTGACGTGACCTGCTGACTGGCTTTGTTGTTCTTTTGTTGTCCTTGCCTTCACATACACCTTCCCTTCCTTCTCTGTCTTGTTTATCGGTCACTGTGCTGGCTGAATGCCAAAGATATTTGGTTCTCTTCTATAAAACCCTCTAAAGTCCACCACCACTTTGGTAGTGCAAAGAAGCAGGATGAGAGGCAACAGCCAGAGTCAGGAACACAGGAAGTTCCACCTGAATATGAGGAAGAACTTATTTACTGTGAGAGTGATCGATCACTGGAACAAGCTGCCCAGAGAGGCTGCAGAGTCTCTTTCTCTGGAGATATTCACAATCCTGAGTAATGTGCTCATGGAACCCTGTTTGAGTGGGAAGGTTGGACTAGATGATCTCCAGTGGTCCCTTCCAACCTTAACCATTTTGTGATAACTCTGTGATAAAAATACAATTTAAAGTCCTTAACACAGAAATCAGCTCTGCTTTTTATGTTGCGCCTCTTGGATTTTGTTAAAAAGACTCACGGTGCCTTCAACAAGGAGAGACCCTTGACTCTTCCTGTGTCCATTCTGGCTGCTGGAAGTTCATTGGTTTAACAGTGCTTGTATCTGAGTAGGCTTGGTCTGGACACTGCTTCAATTTCTATGGTTTATCATAAGATTTTGTTCTCTGAAATTGCTATTTCATGCACTCAACTATTTTTCTTGGCCACAACTATTTGTGGAAGCTATGTTTGAGAGGACAAGAGCTCTGTGAAACTTTGGAGAAGTCCTTCACCTTTCTGCCTTCCATGCTGCTGTCAAGCATACTGGAGGTTTTCACCTGGCCCCTCAGTGACCTGATGTGGCTACATCCAGCATCCATTGCAACGTAGAGTAGCTAAAAAGACTCATTTTTTTAGAGTCCACTCCATCCCCAACCTCTGACTCAGCCAGTATACTTCATTTCTCTGCATTTCTTTTCTCATTTAAAAAACTGCTCAAGAAAAATCAGTGTTATATAAGACTGTAAATTCTACCTTGCTTATATTAACTCTACAGAATAGTGTTTGATACCATTTCCCACATCATTCTTCTGTAGAAATTGGCTGTCCATGGGCTGGATGGGTGCTCTGTTCACTGGATAATAAACTGGCTGGGTGGCTGGGTCCGGAGAGTGGTGGTGAATGGATTTAATCCAATTGGTGGCTGGTCACCAGTGGTGTTCCCCAGGGCTCAGTATTGGAGTCAGTTCTGTTTAATATCTTTAACGATGATCTAGACAGGGGGACTGAGGGCACCTTCAGTCAGTTTGTTGCACGGCGGGAAAGGACCTGGGGGTGCTGGTCAACAGTGGCTGAACTTGAGCCAGCAGTGTGCCCTGTGGCCAAGAAGGCAAAGGGCATCTTGGCTCGTGTCAGAAACGGTGTGGCCAGCAGGACCAGGGAAGAAATCTGCCACTGGGGAGGCCTCACCTTGAATCTTGGGTTCAGTTTTGGGCCCCTCAGTACAAAAAGGGCATTGAGGGGCTGGAGTGTGTCCAGAGAAAGTCAACGGGACTATCAAGGGTCTGGAGCACACATTTTATGAGGAATGGCTGACGGAGCTGGGGGTGTTTAGCCTGGAGGAGGCTGAGGGGGGACTTTATTGCTCTCTACAGCTACTTGAAAGGAGGTTGTAGCAAGGTGGAGTTTGTTCTCTTTCCCCAGGTTCCAAGCGATAGGGTGAGAGGAAAGGTTGTGCCAGAGGAGGTTTAGATTGGATATTAGGAAAAATTTCTTCACAGAAAGGGTTGTCAGGCTCCTCAGGGAAGGTGGAGGAGTCACAATCCCCGTTAATCTCCTGTTTAAAAGATGTGTAGGTGTGGCGCTTAGGGACAGGATTTGGTGGTGGACATGGCAATGCCAGGTTAAGGGTTGGACTCAATGAACTTAATGTTTTTTTCCAACCGAAACGATTCTGTGAATGTTTGTAACTATGGAAATCTTACAGTATGAACTTCTCAGGTAAAACGCCATCTGGTGCCTGGTTGGAAGTTTTGCATCCCGAGTTAAATAATCTATATAATATAAACCAGAAAAGCCAAAGCCCAATTCTTATTCACAATAACTGATGAAGTGGCATTTCATATTCTGTTAATCTTGTTAAAAGTCCTTTTTAATGTGTTTTATTTAAGCTGTAAAACTTGCACTGAATCACTGAATTCTTGGGCCAGGAACACATTATTTCAGCTTTAGTCCTTTCTAGTCTGATGAGTAGAATGGCAATTAGTTGCTGAAAAAATTAATTGCCCTTGATCCCAGCAGTGAAATTTTGCCTGAACAAAATGATTAGACCTTGTTTATGCTAATAAGTTCCTTATGCATCTGTGAGGTGGCTTCAGGCACAATCCTTGTGACAAAAAGAACATTGTACATCTGAGTATGTGTTCAGAGCTACTGGAAAATATGTCTTACATAACACAGATGAAAATGATTAGCAGTTTCAGAGTCGTCATCATTTATAGTTCTAAAGGACATTACAAAGGAGGTTAATTAATTTAATATACTTGTAACATGGACCAGAAAACATAAAATGAGCTCCTCCACTTATGTAAAATTGTGAAGTTTACAAGCTCTGGAGAGGTTACGTGAATGGAAAAATTAAATATGTATTTTTAAATCAGTAGAAGTCATCCATGATACTGTATTTTTGGGGGTTTGTTTCTTGCTTTATTTTTCTGGGTGGCCATTTATAACATACATAGGAACTTTCTTTCAGAAGAACTGAGGACCTGTGTGTTAGGAAGATATGCAGGAACAGCAGAGGCTCAGGATCTCTGAAAATGAGAATGGATATATTGGCTTGGGCACTCAAAATTGGCCACATGATTTGAAAATTCAGCTGTGTTTTGCCAGGGTCCTGCAGTGACCTGAGGCTCCTATGCTGGAGGAGAATTTGCGGCTGCTGATTCCCATATTTTGCTCATAAAACCACAAGCTTCATTAGCTAAGATATATAGGCAACACCATTGAGCAATTTTATTTGTGACACCTTAGGTTTCCCTTCTGCTGTGGTCACACTTACCTAGTGCTTGGAGGTGAAGTTGTTTAACCACACAATAAACCAGAGGCTAAGGGCAAAGAATTTTATAGGATCACATAGTAACATGTTTGATAATTACTCTTCTCTAGACCTCTGTGCACAACTTTTTGCTAGAAAATATTGCCTACTGCAGCCTACTTTTTCTTCAGCCCAGCTACTGGTAAAGTGAATATTAGAAGATGCATCTTGAATTCACAATCTCCATCTGTGCAAGTAAGAGGTATACAATGTCCCAGTGTAGCTAAGATGTAGGTCTTTTCAAACTGATTGCATTGCCCTGAGCCTTGGAATGCAAAGATGCAGCTACACAATGGAGCCACTTTCGGATAAGAAACTGCATAAAAAAGGATCAGCTCCTAGCAAAGGCTGGCAGGCCGACGAGATGTGGGCAGCAAAGAGAAGGGCTTTTTAGACTCTGTCCTGTAAAGCTACATAGTGGGGAAGGGGGTTATTGCAGCAGGTAAAAGGTACCTCTAAACAAAGCTCAAAATTGTTTGTGTTTAATACTGCAAGATTGTTTAAAGAAAACTACTGTGTTTTTTAATGCCAGTACAGAATATGGGACAGGTCCCAAGAGAAGCTCAGTCCATCACAGGGCTTACAAACCGTGACTCTGTCCCTTTAAATGTAATTGTTAGTAAACACTTTCATGAAAGACGCTTTCATCAGGAAAAAAAAAAAAAGTGGCCAACTACACTGGTAAATAAGTTGCCTTGGCAAACAATATTTAAGCCCCTGATTCGAACCATAATTCTGTTCAACATTATAATTTGCTTTGTAAATAAAAGTACTTGTCCAAACAGCCAAGCTTTCTGTTGTTTATGAAAATGGGGGAATGTGGGGCAGAGGGAACGTGTCACTTCACTTCCTTGCTGGAAGTCTGGGGTTTCCAGCTATTCAGATGAAACTGCTTGTGTTTCCATCGATATGAGCCTTGTCCTGCACAGCAGCGCGGGAGAACAGCGTTGAAATATACCCCCCTCTCTGAAGGCGTCTCCAGTTTTGAGGGGTCTCTGCAGCAGATTTAGAAACTTGAGGAGCACCCGTGGGGAATGAGACGGGTGCCCGAGCTCCCCAAACCCGCCCGGCCGTGCCAGGTCAGGGGCCGCGGCCCCCACCGCGCTGGCACACCTGACACCGGGTGACTTTTGAGGGTGGCATCCGGATATTTTCACTTCGCAGCCCCCAGTGAGCTTCCCCCTCTTCTTCCCTGAGCCAGATGGAGACGCATTTGGTTTCTCTTTTAATCATGTTACTTCTGTGAGGAGAATAAAACGAGCAGGAGGAGCTATTGGCCGCAGCGGCACAACCGAGCCCTGCTCTGCCAGAGGAAACCACATAAAAGCGCGCGGGTGTGTGTTTGGGGGGAGGGCGCAGCGAGGGATGATGCCTGGAGCTTCTTGCACTCGGAGCTGCGATTTGTGAGTGAAACATGATGAAATCACCCCCTGGACAAATCACACGAGGCTGTCAACCTCACCAGGTGGGATTACTCGTAGCTAATAGCCCGAACTCCCCGAGCAAACAGAGCTCTGCGCTCACTATAAAAAAGGCGACAGTGCGGCGTGGGCTTTTCAAGAATTCCCTGGTATGGCTAAGCAGGGCTGCGCCCACTCGTACCAGGTAGGGGCGGAGAGCAGCGTATTTTCTTTTAAAGGAGGAGTAGCCCGTCTGTCCTGAATAAGTTCCTACAAAAAGGAGCGTTTCAGCTTCAGAAAGAGATGTTTTATTCATAACCCCCTTCTGGTTTGTGTTACTCTCCAACGGTGACGCTGCCAGCTGCTGCTCCAGTGATGGGAACTGCAGTGCTGGGGAGCTCGAATGTACAGAGGACCATCTCTGCCCTTTATGCATAATGCTCTTAGCGTGAAAGTCCTGCTTCTTGCACATTTTGCTTACTTTGCTGTTTTACTTTTGCAGGTTATATCCTTATTTGCTTTTGCCTTTGGAGTAAATGTCTGCATGGGATTTACAACAAATCGATTTAGGAGGTCTGAAGAATGGGATGAGGGTCCGATCTCAGGTACAGTAATGGACATAAATTGTATCTCGTCGTACCCTTATGTTACACACTGTGGTTAGAAACCGTGCCTACTCCGTAACAGTAGTTTGCTTGTTCCTTTTCCCTCTAGGATATAGAGAAGAATAAATAACTCACCGAGTCTGAGTTAGTTGACCTTTGGGACTCACCTATAGGTCTCCTATTTACTTAAACTTTTGCTCTGTGTGCATGTGACTATGGAAAATTTAGCTTATTTTAGGACTGAGCACTGTCAGTCTCGGAGATAGATCTCATCGGCTCCTCTGAAGTGTTTGCCGTGTTTTGTACTCTGCAGTTTCTTTTTAGCGCCATGAGAAACTCCCCAATGGGTTTAAGAGTACTGGGTTTATTTTGGTAGCTATTGAAGCGGTTTCTAGAAACTTGATTAATGCTTTCAAGAGGCGCTGGTGAGAAAAGCTTTTGGGATTTCTGTGGCTCCTGAGGTCATGTTGGTTTGTGAACAGTAGACGGCAGACATCTGACGGCAGAGAGCCGGGAGAGGAGAGCAGGTGTTCGTGCAGATGTGCTGTCACCAAGTACTGTTTTTCTGATGCCTTCTTTTTGATTTGGAAGACAGAACATGGCATAGAAGGAACTGTTGTTTGTGTTTTGGGGCAGTACAGGGTTTTGTGGGCTCAGGCATAGTCCAAATGGAAAAATGTATAAAACAGAAAACTTGTCCTTTTTCCTAAAAAAAAAAAAAAAAGCAAGGCTTGACTTGTCTCTGTTCCTTTGGCGGGAGAAAGGAAACCTGCGGTCATTGACTTAGAGCTGGTTAACGTAGCTGAAGTGAAAGGGTTTCATTTGCAGTGCCCGTCTGGTAATGATAGCTTATGACTTTTAATTATAAAATTGTTTACCGTGGCCAGAGTTTGTTGCGTCCCTGGTGAAGATCCCTGTATCTGTGTCCTTTTGTCCCTGTCTTTGACAGGAATTGGTGTCTAATCACAGCCATAGTCAGGGCTGCCGATCACTGAGCAGAGGCATTTTAGGTAATCAAAAAGATTTTGATCTTTATATCCGTAAAAAAATTTGTTTGAAAAAGTTCTGGCTTTGGTTTTTTGGTTTGTTTTTTTTTTTTTTTTTGTTTTTTTTTTTTTTTTTTTTTGTTTTTTTTTTTTTTTTTTTTTTTTTTGTTTGGTTTTTTTTTTTTGCATCTTCTGGTATGTTAACTGTAGAGTAGCTGTGTAGCGTGCGTAATACTTACGGGAAGGATTTGCATTTCAAGAGCTCAGCACCTGACTGCCGCTTGCTTTGATTCGCCGGTGACTGTCTAAGGCAGGGCTGCTCAGTTTTTACTGAAGTCCCAAAGTTCTGGTACTGGGGACCCATTGCAGCTGCTCCGTGCCAGCCCTGCTGAGCCAACCAGCACTGTTCAGCCAGGGCTGGGATCAGTAGCTGTGTGTTTTCAGTAGCGGGAGGATTAGATCAGCATTCCAGAAATTAGGAAAAAATACAGGATCTTTTGCAGTAGGGCAGGAGATGGGATACTTTTGGAAGTCATACTGAGAATTTGCTTACAGGTGGGATTGACCCTGCACCTGGTGTTGAAGTAGTCCAGTCCGGGTTGCAACAATGAGACACAAAAATAATGGAGGGTTTTGTTCATTCTGTGTTTATGAAGCTCGGTTATTTTTATTGTATTAAAAAAAGTGATAGCAAAGAATAAAGTATTAGTCACATCTGTCTAAAGGAGACAGTAAAAAATTACTTCCAGTTATACTTCATTATGAGTCCAGTGCAACAAAATATACCAATCTTTTATTTTGGATAGTTATTTTTTTACTTCACTCTTCCTTGGCTTATTTATTTCCAAATTTCTTGGTGTTGAGAGTTAATTATTTTAGATCGACAAAGTAGTCTTTACCAATCATTACTGTAGAAACCAATTTTTTATTTCTGCAGAGATAAGCAATGATTGTAAACAAATTTCAGTTTTCATCTGGCATAGCACTCTGCTATGAGCCAAAAGCTGCTTGTTTTTTTCTAGCCCCTTTTAAATGCATGCCAAAGTATCACCATAATGCCTAAACCCTTACCTTGTTCTCTTTTTATATATGTCTTTATACATTTGAAATGTTTAATATTTCTACGGAATAAATTATTTAATTGAAATAATTTTTTATTTAAGATCTCTAAAAGACATTAGAGAACCAAGGCTCATAACTTTGCCTTGGTAAATTATGTGCTTTATAAGATTTGTAGGCATTCTTTTAAGTGCTTTCAGGGAAAATGGCCTTAGTAATCTCTTGAAGCATGTTTTTTGGTCCTGATAGGACTTATTCCTGTCAGGAGAAAGAAACACTGAAGTTTTCTATCCCTTCTTACTGGATTTCTAAGTATGTAATTGAAAACGGAGTCTTAGCTTTCTTGTATTGGAGCAGTTAGGATGTATTTTTTGCCTTTATCTGACTTTTCATTGAAATTTTACTCATTCCAAAAATGAAATGCAAGTTCATAATATGAATATTATCTAGCAAACCTGAAGCTCCAGATGTTTTGTAAAAGTATTTGATTGTTCCATGTAGATTCCATGTGGGATCCAGAGGATCCAAAATGGCAAATTGTTATGTCTATGTAGTGAAGTCCTATGTCTTAAACACTTCTGGAAATAAATGGTTTTGGTTTTTTATATTGTAATCAGATTCAAGGGAAGTAGTTTGATTTGCCACTTTCTAAGATAAATGTAACCTTTACAATGGAAATTTAATGATCTCCATGAACTAAATCACAAATGCACGATTACCCTATGTAACTTTGCTCTCTAACCTATGCCATAAAAGACAATTAGATGGTTGTTTTGAGCTTGGTTGACAATTAGATGGTTGTTTTGTTTTGAGAATGTATGGAAAAGGATGCAAAAAGCTTTTTGTATTAAAATGAGGAGGGGAGGATCTTCATGTTGAGGTTCTTCTGTCTGCTGCACAGTTTGACTGCAGGAACTGTAGAGGCATGCAGGAATTTTGAAAAGGACTTTTAAACTGTCTAAGTTTGTTCTGTACAGAGGTTTCTGCTAGTTTGAAAATGCTCACCAGGAATGGAACTGATGATATATTTTCAAACTATTTAGCATGCATCAGTACCTGTGCCATGGCATTGTGCACGACCTGAAAATCATGGTCTGGCTGCAAAGGCAAGGTCAACCATGACAAACAAAGGAGTGCTCTTAATGTATTCAGAGAAATTAACCAAGTCCTCTTTTGTGCTGTGATATGGAAAGTGTCCTACATTGACTCAGGAGGGACTTGAATTTGCTAAGTGATTTGGGAAAATTTGTCACATCAGTAACGGAGAGATGGTGGTGGAGAGATGTGAGAAAATAGGAAAGTAAGTGTGCTAAACCTTCCTTGTGTGAAATGCCAACCCTATTTGCAGCTATAGAGGTTAGTTATAGGAGCTAGAAGGCACCTTGAACAGCCATGTAGACCTTCTGCGTATCCCAAGACATGGTCAGTTATTGCTGAAGTGCTCCTGACATATCTTGGCCTAACCTGTTCTTCAAAATCTCCAAGCTCAGATTGCACAGCCTCTGTGGGCAATTTATGCCAGCAGTTTCCTGATAAATGAGCTGCTCTTTACAACAGGTAGACATTCCCTGAGCTGCGGTTAACTGTCCCTTATGTAATCTGCAGTCAGATTTACACCTTCTTTCCTAAACACATGTGGACATGCATTTTTTTTGACCTTCTACCCCTTTAAAATGAAGAGGGTAATGCCAGTGTAAGGGTTATATGCTAGTATGCAATACTTCCAAGTTCATAATACGTTTGATTTGCGGCTTACCGGATCTCTGATTATATATTACTTAGCTTCCAAAAGAAAGTGTTGGAAGAGGTTAAATGACATGAAAATATTTTTTGGTCACAGATTTTTCAGAAGTATTTGACAGGAAGCACCTATCATTAAAAAGAAGGAACAAGACTTTATAGCTCTGAAAATTTGAGTGTTAACATGCTTTGAAACAATTCTCATGTGATTAATTTCTAACATAGCTTTGTGCTTACTTATGTAAGCAAATAAAACAGCGGTCTGTGTATCGCCAGCATAGCTCCACGGCCTTTAGCTCCTTGGATTTTCAGATGGCCCAAATATTGATGGCTCATTAAGAGCATGCTTGCAGGGTATGTGTCTATAGAGTGTGACTTTATTATGTGTATGATGTTACTCACCCTGAGCATTGCTAACCTGTTTGAAAAAATAAACCACAGAAGCAGAGAGACACAGCTGTCAGCTGCTGCCTTTTCCAGCAGTAGTAGGAGTGTGCCTTGACACTGCTGTGATCCACGAGTGCAGCCACAGTAGCTTTGGGCTTTTATTTATGATCTTGCTGTAGGGTTGATTTGGTGACATGTTTACTCCCTGAAGTGTTTTGTGCTGGTGTCCAACAGCCACTCCAAGTGCAGTGGTGGAGCAGTGCTGGGGATGGGAGCTGGTGAGACATCAGCTATGAACTATAGTGTCACCTCTGAATTTCCCCTTCACATCTTTTCCATCCATTCTCAGTGTTTAGTTAATGCCATCTTATTTGGGGAGGGATTTCCCTTCAATTTATGTGAACACTAAACTTTCAGCTATGCAGAAGTGTAGGGGAAAAATATATCAGAAAATATTAGAGTAACTGTTACCCAAAAATGCCATTTTGTCAGGCCTCTTAAAATCACATAGTTAATTATGGTGAGCTCTGCCAGACCCAGAACCAAACCATGGCCTAAAAGAAAACAAAACCTCAGATAATTTCAAATACTTAATTTTAATAGGTCTCTCAGAGAACACAAGGCATTGTGAAATTTTCCTTGGAGCACCTCTGTATTTAAAAAATAATATACCTTCGTTATTTTATTTCATAAAATACAATTAACCCTAGTGAATAGCACACAATTTTCCTGTTTCCTATAAGTTGCTTAGGTAGGATTCCCTTACAGGAAAAACTTATAAAATATATCAAGAGTACAAAATAGTAAGTTTTGAGAAAAGAGTGGACACACATCACCTTTGACATTAAGGGCCCTTACTAATAAATAGATTATTTAAGTCTAATACATAATTCATGGTTTTCAGATGGACAGACCTCCATTTACTTGTACACATAATGATATGTAAATTTCTTAAATACTTCTATATTTTTAAAGTTTTTGTAGTTTGGTGCTCGGCAGAAGCCCATCAAAAAGCCTTGCTTTAGTTCTCTGTTAATTTACAGAGCATCTTAAAGTTTTCTTTTATGCTTCACATTGATTTGATGCTTTCCAGTATAGCGAACCAAGTCCTGCTGTCTGCATGAAGATTAATTGGAGTCCTTTCCTATGCAAACTGACCAGCCATCCATGAAAATGTCACTTGGGTTCTGAAAACAAAGGCCCGCTTCTGTGGAATAACTACAGCTCCTGGAATGGGGCCTTGGAGACTTCAATACATTTCTGCTAATGATCTCTTGATTGTTACAGCTGTAAAGCCAACGGTGTTTCTTTGCAGGATGTTATCACAGCATGCTGCTTCCTTTAGGTTTTTTTTCCTCTACCAAAAGAACAACTCATTTGGAATTTGTTCTTTTTTGTTTCGTTTTTTCAAGCAGTCCTTCTCCCTTCCTTTTCCCAGAGCTAGCATCTGAGGTTTTGCCTGTCAAGTGTCTTGGGGCTGAGCCGCCGGTCCCATTGCTGCTGGCCTGACAGATGTTGCCCTGTTTCTTGTTCCACACAGTCCTGTCAGATTCCCCCTGGATCAGTACCTCTGGCTCCTGCAAAAACAGGTGCTTTGAACTTCAAGAGGCAGAGCCTCCTGGCTGCCGCTGTGACAACTTGTGCAAGAGCTACAACAGCTGCTGCTTCGACTTTGATGAGCTGTGCTTAAAGACAGGTATGATGGCTTTCCTGCCCTGCACTGCCAGGTGCTGCTGACACCTGGTTCCTGCCAGGAGTCGGTACCTGCCCGATAAACCGGTGCTCCCTGCCATAACCTGCATCTCCTCCTTGCCTTGCGTTGCTGGGCAGGATCAGCACAGCCCAGAATTCAGTCCATGTTTCCTTGCAAGGAGCAGCAGGAATGTGCACCTATCTCCTCACTGCAGGGGCAGAACAAGTAGGGTACTGTTCATACTGCATGAAAAGTAGATCTTGTGATACTAAATTAAAAGCAATAATCAGCGTTCAGGCACCAGTTTGACCTCCAGGCTACAATTTAAAGATGTGGTAAAAACTGTAGGTTGGTCATTTTTTGTCAGCCATCTTTTTTCCTCCCAAGTGGTAACTTAAGTGAGCCTGAATTGCTCCAATATTGAGGCATGAAGGTGCCTTGGAAGCTAGGAGCATTGGTGGTGTCTGGGTGGTCTTGGAGCAAACCTCAAGTGACAGCTTGGGCTTGCTACCTGTGCCCCAGACTGATTTCCAGTTGTCAGATAACACACTGGGTAGAAACATTTGACTTCAATTCATTGGACCCTGGGGGATGGAAATACAGCAATGGGTTCACTTTGTTTTGTTGTTTGTTTTTTTTTTTTCCATGAGTCATAGGAAAGGAAAACTTGTAAGAGGGCAATGAGTTATGGTTTGCTTCTTAGCACAGTGCATTTAAATTATCAGTTATACCCATCTCCTTGAGTGTTTGCACACTGGTCAGAGTTGACACAAGTGCCTTCTGCTTTTGCTCTTAAACTTTTTCTTGCTTTATCATACTATGACACTTACTAAGCAGCTGAAAGTCTGATTATTAAGAATACCATTGTCCATAGATGTTCCATGCTTGAAAGTCCTCATTTCCTCAATTCTGTTTATATAATTTCATAGCTTGGTACCAAACAATGGTGAGCTAATCTGGTATGAAAACCAACTTTGGTTCTAGGCCAAAAACTTCTGAATTTTAGGCTGATGCTGCTTCACCCAGGTCTAAATGACTGCAGAATGACAGGCTCTTTTTGAAGACTTTCAGGTTTCAGCAAGATGTCTCCCACCAAAGGGCAGATTTTTTTCTCAGCCTCCTGTCTGCAGCAGACACTTGTTCACATATACTTGTTCACATATGCACAGCCCTTGGGACTGTTATGCTAATCGTCCTATACTTCCATAGGCATTTATTCAGGCAATTATTACATGTATGATCTGTAAATTTTATATACCTGGAGAAAAAAAGCCCCAAATGAAGGAGCAAAGGGGATAAAATACATTGCTCTGTGGTGTGGCTTTTTTTTACTAGGTGCATGTTGTCGAAAGTGATTTTTAATTTTTTTGTTGGGCCTGGATTTGGAAAATCATGCTTAAAACCGTAGGCTCTGTTCCAAAGTATAGCAGTGTACTACCCTGCAGAGAGCACCCAATTTAGATGGGCCCTTAGACCCTAACTTCATTTGTAAGATGAGAAGAGCTGGAGTGTTTTACAGCAGCCATGTCATGCTTTTCCTTGAAGAACAGCTCTTGTTTTTTTGTAACTTTGCAGTTGATGCTGAATCTTGAACTATGAGTGAGGAACTGTTGGGAGTGAGGCATCAATTTGCATCGACATCTTTTTTTTCTACTTTCTCTTACTTTTTATGGATTGAACTGGGGACTGCAGTAGTTGTGAGGAAAAGATTACCCAAGAAACACCACAATTGGTTTGTGCTTCAGGCCCCACCATTTTGCTGTCAAGATCCCTTTTTTCACACACTTCTTCTGGCATTCAGATTGTACAAAGCCTGGAATACAACACCTGAGGGTAGGAGAAGTACTTATGTGTCTTGGGTGGAGCAGCCCTCCTGTACCTGCAAGTCACAGGAGTCCTTTTTGGTTTTGATTGACATACCTACTTCAGAGGCCTTGAAATCACTAAAGGGGCCATAAATTTTACATCCAATTTTAAAGACTGGAGTGTTGTCATTATGGCTTGAGTGGGTACTTTGTTTTGATTACAATCTCTCCTCCTTGCTTACAATGTGAATATTTTAGCTCGTGGCTGGGAGTGTACCAAAGATCGCTGTGGAGAAACCAGGAATGATGACAATGCTTGTCACTGCTCTGAAGACTGCTTAAGTAGAGGAGATTGTTGTACTAATTACCAAGTCGTTTGCAAAGGTACGTCTTTGATCTTTGTTTCTCTTATCTTTCCAAACCCAGTAGAAGGCAGCCCTGTGGGTGAAGAGCGTTTTTCTGAAAGAGGAACACTTTCCATGTCTTGTTCTGATTTTTTTGGAGGAGGCAGGGGAGAATAGGGAATTGAATTTGTAATTTTCTGGGCACTAGCAGAGATAAAAATATGTATTACAGTTGTAGGAGGACTGCTATTTTTACTTGCAGAGATAATGATAGAATAGGCGTAGGTGGATGAAGAATAGCTTAACTTGAAAGTGTTCAGATGCATTTGTCTGCATTATAGGGAGAACAGGGATATCTGATAGTCTCAGAAGGAATGGAGCATTCCTAGATATGTTATCTCTGCAGAGACCTCTCTCTACCCCCACAGAAGCTCCCGCTCAAACGACTTGGCCTAACACCTGTAGGCTTTGTTTCTTGTGGGAGAGGAGTTGCAGGAATACAAGGGCTGTTATTCGCAGATGGGTGGTGTGGGCCTCAGATGATCCCACACACCACGGCTGCAGAACAGCCTGCACTGGCTGGCGGGTGGATGGGCTGTGAAAGCTTGATTTTCATCCTCTATCCCACTCCTTTATATCTTTCCTGTGTAATGTGTCTGCCATTCAGACCAGGTCTTCTCATCCTTGGTAATGGGCTGTACCGGTTCTCACTTTTGTATCTCAGCTAATTCTATTTTTTTTTTATTTGTTAACTTTACTGGTGTGAGGATTACAGTTTGAAATTGTTTTCATCTGCACCATTTTGGACAACTGTATATGTTCACAGAATGATAATGGTTCAGATCCATACACTGAAAATAGGCTTTTTTGTTTACCTGAGTTTTGCTGTTGGGAATATAAATGAAAAATAGGTATTTTCCAACAAATCCCCATAGATTGTTATTCCCCTTCCCAAAGAAACCCGTGGCTGAGACCACTTAAACACTGTGTAAGTCTTCAGTTCCTTCCTCTTTTGTGAGTCCTCTCTCACAAGGGTCAAGACTGAGGAATTTACATGTCTCTGGCTTTAATGTACATAATTTTGTTTAATTAGCTATTTACTAATTATCTCAACGACCTTGGAACTCTGACAGGAGTAGTAAGCCTTTTGTAAAACAGTGTTTCCTCTTTATTTGTGCCTTTGCCTATCTGAGGATAGCTTGTTGGTTGTTTTTTTTGTTCTTGGAAATTGTCCATCCACCTCCTGTCATGGTCAGTTGGAATTGCTGCAGCACACATTTCCTGCAGATATTTTCTATGATGTCGTTTATTTTGTTCTTTTAATTGAACTGCAGTTCCTTTAATAGTGCCAGGTTCAGGAAGCAGGCTCATTAGTTAATAATTTGTTTTTCAATTGAGCTGTGAAAGTGCAAGTCATAAGCCACTCTATAGCCAGCATTCAGCAGTGAAAACCTTAAGAAAATAGTTGATTACATAAAGTAATTTTAACTAATCTACCTCTGAAAGAGTATTAATGCTTTTTTTTTAGCTTGACTCTCACCTGATCCATGAGCTGATCAGCTCTCTAAACCAGCTGGAAACTATTTAGAGTTGTTTTTCTTCCCCAGAATGTATTTTGTTTTGTGCCTTTAGCCAGCTGAATCGGCTCATGGAGACAGAGGTGGAGGGAGGAGAGTGGGAATTCACAGCCAGAAGCAGTACTACCTGTTTTTGACAGATCAAAAAGAAAAAAAAAATGAAAATACATGACCACTGTACCTAAAGCATTACCTCTGACTCCAGTTTTAAGAGCTACTTGTAGGAATGTTAGTTTGAATATTTCCGTTGAATAGAATATAATCAGACCACTTGTTCAGCTTTGTGAAAAGTCATGCTCATTTTTCATGGGAAGTATGACAAGGCAGTCTATTAACTGGACCAAGACTTGATTTTTATATATTTTTTTTTTTCTGTGGAACCTATAGCTGTGTCCACAGACTTTTTTTATTCTTTCATTTTTTGAAACTCCAATGTGACTTTTCTGGCAGGAGAAACCCACTGGGTAGATGATGACTGTGAAGAGATAAAGGCTCCTGAGTGTCCAGCAGGGTAAGTGTTTGGCATGCAACTGCAAAGCCAAATGCAGCAGAGTGAGTGGTCCCCAGCTCTGCCCTGGGCCTCTGCCCATCACATTTCTGCACTGGCCCTGTCATGCAGTGCCACAGTGGCTGTGTGTGAAAGGATTTCTAAATTGCAGTTGGATAAGGCTTGACTTGGTGAAGAATTTGAGCACGTGAGTAATACTGAGAGAGTAAGCACTCTTAAAACCGATTGTCTCTCTAATATCCCTAAAGGCAAGCATCTGCTCAGGTACTGCATTGGAGGATAGTTTGGAGGAGTTCTCCTGGTGACAGTGACAGCTGTGATTAACATTAAAAGCCTGGATGTCTGTCCACAAAACCTCTCTGCCTGCTTGCAGTCAACTCTCAGTAGCAAATAAAGAAAGTAGTAAATTAATATGAAATACTGTCACCTTTAATATGTGAGAATGAGCTGTGTCTCACAGAGCTCACTGAAAGTGCCACATGGACTTCTGTTTATGGAGAGAGAAGACCAGCTGTCAGAAAACGTGGTTTTTAACTACAGATTGTGTGCTAGGATGGGTACTCATGCATACTGTTTTTTCCTTCTACATCTCCTTCTATAAGCACTTGCCTTTATGGCTATATGTTTTTAGCTGCTTGGGGAAGATGCCTTTTAGGTTGGATATCAGCCCTTTCAGTGAGCGAGTGAGCACTGGATGTTACTGAGTGTGAGGATTCTGAGTTACTGATTGTCAGTTTCTACTGATCTGTTAAGTATGCAAAAGATTACAGACATATAATGTATGCAATAACTGTACTTCAGAATCTCTGGAATCCCAGTGAGCAAGTGGCAATAAAAAAAAGTTTTCAAATGCTGACTTATACTCCTGCTGCTTTTGCTTTTAGCTTTGTTCGTCCTCCTTTGATCATCTTCTCTGTTGATGGTTTCCGTGCATCATATATGAAGAAAGGGAGCAAGGTCATGCCCAATATTGAAAAACTGAGTGAGTACTTTCTTGCAATTTTTTTTTTCTTGCTATTATTTTCTTGCAATAAAGGAAAGACAGTTTCTTGCAGGCCATTTGTTTTCTTTGTTCGTTGAGCAACAGAAGGTCAGTATGGAGCTGAAATGGCAGAAGTCCCCTTTGGTTTAGATGGTATCAACTGGTGACTTGAAAGCCAGTTAATGCAAGACTTGCTGGTTAATGCAAGACACAGGAGAGTGAGGAGAGCTGCTGCTTAGAATCAGTGATCTTCACGTGGTCTTCTCAGCAAAGAAATGCATCTTCAATACATGATGCATATCATGCACTCTTACAAGTTGAGAAGTGCCCATAACATTTTCTGCTTGATTCAGAAATGTCAGAGGTATGGAGAAGTGACTGCAGAAATTGTGGTTGATGCCTGTTAACTGGCTGGGGACATGCTCTGCACTCACCTCGGGGAATGGGCATCCACCTAGGTTTGTGGAATACTGGATGCACTGCATGTTTGAGACTCTCTGTGCAGCAAAGGAGTTTGTGTGTGCCCATACCCTTGAAAGGTGTTGGGCTTTTTCCCCCTGTATACCTGCTGGTCCTTGTATTTGTGTAACCACTTATGGCTGGACTCAGGCTTTAAAGTCTTTCCACCCTAAATGATTCTGTGATGTGGGGGTTGATGCCAAAGCCCATTGTGCAACTGCAGCTTAAGTGTACTTATACTTAAAACGGTGTTTTCTCACATTGTTTTACTTAACAAGATATTTCCAATGTCTCTGAATGAAGACTAGCTCAGAAAACAGTCTATGGGAATGTAGCTGGTTTTGTATTCATCTGTCTGCATTACTTCAGTTGTTTATTGTGAAGTGTGAAGAGTGCATGAATAGGTTTACTACTGCCTCTGCTGCTGACCACTGTTAAGTAGCAGAATGTTCATTTAAATTGGTTAAAATTTAACTAGTTTCTGCATCAGTTTGAGTCACAGAAATTACTCTGTTTTGTCTGAGAGATTTGCTTCCTCATGTTTGCATTTTCTATTGATTTTTCAGGATCTTGTGGAACGCATTCTCCTTACATGCGACCTGTCTACCCTACAAAAACTTTCCCCAACTTGTACACCCTTGCTACTGTAAGTCCCTGGGAAGAATTTTTTTTTAATAAAATATGTACTGGAGTAGAAACTTGTGTCGTGGGAATTAAAGAAACCCAAAATTTAAAAAACCCAAACAACAAACAAAACCTGCTTTGCTATGCATCCTTTTTGTTCTTTAGTTATGTTAAGTATTTTCTTCAGTATTTTGAAGTGCTGAGATGGAGTGTATCTCACCATTACACATTGTCACAGCATGCCTATGCTTTCTTATGCCTGCTGTTGCAGTTATTTGTACTGCTGCGTAATTACAGGTCAAAGTTTTCCTAGGGGAGAAAAAACCACCCCTGAAATCCTACCCAGAATACAACCAGCAGTTGTTCCTTCGTTGGAGCAGCTGAAGTCAGTGGGGCTGACTTAGCAGTCAGCTTACAATTACAGCTGCTGAGTGTCTGGGTGCTGTGTTGCCCTGCAGTGAAATGAACCATCACATACTCCTGTGGCAGGACTGGCAGCCAGGCTGTCCCCACTCCAGCAGGCACACACCCCTGTGTGACACTAGTGCTCCCAAAGCTGGCCTAAGGGACTCCCTACCTGCACTGCAATTTTCCCCCCTTTTTTTCGTGCAGCTGCTAAACAAATGTTACATGGATGAGAAAAGAGGGAATGGGGAAAGATTAGGTGGGGATGGGAGAGGGCCAAGAGAAAGGGAGAAGAGCAGAAACTTCTTAAACTGCTTTTACTGCAGAACAAATTGTGATATAAAGCCATGGTTTGGGTGGCCTGCCTCAATTATTTTCTTGGAAGAAATTTGTCTCATGGAGACTCTCATGAAGATAAAACATTATGAAATGGAAATGCTACAGTGTTACTCTTGCTACCAGAGAATGAATTATTGTGTCCAGAAAGGGCATTCATGAAAAGGAACTGAAAGTACAAATCAGTTTTCATAGATTTTTGCTTTTTCTTTGGTGGCCTCTAACTTTTAACCAGTGTGAAAAAACTAAAGTATCGAGTAATGGGAGGTTTTGTGCTTTTTAGCACAATTCAACCATTTCCTACTGCTTTCATTACCACAGCAAGTTTTCTATGTGCTTATCTGAAAATAAAAACCTTTTCTAGTGTGTGGTTACAAAGATACTTATTTTAAAATAATTTAGTGGTATTTGCAGATAGCTATGAAGAACTGCATTTGTGTGCATTAGGGTTTTACTAATTAATGTACTTCTGCACAAAGGGACTGTATCCTGAATCACATGGGATTGTTGGCAATTCGATGTATGACCCAGTGTTTGATGCCAGCTTCAGTCTTCGGGGGCGAGAGAAATTCAATCACAGATGGTGGGGAGGTCAACCAGTAAGTTTCAGATTCCCTCTTCTTTCTTTCCTCCTTCTCCCCTCCCCCTGTGCTGTGGAACATAGCCAATAATAATTACAAAAATACATATGTGAACAATTTGTACCTAATCCCAACCCCTCCACAGCCCGGCTGGCCCTCTGTCTATCAGTTTAATGTAATATTTTGAGTTGGCTTTTGCTTTTTGGAATAATAAATCCATTGACTATGGAAAGGTACTTGAATTGATAAGTATAAATTAGATGTGGCTAGGGAAAGAAACCTCACTTGAGGCAACAGTATAACATTATATTTTTGTTACTATGGCATCATGTTTCCTTTTCATTATGGGTTTCTCAGGGTTTTGTCCTAGTCATGTTGTTGAACAGTTTTAGTATAAATGTTCTGTCAGCATAGCATGGCACAATTTCATAATTATTAATTA
The DNA here is from genome assembly GCA_013390005.1 of Calyptomena viridis. Lineage (NCBI taxonomy): Eukaryota > Metazoa > Chordata > Aves > Passeriformes > Eurylaimidae > Calyptomena > Calyptomena viridis. The sequence continues at coordinate 81,854 of WEIV01017271.1, forward strand.
AGTCCACAAGCAATCACTGTTAGATGAGTTACTGCAGAGGCTGTCGAAGTTTGGGAATTAATTTCTGCCTTGAGCATTAGAGGCTGAACTAGGTCCCCTCTCTTAAATTACTGTTTGACTTGTTTTCTCTAGTGCTGAATCCTTATTCTGGAGAATGAAATTGAGTCCTTCAAAGTGATCTGTGTTACTACAACCAAGACTGTCCCCTTGCTTCTGCTGCACTTTTCCCGTTTAGTGCCTGTTGTGGTGGCTTACTTAGTCAACAAAAGTGAGTTCAAAGTAGTAGGTTTTAAGTGCAAGCAGCCAAGGTGCAAGCACATTTCATTGCACTGATTGCTTAGGGAACTATAGTTTAAATGCTCTCTGACCAATTAATCTTGGAAGGGGTTTGGGAACACTATAATCTGTTGATGCTCTTTGCTAAATTGATCAGCATCATCCTCCAAATCTCTTAAGACAGAAATATCCCAAGAGACTAAAGGAAGTTACTCAGATTGTTTTAGGCTTGGCAAGTGTGTGTGTTGTTTGTCTGCCTGTGGTTTTAGTCGTCAATAAATGTGAGACATGAAATTTAGAGCTGCAGGCAGGTGTGTGACAGGACGATGTGTCTGGCTGTAGCTGAGCCAGAATGAGGTATTTGTGCTCTTGTAAAATCTGTCAGTGAGTGTAGTCACTCCCTTGCCTAGCTGTGACCTGGGTTTGGCATGGGCTGTGTGGAGAGGAGAGGGTAAGGAATGTACCTATTATCCTCCTAGATATGAGCAAAGAACCAGGATCAAAAGTGAAAAGGCGGCATCAGTGTGTAACCCTTTCATCTCAGCTACAGCCAGAGCCACACAGCTGCTGCAGTTGGGAGTTGAGTCCATAGACAGTCCTGTGGCCCAACTGCTGTGTGACAACTTGTTAGGCAGCTGTAATTTAATTATGCACTTTTAATTCTCCATCTTCCTTTAATAATTATTAGGTAGGAGTTAATGGAGAACTAACTGTTGGGGCTTGTACAAATGTTGCTTTTTAAGCTCTGAAATTTTAAAAGTACAATATAAGTCTATGAATACTTCATCACCTGCTGCGTTGTGTGGGGAACATTGTTAATTCCCACACCCAGCTGTTAGGAACATCTATGCTACTCCACAGAATAAAAGATTTTCTGAATCTTAAGCACAGATCGTGAAAAATCTCATCTGAGAAGAGTTGAAGAAAACTGTACAACAAGGGATGACCATACACTGGATGAAATCCTCAGAGGGTGGGGGAGTGTTGCATAGCCAAGTAGGGATGATAAAATAAACCAGCTGATCTGGAGAATTGTTAAAAAGGAAAACCACACAAATAATGTAATAAACTGGAAATGCCTTTGTAAAATTGGAAGCAAATGCATCGAGGTAGGACTATGATTCAGTTGGCATATACGTAATGTGAAGAAAGCCCATGAGTTTGGCAAAACTGATAGATTGGCCACAATAGCTGGGTAAGGAGGTGGTAGATCTCTTGCAGAAATATGGTATAAATGATACTATATGTGCAAGAATTGCACATTGGATTGCAGATTTTTGTAAGAGTGTCTCCATATATAGATTAGATATGGTCAGTTTCCAATTCCTTTTAATAATTTTCTTTAAATATGACATTGACATAGCCTGTCAAAAATAGCTAAGTATTAAAAGGCAAGACAGTACAATCAAAGAGGTAGGAAGGGAAATCTGGTTTGCATATCCCAGAAATTTTGTCTGTCACTTGGGTCTTGGGTCTCAAACTGGAGTACTAAAAAAACTGCAGAGTGGTATGTGGTTTGCACAGGATTGGGAATTATTTTTCTACCCGAGAAGGCAAGAAAACTGTCCGAGATCCCCCAGCCTTGTATTTTGGTTAAAATTGCCTAGAATAGAATGTTACTTAACACTAATAACTTCTGAAATACTTTCTTGCTCCTGGAAACTGGCCTATTGTATATGGCTTTATTAAAATATGGGGGGTTTGGCCGCCTTTCTTTCATTGTTCTAGTTCTCAGCCTTTTGCTGGGAAACATCCAGATTACTGTGGACATCAGAGGGATTTGGCAGATGAGTATCTGAATGGTTTTAATCCAGGAATTACGAGAAATTAATAGCTTTAGGAAAAGGAGAAGAGGGGGGAAAAGTAGCTTGGAAGTGTTTCAGGATGCTGTAGATGGTTGTGGAACTCCCTGAAATCCAGATTTAGTATACAACCTTGATTTATTATATAAGCTTAAAACCACTTTGTTTTCAAAACAAAAGTGTTTCATAGGAAACAGCCATAAAACCACTTCTCATATTGCTACATCTCCCAGAAATGGTGAGCATCAGGGCCCATGGGGGAAACTGAGTTTACTGCTCATTTTTCATGACACTGACAATCTGTTTTCATCCCAAGTAACTTTAAGCACTAAAATTAGGCCCCAGCTGCCTTTGGCTTCTGTGAAGCAGTAGTTTTCCATGGCTTGGTTTGATGTAGTAAGTTTAAGCTTACACTACAGACAATACATGACTTTTTTTAGTGATCTTTCATGATCCCTAGAAATAATACATTGGCCTCCCTGAGGTCAGAAGACAAAAGCTATAAAACTGCCCATCTGTGGTTAATGGGGACAGAGACACTCCTTCAGAAGGTAACCTAGCTCAGAGCTGAGTTTGGGTCCAAGAGATGTTTCTCTCTTAAGGAATATCATAATTATAAAAGTATTGATGGTTGTTTAGGGTGCATTGTATGTAGCTTTATTTCTACCATCAATCTTTTAAAGACTACAACCCTCAAAAAGGGTTCAGCGTGAGATGCTGAGATAATCTTTAAACAGGCCCATGACATTCCTTAAGTAAGTGAAGCTGTCTTTAGGCTGTAAAGGTATGCCTGTGGAGACTAGGCATTGTCACCATGCATCTTAACTTGATATTCCTGATTTTATCCAAATTTATAAATCAATATTTAGAATAAAACCATTATTGGAATATTTGCTTATCTAACTTTTATAGAAATAGGATCAGAAAGCTTTCAGCTGCCCTTCTATCCTGAACACATTTTGCAATCACTTGGTTGATTTGTGGAGGAAGAAGGAGACATCTGTAATTCTGTTTTATAAGTATTTTTTTAATCCAGTTTGAGCCATGAACAGGCAGCAGGGCTCTTTGATTCTGTCTATTTATTTAGTAGGCTTCCTGTACCAAAATCTTGTGTCTGGGCATGAAGGCAATTCCTAGTTGCCAAGTCTGTCGGAACATTTGTGTCCTGTTAAAGAGAAAAAACCATGGACGGGGCTACTTCACATTTGACTTTGTGGGCAAAACAAATTGCAAATGGTGCAGGAATGGTATTAATTCTGCGTGCTTGCACCAGTTCTGTACATGTTTCTTCATTGGGAAATATGGTGATTTCCCCCTCCCCACCTTTGCCTGGATATGGAAAGGGTTTCCCATTCTTGCATTACCAACTCTCCACTGCAGTGAATATATGCAGCTCCTCTGCTCATGACACAAATTCCCTCCCTGCTTGGCAAAGTGGAGAGTGTTTGCACAACCTGGCCCAAGGGTGGGACTTCAGGGCCGTCCCTCCCATCAGCCCTGACCCGAGATGTGCTTCTGCTGCTGCCAGTCTTTTTATAGTGCAACAAAAACAAGGCAGCCTCTGCAAAGTTTTGGACTTTTGTTTATTCACAGAGGATTAAAACTAGGGAAATGTCCCACTCTCTCTGTGCAGGTTTTCAAAGAAAATTCCAGAGTTATCTTGAATAACTCTCATTGAATAACTCTGTTTGAAGTATCTGTGTTCAAATGTGTGTAGCAGTCAGCGAGAGGGAGAACTTGAGACTTCCATGTTTCATATGGCATTGACACCTAAACTATTGCTTAGCCTTGTGTACTTTCATGCACAGAGGATGTAAAAGTCATTCAATTTACAGGATATGTTTCACATATATCGAGGAAAGCTTGTTAATTATTTCTTGGTACATTTGCCAGTGTGGTAGGATGGAATCTGACTGTATAACTTAACAGCTCTTTCTGGATTGAAAAAGCTAGATATGGTTAATTTTCTGTGGTATGGCATGAAGGCAGAGTGGTCGATCTCTGATTATTGTTTTTTAAATATTTATTCTCCTCTGCTTAGCAAATTAGTTCAGAACTAGGGCCTTTATACAGCTTTATGGGACAATAAGGCTTGTCTCATATGTAAGCCAGGAGTGGACATCTAACATAGTTAAACAGCTGACTATAAAATTCTAACATATCAACAGTTAAACCCAATGTATTTATGTATGGCAAATAAATTACATATGCTCACAAATGGTACTGACCTTGCAGCACACAACAGCAAACTTTATAAGTGACCTGAGCAGATGTGACCAGCTATAGAGTGTATGTAACATGCTGCATTTACATGCTGAGTACTGGAACATCTAGGATTAATTAACCTTAGGTCTGTGACTCTAAGCAACAGGAAGGAAGTGGAACAATAACCCTTATTTGCTTCTTAATTTCAATAGTTTTGAATGGATAAAGTTGAAAGGGCATCTGCTAACTTTTTTTTTCTATCCTACCTTCTCACATAAGTTGTAGTCTACTTTGAAAGACAATTTAAGACAATGAGAGATGTTCACCGATGATTAGGCTACAGTAAGAGTTTGCTGCTAACTTTTCTGCTGGAGTTACTGTCCTATAGCTGAGGTAGTAAATAAACTTGTGTGCACCCATCAACTGATCCAATCTGTTGTCTACTTTTACCTATCCACTAAAACATCTGGGCAACCAAGGGCACTTCTGGAAGAGATAGCTATCACTAGATTCATCAGCATTAACTGTCCCACTCAAAACCACTGGATATTTAATTTAAAGCTTGTTCAATGCAAACAGAAATTCTTCCACTTAGATGACTGCTGCTTCTCTGCATGATGCATGATTCTCTTAAGGATGCCTCTACAACTGTGTTATGAGTAGCAGCTTTTAGATATGACTGAATAGTGTTGAATTTTCTTAGTTTGGGTTTAAATAAACTGAAGGCCTTCCCCCACCCTTCTTAAAAAACAAAGGAGGGCAGAAGTACAGTAGTGTTTTTTGTAAGCTTGTATTGAATCAGGTTCTGTCTGCCAGAGTCAGGATGGAGTCATTCAGATGTTGTGGACAGATACAGGCCTTTTGATTTGCTGATTTTTGACTTCAGCAGATCCTTGTCTTAGCTGCTGAGCTTATTTCAAGTGCAGCAGACAGATGTACTCATCCAAGACTTAATGCCAATGTAAATGGCTGCATTCCTGAGGTGAAATACCTGGGAGCAGGGCAGGTGCAGTTTTTCCCTCTCTGAAGCCAGTTTTGATGTCTTTAGACTGCCCCTACTCCTCTTAGGAGTGCATTGCTGCTGGTTCAGAAAGGTGTGCGTGGTGTTTTCATGTGACATTCATGAAGTGCACTCTATGCTCAACATGAAATAAAAAATAGCTACCACTTTCTCACAGGCATGCAGGCTACCTTGGCAATGTACATAGGATCCAATTGTTCAGTCAGGATGACAAGTATTTTACTTGCTTGACTAAAGGGGGGGCATCTTTTGGAGCACTTTTAAATCATTGCCTAAAATACACAAGTGTCATGGGTAAGTTCAGCAGTACTGAGTCAGGAGTGATGCAGGACATTGTCAGCTGCCGAGGGTGGAACTTGGCTGCTCTCATTTGGCCAGCCAGGCAGACTGGACAGCTCAGACCTGTGTAGGCCAGAACACTAGAAAGTTCAAGTAGAGTTAGCAGATGGTAAAATCCCAACACTGAATTCCCTGGACTTACGTTGTTGGTATCTTCCCAGAGATATCTGCAAAATTATTTAAGCTTTGCAGGAACACAAAACGATTTCAAAGAAAAATAAATCTGCTGCAGCTCTGTAGGGACAATGGTTTTCCAAGTAGAGCAAGACCAAAGAGCATAACAGCAGTGGAGCTGACATGCCTCGTGATAAATTTGTATTTGACCTCCTGTCTTGGCCATGACTGGGTTCTTCTCTAGGAATAAACCTGCACTGTGAAGAAAAATGTAATTATTTTAAACGTGGACCCTTTTCCACATGGGAATACCATGATGCAGGAATGAATATGTAATGATTAACTGCCTTAATGAGACACAGAGTCCAGGCTAAGGTTATATACCCTTGCTGATTTATATGGCACAAACAAGCATCCTTGCATTGCAGTCACACCTCTGACTGCAGTGTGTGGACATGGTCAATGGATTGGAGGATGCTTCCTCATCTCTCCTCTTCACTTGCATTCTTCTGTCCCATCCTGTTAGGGCTACTATCTTGTGAGCTTTTGAAAACAATATCCTTGTTAGTCAACCACAAAACCCAAATACCTACATAAATTCAAAGACATTTTTTTCTCTTTTTGGCGGTTACTTTGCAGACACATCATCTCATGATCATTGTCACTGTGCAAACCATAATGCTGATGTAAGGCTGGAGCTGCAGAGGCTGGGGGAGATATTTAGGGAACTCCTTGTTTGGTGGCAGCTTGAGCGTGTGTTAATATGGACCAAGCCAGAAATCAGACTTCTGAGGAGAAGCACCTGAAAACAGCGAAGAGTGGGCTGCAAATCTGTGGCCATTCTGTTCCTGCTCTTGCTGCACTTATTTAGTAAAATACCATTTCTGTAGAGTTACTCTGGGTATATTCTTCTATAGAAAAGGGGTTACATTAGTAAAAAGTTAGAATGTAATGAAAACAAATGACCTGTTGCAGCTATGATTTTAATTTAACTGGACTGAGTCCAGTAAGATTTAGTGGAGTGGATGAAAGGTAAGGGATGTGTCCAGAGCACTGAAAAGGCAAATATGACTGATTTTCCCATAAATAACATTACAGTATCCAAATTCAATTGCTGTTAACTATGGCCTCATTGTGTAAATGATCTTTTATCAAACTGTATCAAATTTATTTCAGTTAAGATTGATATGTGAATAATTCAGGCACGACATGAATAATGCATGTCCAGAAAACAGTTTATAAGTGCCTGTTTAAACAAGGTAGAGGGACTTAGAATATACGTTCAAGAGTTGATTTAAAGTACAGTCCTCTTTTCCCTTTTTTGTGTACTTCCCTAACACATTTTCTGTTGATGGCTACTGATGGTTGAACAGGGAGGAAGAGTGACATTTGTGCAGACACTGGTTAGTGTTAAGCTGTATTCCTTTCTAACTGAGTAGCCTCCAAAACCTGAATGCTGAAAGGGTCAGATGGTAGTGGCTGGGTTTTGAAAATTAAATGATACACCGAAGGAATTCCTGCCCATGAATCTTAATGCTTTTAATTAAAAGCAACATATAGAGCTTTAGGGGTGAAAGTTTACAGCACAGCAGCTGGCCTATTGCAGCAGAGCTTGCAGAGGTTTGTCAATTCACTTTTTGAAATTGGGACTGCAGGCTGAAAACTGCAATTTTCATTTCTTGGCTCAGAGTAGAAGAATGTGTCTTGAAAACATTTTCTTTTGATTTCAGAAAGTCATTAAAGATCTGAGTGTATTCTAATCCTCTTATATTTTCCTCATTAGATTTGGATTACTGCAGCCAAGCAAGGGGTGAAAGCTGGCACGTTCTTCTGGTCTATGTAAGTGCCTTCTGTTTTTTGGAGATTTTTAATAATTCAGAATTAATTTGTTGTAAGTGTTTATTAAGTTGTTTTCCTTTCTCTAAGCATTTGTAGCTTGGAGACTGTACCTGTAACCCTCCATTGTTTCATTTGTGAAGTGTTTCTGATAACTAAAACTACAGTTTGCTGCTTTAGATTCATGCACTGAGTTTTGCCTCCTTAGTGTTGCTAGCAATGTTTCCTAGTCCTCTGAGATTGGAATACTGTTTCTGTTCTCTTGTGTTAACTAACATCATTACCCTAATTGACTCAAAGGTCTGATTCGTTCATTTGGAATACAGTCTGACCTTTGAGTAAGATATCCAGTTTCCCTTTCCTGAAAGACAGTCTTGAGGCTCTTTGTTGTTTGTTCTTTTGTTTAACGATTCCAATTTATTTTCCCTTATCTCAATTAAAATGTATCTTTACAACCAAAAAATGAGTGCATTTTGTTAAATTTTTGAGTTTTTATATGGATCAGTCTCTCTCTTACATTTTAGTGGCAGGATTGCAGGAGCAAAGAAAATGTTTAAACTGCAAGATGGAAACAATAAGGGGATTTGCCTATTTTTTTGTGATTCCATTGGGCATAATACTCCTTACTGCTCTAAATACCATATAGTACATGGAGGGAATAATAAAACATACCACAAGCTGATGATAGGTTTAGGCTTGCAGAGTGGTTATCTGACAGAGCACCAGTCTGTTGCTCTACAGAGCAAAGAAATCCATGTGATTATTAAGCTCTACAGCTACATAGTCTCCATGAACACCCTGGTCAATGCATGCTGGGTATGTAGAATGCTACAGAAAGTAGCCAAGGATGTGTCATTTGAATGGCAATAGTGAGGGAGTGAGACAGCCACTTCATGCATGAGTGAAATATATATGCCTTAAAACTGTGTTATGTAGTTTGAGACATGGAATGTTTTGGGGGAGAATTTTCAGGCAAACTCTTCTAGGAAAAGAGAATTGTTAAAAACATTTTAGTGAGAAGTGAGTTAATTGAAATAGTAGGGGGGGTTTTATATTGCACAATTAATAAAAATATAAAATTGGGCAATACCCAAGATTGTTATTCTGCTTTAAAATATTGCTTTATTTGCAAATTTTAGTATAAATTCTCATTTCTATAGCTGTTTTACAACTGAAAGTTCTCTATGTAGTTAGAGACTTAGCACCACTGTTATTTTATAAGGCATTAAAAACATATTTCCAGTGATTTCCAGATCACTGTTGACATCTCTATTTCTCTGTCAGATATTTCTAAAGAATGCTGAATTCAGTTCAGCATGGGGGCTCTGGTGGTTGTGTGTGATTCCTGTCTTGGGATTCTGTGATTGATCTAATGGAATCTGGACTGACTCTGCTATTGTATTAAAATAACTATGTGGTCACTGACCTGCAGAGCTTTCCTGAAATGACCGATTCACTTGGAATTTTCACAGCTGTTCCTAAGGTTAGGCATTCTCATAGCATGAACTTGGCCTCAGCAGCCAAGTGAGAATGGCTATCGCTATAAAAGCAGTAAAATAGGACAAGTCTGTTCTGCAGACTGCAAAGCTGTCAGAGTTGTGCAAGTCACTGTGTTGATGGCCTGATGTTTCACATTACTCTGTTCTGATTTACACCAGCCTAACCCTCAGTTTGGTTACTGTTAAGTCTATGAGAACTTCTCTGGTTTCTGCAAGACTACCAGAGCAGGATGGTCATTTAAACCTGTGCTGATGTGAGCAATGTAGTGATTTTCACTCATGCCAGCTATCCAATGGCAGCACAGTTGAGCATAAAAAACATTTCTCTGGGTTAAAGCTACCAGAATGGGTCTTTGTTCACTCCTGTTTAAAAGAGTTGGATTTAGGGCCTTGAGATTTGACTACAGTTACAAACTTCTATTCGTCTTTCTTTTGGAGTATGTGGACATTCAGGAGATCTGATGTGATTCTGTTTGCAAATTAAGAATCAGCATTAAGCAACAAAGAAGATACAGCATGCTAAAAGGAAATTATGCTATTATATTTATTTGCATTAGAATCAGTTAATGGCAAGGTTTTGTATCCTGTGATAACAAGGTATATTTTTGTCTTTTATGGTCCAGTGTCATTCCCCATGAGCGCAGAATATTGACAATACTGCAGTGGCTAACCCTTCCAGACAATGAAAGGTAATTCACTTATTGTCATCTGCTATTGGATAACTGCTAATTTGTCTTCTCCTTAGAAGTAGCTGGAAGAACAAGACAAAATTTAATTCCAAAAATTATTTTTGTCTATTACAGGCTATCACTGATTTAAGGACTTGTTTGGGTTTTGTGTTTAGTGGGACGTTTTTTTTATTTTGTGTGTGGTTTTTTAATTTTTATTTTTTGTTTGTTTTGGTGTTTTATTGTTGTTGTTTTGTTTTTCATTATCAGCTTTTAGCCATCAATAGTTTGATTCTTCCAGATGAATGTATGGTATGAGTTTATTTCTTATCAAGAAGCATGTAGTTACATGGATTAGCTTGGATTGTTCTTATCCTACTGAGCCTAATACTGTTTAACAACCTTACAGACAATGGCAGTTGCAGAACTGGACACTGAGTACTAGGAAAATACTAAGATTTTAATTGTGAGTGGGTTTTAGTACACAAGTTCCCACATGCTGCTGGCTGCAAAGGTCAGGCAAGCTGCTGTTCTGATTTCTCCTACAGGACTTAGAATGAGCATGTGTCCTCAGATGGTACCCCATGTGCCTCCCTGTGTGTGTCCTTGGATTTAATAAAGCTGCAAAACAACTAATTGTTTATTTATACCATGGAAACAAAGGACTGCTAAATGATGCTGTGACTGAGAAACCATTCTTTTTCCATAAAGATAAGTTTCATTGGAAAGTTGGCTTTGACTTGACCTAGCAGGCCCATGTTTTGTGTTCTCAACACCTTTCTTCCTTTCAGGCCTTATGTTTATGCTTTCTACTCTGAGCAACCAGATGCTGCTGGCCACAGATATGGTCCTTTCAACTCAGAGGTTAGTACAGATTTTTTTTCTGCAGAAAAATCAGGTGTCTCACATACTTTTTTTTCAAATAATTGATGCTGTTCAGGAGTAACACTTTTAGCAACATTTTTTTTACCCATTTCTGCAGCATGGTTCCCCTCTGTCAGAGAAAACAAAGTTATTGTCTAAAGGATTTATCCTGTGATATTCTCTTCTGGGAGAAGAAACTGCCCATGCCTTTCAGGAGGCTATTTCTTCGTGTGATATAATAATGCAAATGGAAAGATTTATTTAGCAAAGACAGAAGTATGTTTGTGGGCAACAGAGCAATCTAACTT
>WEIV01017271.1:99885-151401 GCA_013390005.1 Calyptomena viridis
TTTGAAAAGGCCAGCACATTTATGCTTCTGGATTATCTGGCACAGGTAGCTTTGCTATCTGATGTGAGTCGAGACAGGCTTTTTTTCTGAGTCCAGACATCTCTCCCTGCCAGTACAGGAGAGTAGTTATGGCTCCCCTCTTACTCCGCCTAAGAGACCTAAGAGAAAACTTCCTCCTAAGAGGAGACAGGAAAGACCAGTTGCAGCTCCAAAGAAAAGAAGAAAAGTACATAGAGTGGATCAATATTCTACGGAAACTCGTCGGAAGAAAGTAAGTTCCAGAAATTTATGATGGAAGTGCCACTTTTTAGGCACTACACTGTCTTTATTTTTTTCAATATGGGAGTTCACTCTGTGCTTCAGGTTGGGATTTTGCAGCCAAAACTTCTATAAGTGTACTAAAGGACCCAAAGGAAAGCAGCCAAGCCAGTCCAAGCCTTGTGGAAGCTATGTTTTTCTTGTTCCAAACTGTTTGCATTAGGGACAGTTGTCTTTATAATCTCTTTATTTTTTTAAATCCAGTCATCATTGCTGGAGGCAATGTCAGGTTAAACCCCCACGAAAACACTACCACTGTTGCTAACCCTTCTGAACTATTACAAATTCTGCAATATGTTTTAGCCTCCTTAACTCCCAGCTCGTGGGAGCATGGTGATTATTTGAGATGTCTAGTCAACATGGTTGTGGAAAATGTGACTCATAAGATCTAAAAGGGAAAGAACATTTGTTTTAAAAATGTACATTTTAAAATCATTTTGTCTTTAGAGGGCAAGGGATTCTTGATACATGATTTCCAAATGCTATATTTGCAATAGAGATGGTGCATTACTGTGTTTTCACAAGGAAAAATTCGAATAGAAATTGTTTTATTAGGAAAAAGTTCAAATGGATGAAAAGGTATTCCTTAGTGTACTGTCTGTCTCCACCTGGTGCTAACACACTAGGAGAGGTTATAGAATGCTTCAGTATTATTTTCATTTTAGAAATTTAACTAAATAATTGAAAAAGTCTTCAGATAAAACAACCTACGTATTTCTCCTTAAAGCCTGAAAAAAAGCCTTGACACTGCACAATATCCTACAAGAGGCTATAAAACATTCTTCTCAGTAGTTTTTTCNCAAACTTCTAAGGGAAAACTCATGAGAGAATCCAGGTGTGTTTTGCATGTCTCAGATCCCAGTGCTTTCACAGTGCCACCAACTCTTTATTGTAGTACCATCTGAGATCCATATATCTTGAAAGATGAACTATTTCTGTAAAGTCTTCCAAAATCTTTATATCATCATATTAGGTAAACAAAGGTATATGCAAGAGTTTTATTCATTTGCCAATAAGTCTTTGAAAGCTGCATCTGGAAGAGAATGTGAGCTGCAAGAGGAGACCAAATTGCTGAAGAGGGTAGCTAAACAAAATTATCATCACTTGAATCTCTGGAATTACTGTTGCTCTGTTTTTTTATAAGTGGTATTTTTAAAAGAAGCTTCAAGCCTGCTGACAAAAGTAAACATTAATGGGAAATCCATCTGGCACTGATCACTCCTGTGACCAGTGACAGGACTCAAAGAAATGGCAAGAAGCTGTGGCAGGGGAGGTTTAGGTTGGATGTCAGGAAAAAGTTCTTCACCCAGAGAATGGTTGAGCACTGGAAGAGATTCCTCAGGGAAGTGGTCACAGCATCAAGCCTGTCTGAGGTCAAGATGTAATTGGACAATGCTTTCATGCACATGATGTGATTCTTGGGAAGTGATGTGTGGGACCAGGAGTCGGACTTGATGATCCTTATGGGTCCTTTCCAACTCAGTATATTCTGTGATTCTGTGGATTTCCAGCTTCCTTGAATACGCTTCGGATTCTGAGTAAATGCTGTATTTCCTTATATGATTGATGTTATATAGAGTTTCATAAAAATGGAATTCCCATTTGTAGAAGAAATTTTTTGTATTTGAGAGTAGAAGAATGCTGAAATAGAAAATTTTCTTTTTCCGAACCTGAATTTTTCAAAGTTTTGACTAAAGTGACTACTTAGGCTTTCCTCAATTAAAATATTTCAGAATTTCACCCTTTATCTGAACCACTTCCATATGTTGCAGAAACTGTTCTTCCTGTTCCCCACCATGATTCCTTCTCTCATAAGTCACTTCTCTGTGTATTTATAGTGCCACATGGGAGTTGATATTTCCTGTCTCATAATCTTTCAGACTTGTTTAGCATCTATCCCTTAATGACTCAGGCAGAGGGAGAATTTCTGAACCATCTTTCTGGGTTGCTCTAATATGGTATTTATTTTAGAAAATTCTGCTAAAATCTAGTTTTTTCTCATCCACAATTTGTTATCAGTCTTTTTGTCACTGGGAGGACTTTTTATTGCAGATACTTGGACCAGCCAAATCAAACAGGCAAGAAGTTGCCGTATAGTGACAACAAATGTTTTCTTCTCAGAATCAAGTCAGAATCTGAGTTCTCTGCTTAAAATCTGACTCTTCCCTCCTTTGTACTATGCAGTAAACAATGTTTCATTTTCTTAAAGCTGAAAATACAATCCTGTATCCTGCTGTTTTCTGTTTTTTTTCTTAATGAAAAAGAGATTTAAATGAAGAAATCACAGTACTGTATCCGTGTCCTCTGGGGCCTACTTATAATTTCGTCAGAACTGTTATTTGAGCTGCTGGGAACTCTTGGCTTTGAAGCTGAAGAACTCTCCTTTTGGGCCCCGTGCTACTCAAGTGACGTGTATATTGTCATCCTAGTATCAGATGTCCTTTGAAGTGAATTTCATTGAGTGGCTTGGCATGTGAATCCCAAGGCCAAAGCTTCATTTCATGTTCATGTTTTGACTAAACCATTAACATAAAACAGCTTTTCAAGATTATTGCTGTTTATCTCTAAGAAACAAGTTGAACCCCAAAGTTGCACGTGTTTTTCTACTATCTATACATTGTTTTACCAACTGTACACATGTTCACAGGAGGCCTAGGATCAACTATCAAGATTTTTTGCTGTCTTGTGTCTGCATCTCAGCAGGGCTTTCTCATGATGAAATCATGGTGTGGACATACAAAAGGAAATGATACAGTAGTTGTGGGTGTAACAGCTCAGCCAAGGCTTTGCCTCTTGACCTGGATGGTTGTCGTATCAGAGTTTTGCCGAAGGACTGCCAGTTGTAGGAACATTGCAATGACAGAATTAACTTTTTTTCCTTTCTGCGTATTTATACAGATGATGGTGAATCCACTGAGAGAGATTGACAAGACAGTAGGACAACTAATGGATGGACTGAAACAGTTGAAACTACATCGATGTGTCAATGTCATATTTGTTGGGGATCATGGTAAATTTTAAACTAGAATATTTATGAGTAAATAAATGCTTAAACAATGTAGGTGTAGATATAATAGGTGACCTAAATGAAAGATCAATTTAAAATATTTTTGTGTTAATTTTTTTTTTCTGGTAGTTTTAACACTTCCAAATGAGCCAGTTGGTGTGGACTGGCTGCTTGCTCAACTGTTAATCGTGAGTGGGGGACACTTCTCTTTCATAACAGTGTTCTGGATATTTACATCTTCACTTAGAGCTTCTCAAATCTTGGCGTTTCTGATATCACATGCAAGTGCAGTTCTTCTTGCATGTTTTAGAAGGCTATAATGTGCCTAGAGTAATCTTGTTGTCAGTTTTTATGGAAGGAAAAAAATTTAATAGCTCTGTATCCCGTATGAGAGAAGTAGGACTTTGGATTGAGGCATTTCCATGGCAATTAGTGGGTCAAATTATCCTACTAGGAGAAAGACTGGAATATCTGTAGGAGACTGTGTCCAGCTTGGGTGGAAAAGTCATCAAAATAATGGAGGAAGGAGGTAAAAAGATATTTCATAGTCAGATGGAGAGTCACCTAAAAACAGAGATATTGTTTGGTAGCTCTCATTCTTTCAGACATAAGAAGAAACTTTGCAATAGAAGAAACAGTAAATATTAGTAAAGACAAAAAGAAAAAAGTTTTATTAAAGGAAATTGCAACCATATTTGAGAGAAACCTGATTTTACATAACTTTTTTAGTGATGCCACCAAAGGTCCTGTTCAGTTTGGATCTTTGTTCGTGGAAGTCTCACAAGAACAGCTACATCAGCAATAAAGTGGTGTATGCCTCCTCTCCTCATGACCAGAAAGAAGGGCAAGGGGCAGAAAGGTTTTCCAGGGGTGGCAGTTTTGTGCTGAAAGCCTCCTGTGGCTGGCAGTGCATTCCTCCCCACCACAAATGGCTACAAGAAAAGTTGTTTATCTGCGGCTGCCTTGGAACAGACCACCAACAGACAATACCTTTTGTGTGCAATGTCTCTTAAAATCATTTGTTTAAAAAGAAATAATCCCCAAAGTAGTACACTAAACTAGAAACAGACTTTGATTTTTTCCATGAACTTAATTTGAAGTTGTGTCAGTGTACACATGGTATATGTGGTGACTGTTTCTGTGACTCTGAGACTGATATTTCTCTGTATAGGCAAGTACTAAAATCACTCCTATTTTGACTCCTGCCAGTGTATTTATGTTGGGATTAGATGACTGTAAAGAACAAAGATTAATTATCTAAAATAAAATATAGGATGTTTGGGGTGTCTTTTTTTGCTATTCTGGAAAATATGTTTATTTTCTGGCTGGATTAATTTTCCATTTTCCTTCTGCAGGGATGGAAGACACTACTTGTGAAAGAACTGAATTTTTAAGCAACTATCTAGCTAATGTGGACGATATAATTTTGCTGCCTGGATCTTTAGGGCGAATTCGCCCTAGGCCTAGCAATAACCTAAAGTGTAAGTTAATTTAATTGTACTTCTTATATCCTGTGAACTAGACTTCATTCCTTCCTTGGAACAATGTTATCCAAAGGGTGTAAATTTGCAGCATGTTAGCAGGAATTTCAGAGGGAATCCCACTGCAGACCAGCTGCTTGCTCCCTTTCCAGTCTGTAGTTCGCAGAGCCCACAGTGCTGGAGCTGATGGAACAGTGGATGGGTGAACTGTTCTGGGTTAAACCCCCCTCTTCTATATGAAGGAAGGGTGGGAACTCCAAGCCAGTTTCACACACCATTGTGATTTTATTAATGCACTTTTCCCCTATGTCAACAAAAAATTGACTTGGAGGATCTCAGCACTGCACAGATTGGCTATTTAAAAGGCATTTGGTACATTTAATTAGCTAATAGAAAAAAAATGAACTATCAATTTTGAATTCAGTAGTTTTGTCATATTTTGGCATAGATGAGAAGCAGTGTGGGTTGCTAAGCAGCAACAGATTGGAGATGTTGAAGGATATAAGCAAGGTTTAGAGCATGCATTCAGGGCCAGTGGTGACAGTAAAACTTGTTGCTTTTTTGAACCATGCTTTTAGAAATTCACCCTGACTTAGTGTTTGAGATTAACTGGTCTTTGACTAGAGCACTCAAGGCTCAGGCAGGAGTCCTCTGGTGAAGCTAACTCTGTGATTTCAAGCATTACAGACCCAGCCAGCTGCCCTCCTGCTTCTCTTCTGAGGAATACTGCCTCCAGGGCAGCAGTACCAGGAGGGGCCTTGTGCCAGCACCATGGCTGCTGTGGCTCGGGGTACCAGGGCAAACCTGGCTTTGTCAGCAGGTTAAGCTACCATGCAAACTGTGTAACTCATAAACTAACCATAAGTACCCATGTTTTTTGCAGCATAGCTACAAGAGTGGTAACATTTGATAAGAGGGGAAGATCAGATAGCTGGGACAGGCACCTGTCCCTTCACAACACTTCAGATATGCTTTGGTTGAGGAGAAATTTCACAGGAAAGTTGATCTTTGAAGATTAAATACTTCAGAAAAGTAGCAGAAATCATAAAAATGTGGTAAAACTTTCTTAGATATTAATTTATGTATGCATTTGTTTTACTATAAACTTATTTACCTGGGTATTTATGCTTGAGGAATATATGATCTGTTGAAAACAGTGCACATGTTGTTCAAACTTGGTAGACTAGCATAAAGACTGAATTCCTATACTTCACAGTCTACTGAAAACAAATTTCAGTTCTGAGAGTCTTTCTAAAGATCTTTCAACCTTGAATTCCCAAATTGCTGAGAAAAATGAGTTTTCTTTGGAGGATGAATGGCAGTATCTTCCAAAAAGATCAGCTTGTCTTACTGACCTCTGAGTCATACCACTGGTTTTCTTGCAATAGCATTTTCCATTTTTGGCCTCTGTCCACAGCTTCCTAGTTTGAATATTTGCAATTGCTTATAAATCAGCAGTTTGAACACAGAACAAAGAGGCATGTTTCTTAGCTTTAGAACTGGGGTTTGTTCCCTTAAATGGCAAGTTGCCAACTTTTTTATTCGTCCCCCATTTTCCTGTTCCATAATACTGTCTCAATACTGCAAACACACCTTTGTAATGAAAAAGCCTGTAGCTTGTGTTTCGTTCCAAGCTCAGCAAGATCATGCCTTAAGCAACCAAAACAATTGTAGTTAAAAGATTTTCACTTCCTGAGATTTTTCACTTCCTGAAATTTTCTTTTAGCCTATTTTTAATCTCAAAACTAAAAAATGCTTTCTCCCACTCCCCAGAAGAAAACAGTTTGTATGGACTGTTGCTGGTTTGGGGCTTTCTACATCTTGCATGTCTCTTCAATAGTCTAAAGACTTGCCCAGAATATTTTACTGTGGCTTTTCACTTACTCAGCAGTAACCTATGAAATTGGTCAAATGTTAGAAATGACTAAAAAATGGTACATATTTATCTTACTTCTTGTCACAGAGTGCATTGTTGCATTCAGTTGTGCTTTCAGAATTTTTCAAGGAAAGTAACTGGTTTTGGGGAGAATTTTTTATTCTAAAGAATAACAGAAGACTTGAAAGTATATGTTTTCAGAAAATATAAAATTTTTAAGCTAAAGCCCAGTTCATAAAGCAGTTAGAACACTACTAAGCAACTACATATCACCAAGCCATCACATAGCTCTTGCAAGGCAACCAGGGGATCAGGCCCATTCAGCATGGGTTTAGAATAGGCAGGTCCTGCTTGACCAACCAGATCTCCTTCTATGACAAGGTGATCTACTTAGTGGATGAGGGAGAGGCTGTGGATGTTGTCTAACTGGATTTTAGTAAAGCCTTTGATACTATCTCCCACATCATTCTCTTGGAGAAGCAGGAAGCCTGTGGCTTGGACAGGTGCATCCTTCACTGGGTTAAAAACTGGCTGGATAGCTGGGCTAGAGTGTTCCCCAGAGCTTGGTATTTGGGCTAGTTCTGTTTAATATCTTTATTGATGATCTGGATGAGGGCACCCTCAATCAGTTTGCAGACAACATCAATCTGGGCAGGAGTGTTGATCTGCCAGAGGCTAGGAGGGCCCTACAGAGGGATCTGAACAAGCTGGATCAAGGAGCCGGGGCCAGTGGTATGAGGTTCAACAAGGCCAAATGCCATGTCCTGCACTTGGGTCACAAAAACTCCAGGCTGGGGAAACAGTGGCCCAGTGGAAAAAGACGTGCTGCTGGTCGACAGTGGCTGAACATGGGCCAGCAGTGTGCCCAGGTGGCCAAGAAAGCCAATGGCATCCTGGCCTGTATCAGAAACATTGTGCCCAGTAGGACCAGGGCAGTGATGGTCCCCCTGTACTCAGCACTGATGAGGCCACACCTTGAATCCTGTGTTTGGTTTTGGGCCCCTGTCTGTAGAAGGACATTGAGGTGCTGGAGCGAGTCCAGAGAAGTGCAATGAGGCTGGTAAAGGATCTGGAGCACAAGTCTTATGAGCACCAGCTGAGGGAGCTGGGAGTGTTTGGGAAAAAGAGGCTCAGGGGTGACCTCATCCCTCTCTACAACTACCTGAAAGGAGGTTGTAGCCAGGAGGGATCTCTTCTCCCAGGTAACAAGTGACAGGACAAGAGGAAACAGCCTCAAGTTGCACCAGGGGAGGTTTAGATTGGATATGAGGAAAAATTGCTTTACAGAAAGGGTTGTCAATCATTGGAACTGACTGCCCAGGGAAGTGGTGGAGTCATTATCCCTGGAGGTATTTAAAACACACGTAGATGTGGCATTAGAGACATGGTTTAGTGGTGGACTTGGCAGTGCTTGGTTAATGGTTGGATTTGATGATCTTAAAGGTCTTTTCCAACCTAAACTATTCTATGATATATACAGAGTACTTTTAGTAAAGATCAGTGAACTATTAGGAGGTATGTTTGTGTAAACCTTGTGCTTTCTTCTGCATTTTTTAATCTTTTCTATTTTTATCTTTTTTTTTTTCCCTTTGCTTAACAGATGACCCTAAAGCAATTGTTGCCAACCTTACAGTAAGTATTTAGGACTGGGATGTATCTGTCTGTATTCCACTCTTCACATCTTGATTTGTGGCATTATTCGGCTTTCTCTGTTTACCATTTAGGCAGGAAAACCAACAATTATCCTGAATAAAGAGTGCTAAATGGTGCCTTTCATGAGTACAGATTAAAGTTTGTCACAAATTCCACTGTTTGCTGCTGTAGTAGCTTTTATAACCTTTTTGGGCAGTGCAGAGACAGAATCTCCTGGAGCGTCTTTACTCCCTGAATTGAGTCTATTTATTCATTGCTTCAGAAATGGAAAGTAATCTTTTAGGGTAAATATTTTACTAACACTTTGAAGATGCTAAAAAAGTGCATTTGATAGCCTTCAACTATAACCTTGATTTTAATGGAAGAAAAGTGTTTAAAATAAAAATTAAAAAACAAAACCAAATTTTGTAACCAGGTGGCTTAAAATATATCTTATGCAGATGAAGTGTATTTTTGAGCATTCAGGTTTCCTTCGAAACTTAAGCTTTGGTCCAGTTAGAATAAAACTCTTCATCTGTGAGAAAAGTAAATGTGATGTTTTGGATGATGCTTTCAATAAGAGTATCACAAGAGTGAAGCTTTTCAGATACACCTTTGAATGAGTCCCCAGGCCCTGGATGTATGTAAATACTACACAGAAATGACTGGACTACATATTCTAGATGCACACTGTTTTCAAGGCACCATCAGTGATGGCTTTAACAACTTGATTTCTGTATTTGAAGGTTTTATGTGTGCTTTAAGCTAACTGACAGTGTGTCATTTGTAACCATTTATTTTTCAGTGTAGAAAGCCAGACCAGCACTTCAAGCCTTACTTGAAACAGCACTTGCCTAAACGCTTGCACTATGCTTACAACCGAAGAATTGAGGATGTCCATTTACTGGTGGATCGTAAATGGCACGTGGCAAGGTATAAACCCTTTCTTTTCCTTCCATCCTGATTTCCAGTCTTTTTTTCTGAGGAAATGGGGCATGTGGGATTGCCCTGTCTGTTGGCATCCTGTTCCTGTACCCTGTGAGCTAGAGGAGTTTTGAACTCTTGGTGAGGTTCAATCACATTTGATACAGGAGAATGTGGTTCAGAACACAAAATACTTTAAAGTTTGGGAAAATCAGTCACTTGATAAAGGGCAGAAACCCAGACTGGTTTCCTCAGGTAGGAGATTTTTGACTTTTGAAATTTTGGGGTTTTGACTGAATAGCTCAAATATAGGAATTGATAAGCTCTTTTAGTGAGGTGCATGCTTATTCCAACTGGAGAACAGGGAGTATGGCAGGAAGGGGCATGTTTATGTGGTGAGGGGATGTCAGGGAACAAGAATATGAGTGGGTGCAATAGGTGAATGGAAAGAAAATGGAGATACTGACAGAGTGAGTGACTGTCTGAGAACATGTGGAAGCGTATGACAGGGTGGCCATCAAAGTGCTGTGCTGACAGTGTATTGTGTTCCAAAACAAATCCAGAAAACCAGGATGCTTTAGCTTATAGAAAACCCTGGTTTGGGTTGCTTTTCTCCATATGACTGAATTTTCAGTTATAAAATATGGGCAATTTTTAATATTCTTTGTTAGCTAAAAATTGAGGAAAAACAAGTTGGCACATAACTAGAGTGAACAGGAGAGGAGTAGCCTTTGTTTATGAATTGTGTACAGCTTTCTGTTTTAATATACTTTTGACATATGTTGTGTATTACACATTAAAATGGTTGAGTCTTTATGCATGAAGTTGACTCAGTGGTTCTTGGAAGATGAAACTTTGGGCTCATGGTAGTCTGTTATGAGCTTTAAATTATAGGGTAGGGGTTTTTGCCCATATAGCTGCCAGGCAAACACACACTGTGTTGTAAGTGCCTTTTGACATCTGTGCTTATCTTCCCATGAATTATGCAAGGATCACTTTGCTGAAGCAGTGAATGAGAAACCCCCATTGCTTTCTTGCATAACTCCACTGGCTGGCTGGCTGCCCTGTACAGTCTCTGTGGCTGGGGTTCATTTACATTTAAAGGAATCAAAAGTTTCAGTTTTAAGAATTTTACTGGAACTGGTGGGATTGCCCAGGTTGATTAACATTTAGGAATTTCTTACTAATTGCATCAGCATTTCTTTGGCTTATTTGTTAGTTTTCAGGAATCTCATGTGCCAATAATTTATTTGTTGATGTAACAGTAACTCATTGTATGTTCACAGCCTGGAAATTGGTAGTTACAGACCTGTTGCTGTAATTCTAGTAATTTATAAGGCCAAAATCAAACTCTTGTCAGAGCATTATTTTATTGCAGATGAATAAATGAATTTGTAGGATAATCTGGTCCACTGCATGTATTGCCTGCACATGTCCCTATAAAACTGCAAAAAAGTACTCTGAAACAAGCTGGTAATAACAAGCTGTGTCATTCCTATGACACAGCACTTATTTTTTCCACATGTTTTGTAAAAAAACTCCTCAGTAATAAGCTGATAATTAGCATTCCTATAGTACAGCACTTGTTATTTATTTATTTTCATGAAAATCTTTCTCTTTTCCTTTCAGCTTTGTTTCTGCTCCCCAATTTTTTACTGGGCTGAAGGCAAACAGGCAAAAGCACTTTATAGCACTGTATGACATTTGTAGCATTGTAACATCTCAAAAGTGCTTTGTCAGAAGGCTCTATTGGCCTTTTGAGGATTGGAAGAGTATGGTCCAGCACCTCGAATCTGTAGGAGATTTTGTGATATGAGAAGGTCTGAGAAAGTAATAGACACTAATGTTTTTATCATTGATAAGAGTTGTCTCTTAGTTTTGAACCCTGTTAGAGTGAGAGCAGAACAAGAAACCCTGGAGATGCTGGATAAGCCTGCAGTCCTCACTAGTGCTACTCAAGAAAGATAAACAGTGCAGTGCCCTGTAACCTTATCCTTCCTTCCTTCAAAGTACATTGTCAGGTCAGCCACCTTTGAGGAAATTTTGTAATACTTTTTCCATTTAGGAAAGCCGTGGATGTTTACAAGAAACCAACAGGAAAATGTTTCTTCCATGGAGATCATGGCTATGACAACAAGATAAACAGCATGCAGGTATGAGCAATTCAGTAACCTTTGTGGGAGGGTCATTGAAGGCAGAAGAAATTTAAGGTCTCTGAAATGTAAAAATTCAGTGAAAAAAATGTCACATTTTAATACTCTTCCTTTGTATTCTTCTTTGTTTGTTTGTTTGTGTTTTTTTTTTTAAGACTGTCTTTATAGGTTATGGCCCCACCTTCAAGTACAAGACCAAAGTACCTCCTTTTGAAAACATTGAACTTTACAACGTTATGTGTGGTAAGCTGCCTGCTTGAGAAATTACAAAAACAGCAAGCTGTTTTGGCTAGCAGGGCTTCTTTTAGGCACCCATGAGCTCATGCTCTGACTCCCTCCCAGTGTTCTTTTTCCAGTCCCCCTTTCCCAACCACTTGCCAGGAGGGCTGAGGGCACTTCTCAGGGGCCTCAGTTTTCTCTACTTTACCAGCTGGCCAATAAAGTGGGTTACTATAGTTTTGATGTCTGCAGCTTGACAGAGATCAAAGGGACACCACTACAATGTGTGGTGTCTAAATCTCAGCAGTCTGGGAAGGAGGCTTCTGTTCAGAGACTGCTTCTGCACCTACATGTCTCATGCAGCAGCTTGGGTTCATCACTTAGTTTCCTATGGCATCTCCTGGTACGATTATGTTTCCTGAATTTGTACTGAAGCTGTGAAGAAGAATCTGATGGTGTATACAGATATTTATTAGCATCTTTTCTTTAATACTGATTTTCCAGTACCATAGAACTTTCACGGTGTTTCGAAAGTGTAATTCACTTACTTAATTTTTTTTCCCCAGACATGGAATACCTAAGAGGTAGTAATCCCTTATTTATAAATCACTGTGTTGCAGATGTGTGTAAGGTCAGCACAGTGACTGTAGGTTTGCAATGGAAGCTGAAGGAGTAGTTACAATAAAACTGTTTTCCAGTGTCTTGATGCAAATTAACTTTCTTGTCATAAAGGCAATGATACTATTCATGTGGCATTTGCAATTTTATAATTTGGACAAAAGATCAGTATTTTTATTACATTAAAAGTTTTCATTAACATGCTGTGGGTGTAAACAGTATTACTGATAAGTATTTTATCTCAGTAGAGTTGTTGCCGAATACATGTTTGGAATCTAACCATAATTAATTTTTCTTTGGTGGTTTCATAGATCTGCTTGGATTAAAGCCTGCTCCCAATAATGGCACCCATGGAAGTTTAAATCACCTGCTGAGAGCCAATGTTTATAAACCAACTGTGCCAGATGAAGTTGCTAAACCACTATATCCTGTAGCTCTACCTTCTGCATCAGATTTTGATATAGGATGTACATGTGATGATAAGGTAAGTGTTTAGGATCTGTGGAAGCTTCCACTATTAGCAGTAGTATCTTGTATAGTTGTAGCCCTTTTATTGGTTTTGAGAGGATTTGATCTGTAAGAATTTCCCAGATCCTTCCTGTGAAGTGTTTCTGCCCATTTGGAACAATTACGACTTTTTGTAAAATAGGAGACAAGAAAATTAGTGTCTTATAGCACTGGTTTTGTGTTGCTAGATGCCTAATAAAACAAGATATCATAATGCTTCAATGATTCTAATCTTGTTGCTTTTTTTTCCTTGGGCAGAACAAGTTGGATGAACTCAACAAGCGCTTTCATGTCAAGGGAACAGAAGGTAAGAGCCTGGTGCCTCAGTCATGAATACCAGAGCAACTCCTGGTTTGATTTAGTTAATGTGTAGTAACTGTCTTTTCAAGTAACTGTTGAAATAGCACACAGGCATACATGAGATACGTGGGCAAGATGAAGTGCTGCTCACATGAGGAGGTGCAGACTACCTTTTGTTGTAACTGGGACTAAAGTCTCACTCAAAGTAATAAAAGTTTTAGCGTTTCCATTCCATTACTTTTAGTAATTTTATTACTTTTAGTAATTTAAAACTACTTTTAGTAGTTTTAAACTCAGATGTGGAAGCAGAGACATGGGGAAAGGAGAGGGTGCATGAGACAGTATTCCATTCAACCGCAGGCTATAAATGGAGAAAAAAACAGACCACATCTGCATGCTGTGTTTTATCAGTGTCGTTCAGGCTTAGGTTTCACCTAGAAAGGATGCTACAGCTGCTTTGACAGTCCCTGACTAGCTCTTTAATGCTTGGTTCTTAGGGTGCAGGTTACCCAGTGAAACAAATGTTCTGCTGGTTCAGGGACACTCAGCACAATTCTGTCCCTCTTCAGTGTTCAAGTCAATGTTACTCCCAGGAGAAGGCATCCCCTGCTTGTGGACAATTGTTCCTGCAGCCTCCCTGCTGTATCCTAGTGCTGACTTCTGCGTGGCTGCACTCCCAGCTGCATCAGGGCTGTGGTTCAGGTTGAAGTGTAGCAACAGGAGCAGAAATGAGGGGACGGGAACTTTGTTTCTGAGCAGCAATGCTGACTGAAAGGGGAATCAAAGCAGAGCTTCTCACAGCTGTGATCCGGTTCAGCATAACAATTCACAGCATTTCCCTTACCATAACAATTGTCCAAATTAGCAAATTCTGAAGCTTTGAGTTTAGACATGGATTTTTGAGGTACAATTGCATTGCTTGAATTGCATTGCTCAGATGATTAGAGATTTGCTTCAATTCCTTATGAAGGTATTTTTTCAGTTTTCCTATTATGAACAGGCAATACACCCTATCCTTTAGTTTCAAAAGGTCAAGTTTTTCCTCTTCTTTGTGAACTAAATTGCCTTTCTGCAGCTTTCATCTGTTAAACTGGTTTTTCCAATTAGTGAAGAGCTACTCCTTGCTGTGGCAATTTCTGGCATCAGTAAAAAACAATCTCACCATTGTAGTCCAGGGTATCTCAACATCTTTATTTTGGATTATGGTTTTGATGATTCTTCACTGTAGTAATATAAAAGTAGTATTTTTGGTGTATTTTAAGATGTAATCATTCAAACCAATTGCACTTGTTAGTTTGTCAGTTCTCTGTTAAATGGAGTGATGTGCCCCTTACCTGAACAACAAGCAGTTCTGCTACGTGCAAGTTATTTTGTTTTACTTCATGACAGGCTGTAGCACCTGTTCACAGATCTTCCTGCATTTATTTCTTAATTCCTTTCTCCCACACTGTGCTCCATGTTGTTATTCACACGCAGAAGAAAAAGAGGACTTCACCTTCTTTTGAATAAAGCAAGTTTATCATCTCTATCCCGAGTCTAGGCTTTTCCTACATTTTTCTCGTGGCCTGTAAAAACATGCTCTGTTTGGACTCAGACACTAATAAAACATGCCCTTTTGTTTCAGGTTAAATGCCTATCTGTGAGCTGTGTTAGGCTGCTTTCCTTGTTTCTATGTTTTAATTTCTAAAAGCTAGCCAAGTGCTTTTGCCAAAGGGTTATCAAAATCAATGAACTGTACAGGGCAGTGCAAGATTAGCCAGGAGATTTATTCTTCTGTTTCCTTCAGTGTTGTTGTTTTTTATGAGCAAGCTTGTCTGAGTTATCTAAGGACATTTAACTGTAACCTATCACCAAGACACAAGGTGACTTTGTAGCCAAAGTTAGAAAAAGTGGTTTTATTTTGTTTTCTTTGATATCACTAACAAAAAAATAGCACATCAGTCCTCAGAACAAAATCTGTTATCAGCCAAATAGAAAAAAACTACTCTTTTAGTGAATGACAACTTCTGCTTCCCTTTCGAGAGGGGCTTTACAAAAAAACACAGAAAGGAGAAAAAGTCCAGAGAGGAATGCCAGGACTGACAGAATAGGGACTGATGTAAACCTACCAAAAAAGTGCTAATCACCTCATTTATGACTGAAATATGGACACAAAGATACTTGAGGGGTCTCCTGTGTTTGGAAAAATACCCTCTCTCCATGCCATGACCCCAGCAAGCTTTCAAGGGTAGAAGGGACTTTTAATCTCAGAGGGGCTTGTGAGCCTGTACTGGGGATCCCAACCAGAACTACTGAAAAGCTGCTGCTCTCTCTGTTACAAGATTTCAATAGCAGTTATTCAGGATCAGTGTCCCATTAATGATCAGTGAAAAACTGGCATGTGCTAGAAAGCCAACCCCTCTTTTTTTTTTAATATTTTTAAAGTTTTCAATAATAAATGTAAATGTAATTTCTTCTGATCTGTAGAGAAGCATCTTTTATATGGGCGCCCTGCAGTCCTCTACCGCACAAAATACAATATCTTGCATCACCATGACTTTGAAAGTGGCTACAGTGAAACTTTCCTGATGCCTCTCTGGACATCCTACACTATTTCCAAACAGGTCAGTGCTGTCTTTCCTCTTGAAAAAGCGCTTAAAAATTGCAGAGAAATTTCTTTGGTAGCTGTATTCTTGAAGTTCTAAAATTCCCCTTCCTCGGATGATCTTCCCACCAGAAATTGTGTCAAGTACCACTGCAAACAATGCCCCAATTTTTTTTTTCCTTCATGAGGGAAGAGTTTTAAGGTGGAAGGGTTGTATATTTTTTTCCTGTTTTAAATTTATTTTTGAATTTTGTTCAGGGGGAGTTGGTTTTATTATGAGTGACTTCATTTGAATTATTTCCCGTGGTGACTTCTGCTACCTGAAGAAGGAGCTCTGCAGCAAATGCAGGAGCCAGATTTGGTTGCATATCCAGATGGCTTGTTTTACTGCACACAAGGCCTTCCATATAGTTGGTTGACTGTGTGAAAGAGTTTTCTTTTATCTATAAAAGCCGAAGTTACCTTTTTTGTTGTTTCTGTCTATGTTCCTCAATGCAGGCAGAGGTATCAGGTGTCCCAGAGCACCTGGCCAGTTGTGTGAGGCCTGACCTGCGCATTTCTCCAGGAAACAGCCAGAGCTGTGCAGCCTACAGAGGAGACAAACAGCTCTCCTATGGCTTCCTTTTCCCTCCTCGTAAGTTCAGATAGCTTTTTAATACCTAGAGATTTCATAATTTTCTTTTTTTGTTAGGGAAAAACCTCAGGTATGAACATACTCCAGGCATACTTCCCAGATATAAACAGAATAATTTTGAATTCAAACAGCAGTAAGACAAACATATTTTTAATTTGTAAATCCAAATTAAACTCTTACATACTGTAAAAATTTCTATCATATAATAGAAATAATGCATAGAAAATGTGTGTAATGAATGTCCTGGATTCTCCTGGTGTAGTTGCTTTGGTTCAGTCTTGGAGCAGTGATCTTCTGGGATTGACAAATGTTCAAGGGAAGCAACTGTTTCATAGTTGTGAACTTCATTGCTCTGTCCTCCTTACTCAGGGGCTGAAATATTTTATGGTGGATTTCTGAAGAGGAATTACTGGTGCAGAGGCTTGCTCAGAACTAGAAGATAATCCCACACTCCTCTTCTGGGAAATTATTGGCCTTTTTTGTAAAAGCTTGCAGAACAGCTCTCTGACTTTTGAGACAGTAATATAAAGCTATATAAAACATTTTTATATTCTTTGAAATTCTTTTATTTCATCTTATTAGTGTTTTTCTGTTTCACTGTTTTCAGAATTAAGTTCCTCTGCAGAAGCAAAATATGATGCTTTTCTAATTACAAATATCATTCCAATGTATCCTGCCTTCAAAAGTAAGTGCCCTTTCCATGGCTATACTTTTTCCCAACAAGCATTTTTTTACTGTGTGTTGGATTACAGAATGAATTGATGGAAGAAGCTTAGAACATAAAGTTCAGTTACCTGTAGCCAGCAGATAATACATGTGGGCACTTGTATAGTTCCAGGTATGAGCAGGCGAAATACTGCAAGAGAGGCTTAAATTTTAAGAAAGGTTTATTTTCCTCAATGCTCAGCTAAGATGAGAGCACAGACATGTCAGTAACTTTGCTTTATGACACAGTAATTCACTTTCTGTAAGACACTTGAGATTCTTTTGTCTGTAGCCCAAGCTAGTGCAGAACATACTTGGGCAACATGTTTTTACTTCTCAGCTGGAGCCTGAGAGAGTGCAGAAGCCTAGGAGCACGCCTTTAGTGTGTTGTTGTAGTTCAGGGACAAGTGATTACATTTCATTTTATTCTCCATGCCCTTAGAGGAACACCGAACATAGTTATTACTATTAAAAAAAAAAAAAAGAAAAGAAAACAAATTTATGGAACATGAAGAATGATTTAAACCTGGCTGAAACTCTCAGTGCTTCAGGGATATAGTATTAACTTTGCTTTTGTCTGCATATCCATTTTCTCTCTAGTTTTGCCAAGAGGTAGGAAAGCCATCAGGCTATTCTGGTGGCATTTTTGGCTTGGCAGGGGTTGAGAAGCCTTGGAAGAATCTCAAGAGCCTGTTCTTGTGAGATTTCCAATTCAGATTTTATGCCAGAGAGGTTTGGATAAACATCAAAGCCTATGGGAGCCTTTTTCTTTTTAACCAGAAAAGAGTACTTTTAGCTGAAAAACCTCTGAGTAGGAGCAAGTGGTGATGTTTGCTGGAAATTTGAGCAAAGGGACTTAACTGATTACAGAGTGCAAAATTATTGGGGATTTCCCACTCTTAAATCACTTCATAAAAATTTTCTTTATGCTAATGTTAATCTAAGCAATTTGGCTGAAATGCTAATCACAGAACAACCCACCTCTAGCAGCTCATTTTGTCTAGTGGCCTTCCTCTGCATCACAAGTGGGTGAAGGATTCCCTGAGAAAATATGCTGGCACTAGTATGATTCCTGAGGAATTGCAAACCACTACATGTGTGCAGGTTGCAGTGCTGAGAGCCAAGTGTAAGCTCATTATATGGATCCTTTTCCGTAGCAGGGAAAATATGAGGTGGCAGTTTTATGCTGTGCTGGATTTGGTGGCAGTGCTGGCTGCAGAGGCCCCCTCCTCCTTGCTTTTATAATTCACTGTCCCATCCCATCTCCATGGGCAATAATTCGATGTCTGTGTTTTCCATAGTGAGACTGGGTTTAGCAGCATCTGCTTTGCTGGAGTTGGAAGAACAATGCCCCTGGGCTGGCACCCCATTGCCCTGGTGTTCTCTCTGTGTGTTTGCAGTGGGAACCGGAGCAGGGAACTAATTTAGCTACAAAACTTGAGGCAGTGAGAGGGAGAATCTTTTTTTTTGGACTATTTTTATTGTTAAGGTGTATGAATTGGAGGAGTGAGCAGCTGGAGGAGTGGTACTGCCCAGTGGTTACTGCAACTGAGGCTCTCATTAGGCCATTGCTGGTGGGGCCCTGTGCATCAGTCCTAGCAGGGACTGCATGTGGAACCCAGCAGTCTTAGGACAAGGTGTACTGGGGAGCTTTCTGAAGCTGGCATTGCTGTCAGTGCCAGGGAACCATGGACTTAATGATCTGAACTGGGAAGACAAGAGTTCAACTTTTACAAGTTTGAGAAGTTTTGTTTACACACACTGCTGTCAGTTAAAATAAAAAAGAATAAAGAACAGAAAGAATAATGAACTGGAGATTCCAATGTGTTTCCCACCTCTGCAAGAATCTTAACTTGCTAAGGTTGAGGAGAGCACGGTGATAGAAAATGTCATGCTCTTCCAAAGGTTGCTGTAATGAGATGCTATGTTCTAGTCATCCTTGATGTCACCTAATATAAAAGTTAGACATTTTGTGTCCAAGGAGAATTTAGCTGGATGAATAGGACACTTGTATTTCTGTTTCTTTTAAAATGCTTGGGTTTTGCTTTTAATCGGGGTGCTGTATCATTTTTGAAATTAAAACAAAAACAAAACAAAACCCCACCACAGCACCATTCCCTCTAACTAGATAAGAAAGACAAAGGCAGTGTTTACAGGGACATCAAAAGTGTGTGAATAGCTGTTTCTACAGCTTAGTGAAGGAACAGCAGAATCTCTGTGCAAGGCCTATGGCAATGCCAGCCTGGAAGTGGTACTGTGCTTTTCCTTTATCACTGGTTGGGAAAAAAAACTCAACAGAGAACAAAAGTCTGAATAGGCTTTATTGACAAAACTGAACGAAGCTGCAGCAACTCTGTAATGCTTCATCTTTGATTTCCCCTAATGTTGTGTGAATGATGTACACTGGCTTTTTATCTTCAGGAAAGAAAAATTGTTTATAATCTTGATATGTTTTGACTTATCCAAACCTCTGTGTGTTGGGGTTTTTGTGTTTGTTTGTTTGTTGTTTGATTTGGTTTGGGTTTTTTACCCACAGAGGTATGGAACTATTTCCAAAGGGTTTTGGTGAAGAGATATGCCACTGAACGAAATGGAGTCAATGTTATAAGTGGACCAATCTTTGACTATGACTATGATGGCTTACATGACACACCTGACAAAATAAAACAGTAAGAGTTTGTCTTTAAGTTGGTTTGCTGTTGCTTGTCTTAATGATGACTTTGTCTTAAACAATTCATTACCTTCATGTTATTCAATTTTTTGGGGTGAAATGTAATTTTCTCTCTTTCTGAAATTATTGTTCATTAAGACAGAATGCCCATGTAGGTAGAACAATGGTAAAAACAAGGAAATGGCAGTTCAGCAGTTCACTATTCACCTTGACTTTGAAATTAAATGTCCATGCTTGAGATGAAGCTGGATTATGTTGCACTTTGTCGTTTTCTCTAAAATTCTCCAGAACTTGGGAGCAGTGTATTGAGTTACACACTCAGGTCTTTTGTTAATTCAGTGATGTGTTCTCTCTATGTCTGTAAACTGAAGAAGCCTTTCAGCACTGTCTGTAATGGGTATTTCTGTAGCACAGTATGAACTAATTGGATGCTCATTTTCAGATAGTGTTCAGGAATCAAACACATCTCAACAATGTGCGTGTGTCCTCACATGTAGGAGAGGAAAGACCATGTTGTTTGTGTAACCTTCTTCCAAACGAGTTCATCCTTTGTGGAAAAATGTTTGTTTTATTCCCACAGGTTTGTGGAAGGCAGCGCAATCCCTATTCCAACTCATTACTATGCCATCATAACCAGCTGCTTAGATTTCACTCAGCCAGCTGACAAGTGTGATGGACCACTCTCTGTTCTCTCATACATCCTTCCCCACCGGCCTGACAATGATGAGAGCTGCAATGTAAGTTCTACTGCACTACTGTATCCCTGTGGTAAAATATCCCTGGGAGACATGAAAACTCATTACTATTAGAAGTTTTAGGTGTTAGTGCTCAATGATGTCTTGAATGGAAGCACAGGGTAGTGACTGTTAGTGTTATGTTTAGCTCATTAGACAAAAGCACTCCTCCGTGATACCAGAGAAAATATGGAACTATTACTGCACCTAAAATTGTCTGGAATAACTGACATACATTAGGTTGGCAATAGACAACTTGTAGGATTCTACATTTTGGCAGACACTGTCAGTGTAAATTCAGAGCAGATTGGGGGGAGTTTGTATGTATAGACACACTGTGCTGGCAGCCAGCCTGATGGTTTTATTGAGGCCACTTTCCATATGCAGGTACAATACTGTCTGTCTGCTATGGCAGGCTGGGTGCATCAGACAGCATGATTACATCCAACCCACACAATATTAAAAGTATATGCTAAAACCTGCCAAGGATGGAGTGCCAACTCTTGCTGTTTCCAAAACACCTTGATTCAGGGAAAAAGTTTGGGTTCCTATTACAGAGATGGCCAGACACCCTCCTTCTTTCTTTCCTATCTTCGTTTAGGATGCAAGATCCTATACTGTAAGACTCTTGATGAAGGCTTTGGTCTGGTCAGCACTGCAGAAAGTAACATGCACACTTGGCAGCTGATCGTGTGGCAGGAGAGCGGTTGGGTCCCCGTGGGCTCTGGCGCTCTGTGAGGACAGCAGTCCTCCCAGGCAGCTGCATTTAGACTTGTCCTTCCGCCTGAACTTGTTCTCCCATTACACAGCTGTGTGGATTCCTGCACACAGACACTTCACT
Source organism: Calyptomena viridis (assembly GCA_013390005.1). NCBI lineage: Eukaryota > Metazoa > Chordata > Aves > Passeriformes > Eurylaimidae > Calyptomena > Calyptomena viridis. The sequence goes on from WEIV01017271.1 coordinate 121,090, forward strand.
ATAGGCTGCCAGGAGACCGTTTCCTGAATGAATGCATTAATGTTACGAATTTTGTATTGGCAAAAAAATTAAGACTCCTGTTCCAGCTACAGGCAGAAACAGTCATTCCAACTCTGTACACAATTCACCTGGAACACTGTTTCTTTCTCATTCATCAAACATCGCCTGCTTTCAGGTCCCTCTTTTTAAAACTATGCTTTTGGAGAAGTATCCCTCTGTCTCAAGCAGGTCTGGCTTTCCCCTGTTGAGACTCTCAACTACTTTGGGCAGAGAAGTCTTCCACCAGAAGTCTCGGAAAGTCCTACATATATTTCTTTGTGGTTTTTCTCTGGACTGCTTTCCTCTGAATCAAGATCCAGTTGGTGATCTGGAGGTTACTAATCTGGCAGTTATTAGTGCTTCTGCCCTTATAAATCTGCCCATATGTAATTTTATGACAAAGCGATTTATTTTTTTCCCTATATAGCATGTCATAGTTCTCTTAAACAGTTGAAATCCTTTTTGTGAATTCTTTACAGTAATGGCCTCTTTTAATCTTTGACATTAACATTTCCCGTTAACATTTCAAACCAGGCTTTTTTTCTCTGTAGGTCACACTATTTAGTATGTGTGTATTTACAGTTCTGAGAGGAACTTCAATGCTACTACCAGGTCATTAGCAGATATTGGTCTGTGCTTTTTACATAGCAAAGAACAACTCCAAAAATATTTAAATATTGCTCTTGAATGGTAGTGCAGTTAGGCAAAATTTTGCCATTGAAATAAAGCATCAGTCTTACTTTCACACATGGTGTTCCATCTTATTTGTTCAAAGAAGTGATTGTGTAAAACCTCACCATACTTCATGGATGAAATGAATGGAATAATATAACAATTTTACCTTAACCTCTCCACAGTTTTCTTTTAAGATTTGAAGAAATATTAGCTTTCCCCAAACTCTGCTCTAGCTGCACACACTTTGTCTCTCTTCACAGAGCCACTGGAGAACACCACTACACTTCTCATTTGAATTTGTTCCATTTCTAAACTGTATTTATTCATGGTGAGGTTATACCCATTTATTCCTGTGTCAACATTTTTCTATGGCTTAAATAGTCCTTTACTGGGCTTCTTTGGGATTTCACCTAGTGATGATTTATGATGAATCTCAAGGCATATACTTCTCTCTATTGATGGAAGACCCAGGATCCTTTTTGCTCTTGTAAGAAAGAGCAAGCTTGTTAGTAGCCTTCCTATGCACCTCTTCCAGTCTGATTTTTTTTCAGTTTGTTTGGGTTGTTTTGTTTGGGGTTTTTCCCAGATCAAGAATGAGATAAAATACTGCAGCTCAGATATCAAAATAAAAATGTTTTTTTCTTCTGGACACAACTCCTCTGATACTATTTAGGATTTCTCTTTCCATAGCAATGTTATAATGCTGGCTCATATTCATGCACAACCAGTACACACAGGTCCTTCTCTTCTGTATGTCAATTTGGATAACCCAGGTTTACACTATACCAGGTACTCCTACATCTGCATTGTCCAGTATGCTATTCCAGTTGTCTTCTGCATTGACAGGAGTTCCCAATTGTTGTGGCTTTATTTCTCGTGCACTAACAGCCTTGGCTCAAGAAGCATGTGTGAAAATATTACACAAAATCCTTTCCAAGACCAAAGCTGAAGAAACACTAGAAACTTCCTCCAAGCCTTTCAGCAAAACCTTTGAATTGGTTTTGATAAGCGAGTTCTTCACCACCTGTCTACATGCATCATGTTCAGGTTTCCAGCTAGTAATTTAATATTCAGAGAGATTCTCGTCCAGCATATCTGGTATTTTTACCATTGGATTTTAGGTTTAACATCCTAACTCATTGCCTATTTCAGTTTACCTCTGTGTTTTCAATTATTATTTTTTCCTTCTAAGACTCACTATACTATTGAGGTGAGACTAACCTGCACAGGTGGAGAAAACTGTAATGTTAAATGTATGACTTCATTCATTGTTATGTAGTAATATAATACTGTGTTAGCTGATCACTGTGTTTAAAATCCTTGCTGCGTGACCTGAGGCTTTACAGGCTGGTTGGGGAATGGAAATATTAAAACCTGGATCAGTTGATTGATTTTCTGAAGTCATGCGAATGCTGTCTTTTGGGACATGTTTTAAACCAACTTCATGGTCCTGTGATTTATTCATGTTACAGATCTTTTGCAATCTGCTTGTATTCAAAAAAGCGAGCTTTCTAGCTCACTTTGAACTTCCCTCTGGACTCTGCAAATGCTCACAAGGAAGGCTTGGAGAAAACAAAAATGTCACAGTGACTGCATTTGCAATAGCAACCCTGTTACTAGCAACCTGATTGCCAGGCTGAAGGCTGAGCAGGGTGCATTCCTGGAGCATGGCACTGCAGGCAAAGGGGAGTGAGCAGGGTGTTCTCTCTTCTCTTCCCTCTTAATTTGCATCTTTTCTTGTTCCAGACCTGGTTTTGAGCATCAGGTTGTTAGTGACATGGAGAGGAAAGCTGGTTTGGAGCTGAGAAGCTTCAAACCTCACCAGTGCTGACTAGGTCATGGATGTTTGCTTTAGAGCAGCCAGCTGTGATCTGTCTGGTACTTGGTGTCCTCTCTGGGCAAATGATCACACTCACCCTCCTGGCTTTTGTTGGGTGACCCACTTCCTGGTCTGTAACACATTTACTGCATTCAGTAGGGTCTGTCATTACCGAAGCTTAGTCTTGATCCATGAGAGGATCCCTTTGTAGGAGGACCTTGCTGAGACAATTAGAAAAGGGTTGATTTCCAGGAATAAGCTCAAAAATAGATTTTTAGCAACAAGATTTCCAAGTCACATACGTAGAGTCCAAATGACCAGAGACGCAACCCTCAATTCCTAACTTGCTTCCACAGCAGCAGGGTAGATGTACCAGCTAACGAGGCCAAAAGGGGAAAAGTCCTGTTTGCTTTGTTGTTTTCCCACATCTGCTGCCTGCTGTGCAGTCCCCAGGGCTGGCTGCAGTGCTCCTGGGACATGTTGCTGGGCTGGTTAATGCACACAAACAGCAGTCACTGCAGTGTTTTGCAGGGATGATTTTCTGATACGTTGATGCTTTACCTTAGTTTGTGGATGGCTCCAACATGTGCTGGTGCTGGCACAAGCCATGCAGCAGGAGCTGTCCCCTAAAAGAAATTACACCCACACAACCTGACCCAGATCATTATGGCAGCATCACTTTCCTGATACATATTTTTTTTTTTAAATTGGCAAAGTCTTTGTAAAAACCTTTTTTCTATCAGTGAATAATATGTATGTTCCAATAACAGGATTTTTTAGGTACCAACATAAACCATTGTCCCAAATGTGTAATGCATTTCAATGGTCTCCTAAAAGTAAAAAGGAGAGATTAAAATAACACTGTGTTAGATGATGTGATGGGCAACTGAGAATAATGTATAGGGCTAGAGTTCAAAGCTAAACAGCCTAGAGTTTGGGCTTTGGTAATACAGAAGTGATTACTATGGAGCTCTTTCCGTGAGATAAAAAAACATGTAGTGATCAGCAGATTTTCTAAAACGATATGGCAGTTCTTCTGAAACACCTTTCAACTTGATGCCAACTTCTCCTACATGGCTATGGTGGTTGTATCAACCCAACCCTAAAATAGGTACTGAAATAAAACTGAATCCTAATTCGTCTTGCATGTTAAGTTTCAAATCTGTTTTCTTGGAACTCATTTACCTTAGTCATTCTTGAATAAGGCACTGAGATTCTTCAAATACAACAAATGTTTAGGAAAGTTGCATTTGCTTTTGGAACTGATTTTTGACAAGGTACGTAACAAAACTTTTTTTTTCAGAGCATGGAGGATGAATCAAAGTGGGTTGAAGATCTTCTTAAGATGCACACTGCACGTGTGCGTGACATCGAACAGCTCACTAGCTTGGACTTCTTCCGAAAGACCAGTCGCAGCTACACAGAAATTCTCTCCCTAAAGACATACCTGCATACGTTTGAAAGTGAAATTTAGCTTTCTAACCTTTCTCAGTGCATCCTTGTATCAACTGGTGTATATTTTTATATTGTTTTTATATTTATTAATTTGAAACCAGGACATTAAAAATATTAGTATTTTAATCCTGTATCAAATCTTAACTATTAAACCTTTGTGTCATTTGTTTTGTTTCTCTAATCTTTAGTGTAGGTATGTCTCTTGGTTGATTTAGTAGTGCTTGTAATACTGCAGTTTTAGCCCTTACTCTGAGCTTTTAAGTGGTGCTGCAAGTTTCATGTGTGCATCAAGGAAATATTAATTGTCCATGCTCCTTTACCACACTTGTAGTCCTGTACTGTATATCAAAATACTGAACATGTTAGATTACATTCATTTACTGTTAACTGTGTGACAGACATATTTAAACACAAATATAGACAAAGAGCATCTTAAATATAATAAACCACACGTTCAGTTTTTTTAATGTGTTTTGATTTCCTTTCACAGGGATGTTCAGAGGGCCTTGCAGGCTGAGTGCTGACAGATCTCATACTAGGCAGAGCCCTTCTCAAGAGCTTAGGTTTGCTGGTGGTAATGGAATGCCAGGAGCCCAAGTGCCCTTCCCTGGTACTCAGCAGTGAGACCATAAAATAGATACACACAATAGTCACTTCTGGTTAGGTTTTGCTATAGTGGCAGAGCTGGGAGAGGTGGATGCTGCTTGTCATAAGCTACCGGGGTACTCTATGCTTGAGGCCACTTAGCCCCACTCTGGAGGTGTGGAGAAGATTTGAGATGATAACATCTGCTGTCACTGGGCTGTATCACACCCCTTCTCTACCACAGCTGCTCTGGGCTGATTCCTGAAAATAACCTGCTCCATCATCCTTTACTTTGACTTTGAGGGAAATTGAAATAAGGCAGACGTTGAAGGAGATGACATTGTAAAAAATGTAGCCATGGGCTTTTAGCTGGGAGGAGAAAACCTGATTTATGTCATTGTGTTCTAGTGGCCAGAATCTGCTACATATTCACCTAGTCTGAGGCTTAATGCCAGCCCTCATTCTCAAAGGACTCCCTTGGTGTGATTGCACATATATAACTTCTGGTATAGTGAAGTTCATACAGTGCACATGAGGTACAGCCATCACCTACCTGGTCAAGTGAGTCAAGTCTTTGTTTGCTATTTCTGTGCAGTAACTGTCCCATAATCCTGGCGAGCCCCTGCAAGTGACACTGAGGGCACAGTCCTAAGCCAGAGGAAGAGACAGTGGTGTGTGCTGGTATCTAGATAATGGCCTGATTTGGCTTGGACAGCTTTTTTAGAAGGCGTATGTTATGGAGCGTTAGTGTAGTTAGATGATGTAAAAGATAAATTACTGTTTAGAATGCCTCTTGAGGCTGAACCCACTAGTGGCACTATTGTAAAGCTTTAGTTTGGAGTTATAGATTTCCCTCTCTCTACAAAAGTGGTTTGTGTTTATTTTCTCTTTGGGAGTTGCAAATATTAGAGGGAAGCAGGAGGGGCTAGAAAGCATCTCAGCCATGTACACAGATGAGTAGCCAAGTCTCCTAAGTAAAATCAGTCTGACATGGTTTCAGCAAGTTGCATCCCTGTAGCATCCATCTAAGATCTAACTGGAATTAATTATGTTTACATAGATGATAAAGTTCTTGTGAACAGTACACTGAAATTTATTATTCTAGGTGCAAAATTCTGTTTTAATTTAGAATAGCACAGAACTTGCATACTTTAAAATGCCCCAAAATGTTAGGATGGAAATTCTAACTGCAAGAAGCTCTGGGAAACATCCTATTCTTGCAATGTAAAAATTGTCTCTTGTGGTTGTCTGGTAGCACAGAAATATTTAACTGTAAGCTTTTGGCAGGGCTTCTTGCCATGATAAACTGTATGTTCTTACATGTACTACAAAGGGTATTTCCTCTGGATTTAGAAGAGTTTTCAGTTAAGACCTAATTCCTTCAACACCAACTTTAGTGATGATTTAATGTGGTGGTTCATAAAGTAAACCAAAGACCACCACTACTGTTTTGCTTTAACATTAATCTGTTGCTCTGTTTGTTTGGGTTTTCAATTAAGTTGAACAAATTATGTAATTCTTTATTTTCTTACCCAAAATAAAATGACATTTATACCAAATGAATGTTTAAGCTCTGAAAAATACTCGTCTTATGTTCAGAGAAGTTTGCTTTTGAAATGCAATTAGTGATAATTGTTGGGAGAGATGGTTTAACTCTCAGTTTCACTAAGGGAATTTTTTTTTTTTAACTCAGTTTCTTATTGTCACAATAAATACCAGTAATACACTTCTGTTCTCCCTACTTGTCTTCAGCCCTTGGCCCCGTGCTCCTGCAGGGTATTGCTGTTTTGCTTTACTAGCAAAACTAGCTAGCAGAAATGCATTGCATGGGGTACTTCTCCCCTTGAAAGGTGCCTTATCAATGCAAAAGCTCCAGTGCACAAAAACTCCAGCTAAAGCCTTTTAAATCCCTCTAAGCAACTTGAGCTCTGCAGGAAAAACAGGCATTTCAAAGGAAACTTGTAATTTGTCTTTGGCATTCCTTGGGGTGAATGTTAGCTTAGGGCAGAGGGAAGGAATCCCTCTGCTTTCCATTCCTGTTAGAACATTTTGAAAATATGAAATACTACTTGTTTGTGTTATGTGTTGCCTTTTCTTGATGTTACTCTGGCTTCAGCAAGAGGTCCATCAAGGAGAACAAGCAATGAATTTTTCAGTCAAGCAAACACTAATTTTGAGGGTTTGGGTAATTACAGTTTGCAATTAGTGATATAAATTTGAGTTTTGTTTAATGAGTTAGGGGGAGTTCAGTTGAGAAATTGCCACAACAAAAGCTGTAGGTGTCCTGCAAGCCTAGCAAAATCCTTTTGCTCTGGGAAAAATCCTCCAGAGGTAGTTATGCAACTGGAATAACCCTGCTGCAGGAAGCTGTGACTTTTTTAATCCCTTTCAACAGTCACATATCCTCAATAGATAAGCGGTGAAAGGAGGCCAAGTAACCTGACCAACAGCATGATCCTGATGGGGTTATGTCCAATATTCAACAGTTTGCACTTGCTCTGATATTGGCTCTGTTTTGGTGATAGCAGATCAGTTTGTATTGTGTTATAAAGCAATTTCATCTCCAGGTGAACAAGAAAATGAAAATATTTAATTGTCAGGTCTGTGTCTTCTTGTGAAGGTTTTCCAGAATTCACAGGGATATAGTATGAGTAAATTTAAATAAATGTATTTAATCGGACCAGTCTTGCTGTGTCCCTGGAGGCTTCTCCAAAGCAATCCTGCAGTAGTCCCTACCTTTCCAGTGCTTTATATGCAAACAGTCAGTTAATTGTGTGAAGATTTTAAAAGACTTTAACAAATAAAAACACACACATGCACTTCTTGCAGGAAAGGCCAGAAGACAAAAAGTGGTGATAAAAAGAGGAAGTTTCCCACTTCAGGAGACAGAAGAGGTTGAGCAGGTTGAAGGTCCAGGAGATGCTGCTAGAAGGGAAATGGAACTGGAGAAGATTTATTTGGCAGGTTTATGAAGTCCCTGTTCTCCCAGCATCCGGTTTCTGACAGATCAGTCTCTCACACACGACAGATAAAATAGCTCTCTCATTCCTGCACACAGCCAGGAAGCAGAAAACTCAGGAAAGCTGAAGGAGTTCCCCTCTGAACTTGTTTCTAGTTGCAGGAGCAGAACAAGAACTTGAGAAGTGTCTGGTCCGAACAGTTGAGTATAGAGTGCAGGACTTGACCAGAAAGAAAGAAATTTGTAGCAGCAGGAGCTGCAGGAGCAGCAGTCCGTCCCTTCAGTCTACCATCCACATCCTTAATTACCCTTAAATTTGCATTACGTTTCTGTGCAGCTTACCTCTGCTTCTCTCTGCAGGAGACAGAGAAGCTACTGCTTGCAGTGCAGTTGAGAAAATTCTGTTTCTAATCATTTTTTTTTAAAAACTTGTAAGCCCCTACCCACAGAGGGGGAAATGCACTTGCTCTGCCCTGTGGGACAGGAGAAAACCAGGCTTCCCCAGGGCAGGGGAGAGTGTGGGTGCTGCAAAGCTGTCACCTCCTCTCTGTTCCAGTATGGTGCTCTTCCAGTGAGTTTTGCACTTATGCCAGTGGGGTTTATTCTGCTGGTTTGGCACAGAGAGGCAAATGAAACTTTGAAACCTTCCCGTGAGGCTGCTGTTACCACAGGCATGGATGAAACTTGCTTGGAGAGGTTCAATAGTGTGTTTAAGGGCATTCATACAGTATGGCCATTAAATGTGTCATGGCCCTCCTGTGTGAGGTTTAATATGTGGCATTTTGAAATAATTTCTGATAGTTCTACCAGTGCCTGAAGGGCACAGGGTAAGTGGTGTAGAGCAAAAGCCTCAGAATGGCTGAAATAAAATACGAATACAGGACAATAGAAGTAAAACTCCCTTCCTCTGGGGACAATAAATCATGATGAATTGGTTTTCTATCAATCCTGTGCATCAAAATACTTTTGGTAGGGCTAGTTCCTTACCAGAGTCCTGTATCTCCAGAGGGATGCCACAGTACTTGTCTGTTCATCCTGTTTGTAGTTCTAGTCCAGCTTGGTTTTGTGACTAGTTTCAAAATCCCTTGCTGCTGTCTCAGACAACTGTTGCACTTGACCTGAGATACATCGTATAGTCATGAAAATACAAGTTCACTCTGACAAAGATAGACTCGCCAGCAAATGATTAGTACTGCATTAACTGTATGTCTTCCAAGCGGTGGAAATGTGTTTGAAATGTTTAAAGTTCAACCCTTTTTTCAATACAGGAGAGAAAAAAGGCATTTTTAAACTTTGTGGAAAAATACCTAATCTCGTTTCTTTGCACTTGTTGTGTAAATACAAGATAAGAGCAGTATTCCCAAGGTTACTGCAAACAGCCTGTCACTACAGAGTACAAACTAACATTTACTAAAATGTACGTTGACAGAAAAAGCAGCATTGCTGCAGTCAGCTGTGGTGAAGACCCCCACAGATTTCTTTGCCTTTAAAAGTCAAATGTTTGGGACGTAACTTATTCAGACCTACCCTGACAGAGGAAAATCCCTGCCCTGCTTATAGCACTCTGAGTATGTGCACAGTTGTTATGGAGCCTTACCTTATCTGCTGTTTTCTAAATATGGTAGGAAAGAGAAATGGAGATCACCCAGGTTTCATCTGCAGGTTTCACCATGGAGAGATCAGCAGGCAAAGTAGTTAGTAATTGTGGATTAGCACAGCTGTAACTGATTGACCCTAAAACTGGAATTTACTAGAAAAGAGGTGGAATTATTTGACAACATAAACCCTCAACAGAAAAGCATTAAATCCTTTTCAGGGGATGTATTACTGAGTTTTCTCTTTCCTGGCTGTGTGCAGCAAGTAGGAAATGATTTCATCTGTTCTACATGAAGGACTGATATCAGAAGAGGCTAGATGCAGCCTCTTCTTTAAAATATATCTTCTCCAACCTTGATCCTCTTCTGGCAGCATCTCATGGACTTTCAACCTGTTCAACCTCTTCTGTCTCCTGAAGTAGGAAACTTCCTCTCATCTGCTTACACAGCTTTTTTTTTTTTTTTTTTTGGCTGGCCTTCCTGTTTTATTTCAGCTTTGATCTGTTTGTCATCTGCAAATAGCTTTAGTGTTAGCCTAACCAATGCCATTTCTGTGCACGTGCATGTCTGCAGTGTGCACTGCTACCACCTCTTAGTTCTGTTAGATCCTACACACTCCTTCTGCAGAAAGGAGGATGTGGAAAATCCTGATATATACCCAGTTTCTTCTCCAGTGCAGTTAAAACCCCAAGGCCAGTTTTTACAGGTAAAAACACTCTTCAGAGTATTTGAGCTGGTGGCCTTTACCCCTCTGTGTGGTTTTGTTTGGAGGCATTTAATATCACTGAGGGTAGGATGTCAAAGATCTGATGAATCAACTAGAACTTCTCCACACAGGCCATGACTGACTAGACACTTAACATCTGAGAAAAGTAGCTATGAAAAATGTCAGTATTTTCTCCTGGACTAGAAAGTTCAGACCCAATCCAGTGCATCAGAGTCCAGGATCTATCTCAGCACTGATGGTAGGAATTATGACAAATCATGTCCTCTGCTCATCAGCCCATCTTCACCTAACAAAGTCTCTAGGACATTGCTGATGGCTGTAGTTTCACCTGGTCTCTTCTGGTTGCACATTGTCATTTGTACTTGTAGTCTTTTCCATGTTTCTAGCTGGCTTTTGAGATGTGTTTTGGGGTGCATGCACATGATGTTCTGGGTCAAGACGACTATGTCCTCCTTTTCTTCCTCCATTGTACATCCACATGAACAGTTGTCCCTGCTTCCCCCTGGCCCTGGGCTCCCGGCTGGACTCAGGGTCTGTAGTGCAGTTACTGGACACCTCTGCAGAGTGTAGTGAAAGAGACAGTAAGGAAACACGTTGCAGATGATGTTATCTTCTGGTGGGCTGTATATAACTTGTGTGGGCTGCAGCCTGGCCAGATGTGAACAGTCTTTCTTCATGTGATAAAAAATGAATCCCCAAACATTATTTGTTAGCCAAAAAAAAAAAATTTCAAAGATTCTCCTTATTGGTAATACCAGAAGAAATACAGTTATTAGGGATCTAACAACTGGCATTTTTATAGTGATCCTTTTAAGGCAATAGAGAAAAAGAAGTTTGGAGAAAAAATACTTTTTTTTGTTTCTCTATTCTATTGAAGACAAAAGCCATTATATGTAGCGTGCTGAGCCAGACTAGCAGGTGTCCAGATTGAAAGAAGAGTGTACCTCCATGGCTTTCACCTTTCATGCCTCATGGTCTGATTCTAGCCTTTCTCAAAAGGTTTCCATATACATTCATGAAACCTGGGAGCCCTCCTGTGGTCAAAATCATGAGCTATTCTTCCAGTTGTTACCCCAAATCTGATGTAGTCAATTCTGTTTTAAACTTTATCCTTGGAGTATTCATTGAGAAAAGTTCAATCAATTAAAAATGAAAAAAAGTTTAGTTAGTTTCCTGGGGTTTTGCAGGGAGTCATCTCATTAACTCTCACTCCCCTTGGCCATTATCTGATGCTGCCTACATCTCTTTTCCAAGGTTGGGGTATTCCCTGACAATCTGCCTGTTACTTCATCTTTCATCACTCCATACTCCTCCTCCCTGTTTTCTGGCCTTTGTAGGCCTCTCCTTTTCTGCTCTGATCTAGTCAGGTTCTCACCAGCAGTTTGTCTCAGTACCTTTCAGTTGTGCATTAAATAATGTGATTACCACAAATTCCATGTTTATTGTGTCATTGTCTTCTGAGTTGGAGAAGTATGTGATTCAGAGGACTTTGATGTGCTCAATTTTAATGTTGTACTGAAGTTGTAGAAAAGGCCGTGTATTTCCTCAGGGACTTAATTTTGTGCCCATTGTCCAGCCCCTCAGGAAAATTCTGTTTCCACATAAGCAATTGCTTCTTTTCGAGCAGCGTTTCATTGTATGTGGGAGGCAAAACTGTCAGTAATCTGGAGCAGGTTTATGAGGGAGTAGGAAAGGGTGAGGTGAAAATGAGGAAAGGCAAGAGGAGAAAGAGCCTCTTTGCTTTTGCGTGTAACAGGGCTGATGCTGTGTGTGTCCTTCCTGCTGAGACACACCCAGGTTGTTTCCTGAGAACAACCATACAGCTGTGCTATCTCACACCCATTCACCATGGCTGTTCACGGGCTGCATATTTATTTACAGGATGGTCCATTAGAGGTGTTGGATTTGCTACACAGAGTGACCAGCAGAGAAGGGCTGAGATCCTCAGCTTTTCCTTCTTTGCCCTGGAATTTGTAAAGGAAAATGGGTATTCATGAGGGTAAATACTTCAAGGTTTGTCATTTGTAAGATAATACAGCACATACCACAAAGGGCTTGAAAAGGATTTGAAATTTCTAGCTTGTACTACTGTTACAATATTTGAAGACACAAGGGATCATAGAAAAACCCACCAAAAATTTCAGCATCAAGTATGGATTGAATAGGTCTCACAAGACTAGCCTAGGATGGGGGAGAGTTTGGAGCTTTGCTTTTATCATAAGCAATACCCGATAGAGAAAAAAGTACCCCAAACTGCACATTCTTAGAGGCTGCACTTCTGAACATCAGTTGAAAGAGTGAACAAATACTTTCAGTAATGAGGTTTTTTTGACCAGGCAGCTGATCTAGAAAACTTCTAGTAAGAACTGCAACAAGCTGTAGCTCTGGTGGAGTTAAGCTTTTGGCCTCACTGCTCTAAGTGAAAGCTAGATCCAGAACTGTAATGATAAAATCTGGCAAGTCTTAATATGTTCATGTTCAGATTACATTTTCTTATCCCTTTTGTGTCAACATCATTCTTGTCTTAACAAGCTTGCCTTCTTCACAGGTATTTAAATAATCCACCCACTCCTTACCAAAATATTTTTTAGTTGGTTGCTTTTATTTATTTATTTATGCATTTATTTATTTATTTACTTTACCTAAAAGCACATCTCTTCCAAACAGAAAAAGAAGCTCACTAATTTTTGGAAAAGAGGCTTGTTTAATATTTGTATTTATTTTATGGATTTAGGTTTATGGGAGCACAGACATATGTTTTATGCCGTGGATACCTTTGCTTAATTCTAGTTTTATAATATGGATGTCATCAAGAGAACTGTATTTTCCACTCTCATAATTAAAAGTACACTAGTAAATAAAGCTTGCACAAAGATAATTCGGCAGCCATTCAGTCCATCTCCACATAATTTAGTGTTAGGTTTTGCCTAAGGATATATTCTTGTGGCACTTCCTAGAACAGTTTAACAAGTCACCACCACCAGTACAAGGTTAAATTTCTCGGTGTTGCAGAAGCACATCATGTGGTGTTCCTGGATTTTGGACACGGACTCTCAGCTGCACTGAATTGGCTGAAGAAATTACTGTCTCCTCTCTCTGCAAAGATTATTGTTTCCTCAGTGCCTGCAGAATTGCTTTCCTCTAACCTACTCCAGGAGGAGGAACACTTTGTTTCACCAAAGGGTTTAAAAGGTAGAGATCTACTCTTGTGACTCATTTTACTTGGAAATGGGTTAGGAAGCAACACAGGATATGCCTAGATAGAAAACTAAAAAGCATGGTAATTAGCGATTTAAGGTCTGAGTTGATTTAGTGGGGACTATGGATATTTTCATTGTGAGACAGATGGAATTAGGTGAGATGATCCTTCACAGCTCTTGTCTGTTTCAGACACAAAGCAGCCTGATTATTTTAAATCACCTTTACTAATTCCTCAAACTATTCCTGTTACCCATGTTGGTGCAGGCTTGTCCTGTAGTGCTACGAGGCAGCTGAGCCTGTTACCAACGCATTGCCACCCAAAAGTATGGCTGTACCACTTAATGTCCTGCGTGTTCTCAGCTCAGCCCATCTCCTGCACTTCATCCGCAGGCTGCTCTCAAAAGCAGTAACTGGGGGCTCACCTGAGGGGCTGTCAATTGGTAATAAACCTCCACTGCTCTTCATGAAAAGTGGAAATGAGTACGGCTGTAGAGTATTTCATGTCATCAGCAGCAGTGGGCCAGAGTTAAGCAACTTTTTTTTTGCAATGCTTTCTTCTAACTAGCACCATCCCTGCTCATTGCAGGGGGGGATGACCTTTAAAGTTCCCTTCCAACCCAAACTGTTCTATGATTCTAACTATCTCTTGCTTAAGAGAGCTCCAGTTCAAAGCGTGAGGATTTTGCATGTGCTGAGGTAATCATTTCATAACATTTTAAGGCAGTTGCCTGACTACCTATTTGCTCAATTAGCCACATGACTTGATTTTTAATCAAGTGCTGGCTGTTTTCTGTGGACTCCAGTAGGATTCCTTACTTGCTTGTAGACCTGAAAATAAGGCACAGCTCTTTCCACAAAAGTTTTCAGGAGCTGCCTAAGTCCAGGTATTTGTTTAATACAACTGCTGGGAATGGCCTGTGTGTGAAAAATACAGTTTTCTCTGGAGTGCCAAATATTTCTGGCCTTGCAATGCGATTGCATCATTTATGTGATCATCTACCTTCAGCAACCTTTGTCTCTGTGGTCCTATTTCAACTCACATAACCATTGGGTAAAGGTCTGAAAATTCTGAGTTCAACACATGCCATAAATACAAGTGATGGTCTACCTGGTGATGGTGTTCTCCCTGGGAGAGGACCTTTACAGATGTGTCAGCTGGTGGATCACAGACCTGCTGGTCAGGAATAAGCAGCAGATGGAAATACTGGATGTATATTTTGGCATCTAGGCACTTTCGTATGTCCTGTATATGACACTTTTCTGAAAGAAAGCAACTCTCCATAAGGTGGGGTGGGCCTGGTAGGAATGTAATTTCAGCAATTTCCACTGCACCACACACTATTAATGGCAAATCCTTGTTCAATGATCCTATTCTTGCCTGTGTAAATGTTCCCTGCAATGTGTTTTTACTTCACTTTAAGTGACCCAAGGGCTGGGGTTTAACCACTTCACTGCCAGTCTATTTCCCAAAGACCTCCTTCTCAGGACTTTTTTCTGCATCAAACATTTTCTTTGCTGTTTCAGACCTTGCTTTTAGCTGAAAATCCTATCACTGAACCATAACATAGACTGCCATTTTTTATGCTAACTTTTTTTACACTAACTTTTTTTACCTTTTCAGTGTGTGTATTTTCAAAGTTGGAAGAACAATAGAAGCCATTTTCGCAACACTTCACCACAAGTGACAGTGTACTCAAGATCTCTTCTACAAAATATCCTTAACATTTCCATGAAAAAGCTCCTATTATTATCTGAACCATCTCTGTTTTCTTTTATATCCTCTATTTGCAATGCAAAAACCAGGATTTCCCTCTGAAAGGTGCTTAATCTCTTTCTCCCTTTCATCCTGGTCTTATGCTCAATTATCTTTCAATCATGATTTTCCACTGTGAATTATTGTTTGTCCTCCCTATCAAGGCAGAGCATTGTCAAGCCATTTACAAATACATTTATTGAGGGAAAAAGATTGGTTTTACATGGGGTCCTACATATGGTTAAAATTTGGGATTACACAAACTGTACAAATTAGTAAATTTATAAGTCTAAAACAGTTCCAAGAAGTTCCTTTCAAACCAAAAGGAATTTAAGTGCTTCAGACCTTTCTAGGAAAGATGAGTATTTAATGCCACATAGTATAATATTTTTTTGCTAGGATAGATGAACTCTGACTGCTACAGCAAAATAGATAGAATCATATGAAATAACAGTTTGTCCTGTTTACAGTTTGGCCAGTTATTCAAAACTCTGGAATCTCAAAGGCTGGTTAAGTCAAGAGGAAGAACCAGTAATGTCATTTGTCTGGCGCTGTTTATTTCCAGGAGTCTCCTGTAATTTAGCCTGGCATTTGAGAAGATGGGTGCAGTGAGGGTCAGACTGTGACACACCCAGAGCCTGCCCGTGACTCCTGGATGCTCTGAACATGCCAAAGCCATTAGCACAGCACCCCAGTACCTCCTAGGATCCAGACCAGATGCACGGGATGAGCATGACACATTTACCATCTGCTGGGACCAGAGCTGCATTCAGAGCCTCTGAGAGCCAGAACTGAGGGGCAGCAGGGACCAAGTAGTAGAGAAGGTGCCTAGACAAACTTCCTAGCTGGAAATAGAGGAGGAAACATGGCCTTAAGGTAGCTCTAATTAAAGTGAAATTAAAAAGTGTTTGTCTAGATAAAGCCAGATGCTAGCAAAGGAGAAAACTTATCATCATCTCTACTCTTTCCTAACTCTTTTGTATAGACACCTAACCCTTCACAGAACAATTCAGCATCATACTGGGGTATTGTACAATGCCTATGTTGTACTGTATGGCAGCTTTGGCTTTAAACATGTGCCATAATTGGAATGTGGATTCAATCAGTCTTATCAGGTCTGTGTCTGTGCAATCCAGCAGGATACTTAAGCGTGTGCTTAGCTCACATCTATATTCTTAAATCCCTTTGATTTTTGAGGGCACTTGATCATGTGTTAAAGCTGTAAAGTATTTTTCAACACTGGGTTTGTACTTTATGGGAGAAGTACATTGGGGTGTAGGAAAAAATATCTTTCATGTCTTTTGGCTTGTCTGCTGTGTCCNCGTAGGAAAAAATATTTATAAACTGCAAATCCTTTCATATCTTTTGGCTTGTCTGCTGTGTCCTACTGCAGTCCCAGTGTAGGTCCCAGTCCTGACTGAAATCTGCAATGAGATAATTCCTGTTACTGTGGTAATAGGAGGCTTTATATTCAAATCTGTTTGATCTCTTACACCATGAATTATAAGACTGAACTCTTCTACATAGTAATACCAGCTGTGACTATCATACAAGTTCCCTTTGGAAAGTCTTTCTGTCCTTGGCAAATCACTCAATCCTTACTCCAGTTCCTAACCTGTGCTAAAAATAATGTTGACTGATTTTCCAGGAATAGTAATGTATAGTTGAAAACAACCTTGATCTTTATAAGTAGGTATTATGTCTGTCATCTACAAATTATATGTACAAATGTACTTGCCCATTACATTTCTGTATAACTTCAGCGTGTTGGAATATAATTGTTTGCTCCATTATCATAAGTTTATTAAAAAATATATGGGTTTAAGGGGTTTCTTTTTTGTTTATTTTGTTGTTCTTTAAGTATGCTCACCTGCCTAAATTCTTACATTCATTATTATGCAAAACAGCATATAAAAGGAAATAAGAAAATAGTGATGAAAAGATAGATAGAAATGATAGAAAAGAGTGCCTGCAAAATAGTATTGATTAGTGTGTAGTGATCTTGGTAGTTCACAGCCTACCAGGTAATGAGCTTTCAGTAAGAAACAAACAAAATAAGTAATTTTTGTCTGTTCATGAAATGAGATTATAAATTATTAATTAATATAAAAGTTGCCTTTTATTTTGATGAGATGAAGGGTCTTGGTCTGAGGTCCAGGAAATTGAGAAAAGTGTTTCTGCAAAGTAAGGAGGGATGGGGGGAAGGGCAAAATAGATTTTGGCATTTCGAGTCTTGTCTTGATACTGGCCGTTGACTGCCCTGTAGTGTTTGTGCTGGTGCTGCTTTAGCTCACAAGTTTCAAAGCTTTAAAGAACCTCTTTAACTCTTCTAAACCCACACACTTAACTTGCAAATGCTTTTCAAAAAATGTTTTTCCCTGTATTTTAAGTAGTACATTCATTTCAACTGATTTCTTCTTAGTATAAATGAAACTTTAAATGTTGAACCATAGAAGATTTTTAAGCACTTAACACTCAAAATAGTTCTTAAATAATCTTTAGATGTTGAATTAAAATCTCTGTTTACAATGAGGTAAAAAATAAAATACATATGTAAGAGGTGTTAAAGCTATAAAATTATACATAGCAACTAGGACAAAGACATATATATTTATCAAGCTGGCATCTTTTCATATACCTGTTAACATGTTTTACTTATACAGTTCAGTCTATTTTTGACCTGTTGTGTTAAATCTGTTCAAATACATCAGAAAAGTTAATGTGTTTTAAGAAAACAAGATGACCTCAGAGCATGAAAAATCAAGTAGCAGCTCATGGGGTTTTTTTGTAGTGAAGAGGCTCAAATCAAGTCCTTTTTTTCCTCATCTTAAAAGGTTAATTCAGAACACTAAAATCCTTAGTTTCTTCTAAACTTTTTAGTAGAGAAAGTCTACCAGCTAAAATTTTCTTAAGTATTGCAAGGCATATTTTAAAGTAATAGATTTTCATTAGAAATGTTCCTTGAAATAATTGTTAGTGTGAGAAATAACTGTATGCCTAGATAGGACTTAAACCTGGGACACTTTCCAAAGAGATACCCAACTACTTTGGTCCCTCATCTCTTTGTTTTTCTCTGGGAAATGCTGTTGTGGGCACCTTGGCAGGGTAAGAGGTTGAGATGGGAGAGCTCATAGAAAAGACCAGTCATAAGAGGGGAAGAAAATCCCAAGAGGTGAGGGAAGCCCGTGCAGTGGACCCCATCAGAAGCATCACTCCTTGAGCAACACTGTGGCTGCAAATAAAAGCTCAGTGAGCTTTTTCTCCAATCTATATTTCTATATAGAAATATACAGAAATAGGGCTGTATTTCCAGACCCTCTTGTTTCCAGGGCTTGCATGCTCCTCTGAGCAGTTTTCCCCACTATCTTCCAAGGGTTCCCATTGGAGCTGCCTCATGTGTCTCAGCTGGTGTGGCAGTGGCAGGAGCAGCCTCAACTCCTAGACCAGCTGGGCACTAAGGCAGGGAGCATCAAACCATGCTCGGGAACATGTCTGCAAATTATCTCTATAGATACTTGAACCACAATTTGGGAATCCCCTCTTGTATACAGAAGGAAAAAGGGACCTGACCTCCAACCTGTATGAAATCCATAGCCTGGGCCACAGGCATTTCTGCAGTGAAGAGTCAGGGCAAGGGGCTCCAGCGAGATGCAGCCTCAACTACAGTCACAGCTTTGCATTGCAGAGTCACTAAATCATAGAATTGTTCAGATTGGAAAAGACCTTTAAGATCATCCTGTCCAACATACTGGTCATTTCCCACTATTTCCTCTCTGGACTGTCCCTTAAATGTGGCAGAAATAGGCAGCAAAGCCCTGTTTTGTAAAATAGTGTCTGTGGTTGCATTTCTTCCTTTTTAGCCAGCAACTATCTCAATACTCCTTTGGCTGTTCTTTTTGGTTTGTTTGTTTTTTCCTCCATGAGTAATATTCAATGGAAAAAACTTGTCTGAAGAGCAAGGAATTGCAGCCCTTGATCTGGGTTTGAGCCTTGGCTCTGGGTGACATCGCCTGTCAGAAGAGTGGGTGATACCCAGTGCTCTTGGAAGAGTCTGTGCCTTTTCCTGAAAGTGAGCAGACCCAGACTCCAGAGGAGCTTGTGAACTCCATAACCAGGCTTCACTGGAAGAGAAATTATGGCAAGAAAGCTTCAAGGAAATTTAGGATTAAATTAAGGAAGTCTGTAAATGAATCTCACTCCTGCTCATTGTGTCCTAATGGACAGGTCCTTTCCTTCAAGCCTGGGCTTAGTCCCCCCTTGTCATACCAGCTTCTTCAATTGCATCCAGCCCTCCCAGTCCCTTCTTAGGAATCTGGGAGAAGCACCTTGCTGCATGTCCCACTTTCTGCTCTGTTGGAGGGCTCACACTTTGCCAAAAGAGGAACAATCCCTCTGTTCACAACATACTCCTGCCTACAGCTTTCTTCCCGTCCCAAGATTTTCAAAGATGCCATCTGCCTTCCTGAGGAATGACTCTGCCTGACCCACAGTGCAGCAGCCAGGATGAGGCAAACTGGTAGTTTCTCTGTTGTTCAGCCAAATCCTTTCAAAAAAATGTAACACATTCACATTCAACCAGCTGTGAACCAAACATATACCATCTGTCACAGCAATTTAAAACCACTATTCTCATGGCCTGACTTCTTGGAAGTCATCATAAATGCCATGGATCAAGTTAGCATAGAAGTCCAGAGTTTGCAGTCACTTTAAAAATGCAGTAGGGCAGTATTCCCAGTGAGCACAAGTACTGATGTCAATAGTCTTTCAAGGGTGAGGTGTCAGGCTGCATTAGAGGCTAAATGTACTGGCAGAAAGCCTACAAATCCCAAGAGGCTGTGTGCCTGTGTAAGGTCCTTGGCCCTGCCAAGCTGAAGACTGTGGGAGATGGACATGAAGGGTGAAGAACATTTTGTGCTGACCACATTTATGCTGCCCATCACTGCCCAATCCACTGCTAAAAGCTGTGGGAATCAGGCATTGACATGCAACTCAGAGGGCTGGGTTCAGTGTTTAACACATATGGCCTTAGGTAGGTCATACTTGTGTTGCTTTTTGGGCTCCCAAGGTGTTCAGAGAACAGCTTTGTAACTGAGAACATAGTCTTTGTTGCTGTGGATATGGTGCAGCATGGAAGAGGGATCTCCTGCAGAGTATCTCCATCTCGCTGCACAGCTTCTTGCTCCTAACATGCATCCTTTGAGACCTCAGGGGCACTATATGCCTAACTTGGGGTCTGTGGTGGGACAGGGCTGTGCACGCAGCCAGAACAGGTCCAACTTCACACCTTCCCTGACATGCACTGTCCCCTGGATCCTGCTGCCTGCCTCAGAGGCACCCAACAGTGTTCCTTTGGGTTAGTGTTTCTAACCATATTTAGCAAACAACAAACAGAATTTCTACTGTTGCATTTCTTTTTCTTTGTTCTTCATTTCTAGGTCAAAATCTCTTTATGGAGATGTAAGTACACAGTGACAATATTGTGACCTTTATCAACAACATCTGTAGACTCAGTAAAGAAGATGTGTTTGTTGAGCAAGGTCTATTTCTCATAAATCCCTTGCCACTAACTGTGTTTCTTGCCTCCCCTTCACTTGCAGTTCTTTACTAACTCAGTCCCATCACAGCTATTCTGTTATTTTGCCTGTACTCGGAGCCAGCCAGATAAATCTGTGATTCCTTTGGTTGTCCTTGGTCACCTCCTCTGAAAATTGGCCAAACTGAAATCTTCTTACTGTCCTGTATGTTTCTTGATACTCTCACAAACTGAAAATCATGTTTAAAAACTTAAGTCCTGGGTGAGACAGTTGACTGAAAGTGATGTGAGCTTGCCCCTTCATTTAGGTCTATTTTTCATACTCTTTTTCATTGTTGCATTTCACCAGCACCCCAATCAGCACAGCACAGAACTAAGAATTTTCTTTTCCTCCAAATGGAAAAACAGACAAACAAGAAATCCTAGAACTATGATTCTGTGATTCTCCCATTTTTACCATCTAACAGTAAATAATTACTACTCTCAGGAGGCCTTTTTCCTCTGATATGCTTAGGAAAAAAAAGACCCTCCCTACTGTCATTTCAATGGCCCTACATCCCCTTCTGTATCCCATTGTTTCCCGTCATCTACCTTTGCTGGTATCTGATATACAGTTGTTATCAGCAGTTCCTTCCTTATTAATGATGATATATGTTGGTTTTGTTTGTTTTATATTTTGTTGCTGAGAGAATTGTGGAGGGGGATTGTTTGTGTAGGCTTTCACAAAAGCTGATTTAATTTCCTCTCTAAGCCTTGTGCTTTTCTCTTGTTTTGTTTTTGTTTTTTAACTTCACTTGACCTTTTTTGTGCAATGTGAGAATGTGCCTTTTGGGGCACTTTGTAAATTACGTTTAAATAGTTCCCAATTATCACTCACATTTTTCCTGTTTAAATTCTTTCTCTGAAATAATTTGGCCCATAATTGTTTTCAGCTTTGTGTAATATGACTTCTTGAAAGCACTAAGTACATAGAATTGCTGGTGTGGATTTCATTCTTGTTACATACAATTAAAGCAGCCTCTCCGATTCCTTCCTTTGTAACTATCAAGACAAGCCTAATGCCAGTACTGCCTCCAGTTGGGTGCTATATTTCATATCTATTTCTTGTCTAAGAGATTCTGTGAGTGTTGTTACATGTCCATTCCTGTAAGAACTGTGTGCTCTCTAGTCCTTCACATTGCATTTTCCTACTTATCTTTGGGGATTCCCCTTCTTCCCTGTCAAACTGAAGGAGTTTTTTGATGCTCTCTACCATGATCAAGTGAGTAAGAAATACCCCTCCTCCTGCCTTTTTTCCATTGCTGGTAAGGAGTACTGAGAGAAAAGTGGGAGATCTGTGATAAAAGCCAAACTAATGTTTCTTTTTGCCTTATTGTGGACAAAGTAGAAGTGAAATGATGACATTTTGAGTTGTTGCTTTTCATAGGAGAGCTCCAACTTTGCACAGCCCTTTGCTGCAGGAGAGCAGGGTCTGCCATGAGACTCATCCAAGTAATTATTATCATTATGCTTTAATCCATTAACCTGGTTTGATTTTTGGGCTGAACCCTTTTCCTACACCCCTTTTGATCATCTGTCACAAAGGGGAACCACAGAAAGTATGGTCTGGAAGGACACACCCCACAGGAGGCAGGAAAGGGGTCCTGTGTATGAACTCCAGAATGGGAACCCTGTACCTCTGGAATGGTGGTAAGGACAACTGTAGAGATTGTGAGGATCCACATCAGTTCACACTTCCACTTGAGGTCTGTAACTCCTTTGCATAAATTCCTCTCCCCAGGCACATGCAACAATTTTTATGGTATGGGCAGACTATTCTGGGATGTCTCCTCTGCTCCTGCTGATGCTGGTTCCCACTGCAGGAATCCTACAGGCAATAAGCATTCCCCAGTTGTGGCTGCTTGTCTTGTGTTCCGGAAGTAGTAAATATTTCAGTAAAATAAATTGACATGATTTTGAAGAAAAGATGAGACCCCAGTCTAGAGCTCAATGTGGTTCCCTCTGAGTTAGAAGAGAATTTAAATTGGGTGTCTTATGCCCACCTTGAGTTTATGTCCCTGGATGTTCCTGAAGGCTAGCACAACATAATATTTGTCCACCCACAAAGTATTTATTTGCTTATTCTTTTTGCCAAGGGTTTGTTTCTCCTGTGCTTTCAGACTTCTCTCCTCAGCCATATTTCATTGCCAAACATCCAGGATTTTAGTCTAATGGTCTTAATTTGGTCCATAAAAATCTGCATGTTTCATGGGAGAAAAATTTTATGCCAAAAGGGCCACTAATGAAAGATGATAACCGTCTAGCACAATGAAAAGAGGCATGTTACAGGGTGAACAACAAACCCTTTTACAATCTTATAAGGTTATTCCCTTCCATTTATCTTAAGGCTCTATTCATTTTAAAGTGAACGGTGTCTCTAATTCTACACTCCCTAATTTTTCCTCCTCCAGGAAGGCATTGATCAGTATCATTGCCTGGGTCACCACATCGGATCTCAAGCACTGCTACTGTTTACTTCTTCCCCAGAAGAAGCTAACTTTGGTTTATTTACACATCATTAGTAATCCCTGAGGTTTGACTATTTTTTCCAGACAGTACGATGAAAGTAGTTTTCAGTCTGCTTGCAGTAAGAAGTCCACAATGTCTTCAAAAACACAGCTGCTGAAGCAATGTATCCTACATATGCAGAGATTAACTTTTATGGTTTAAACATAATTACACAGCAAGGGCAATTGTCGTAATAGTTGCAAGTTGATCTGTCTCAGAGTTTGTTCTTGGTTTCAAGTTTCTGGACATAGCTACCTACAACAAGTTAAAAAAAATCATTTGAGCATATGGTAAGCAAATCATCAATGCTTGCTAAACACAGGTATCAGCAGCAGTAACTTCTCAGACAGTGTGTTAGAAAAGCAACAACTAATATGAACCACAACAAAGGCAACTATGGAAAAAATCCATGTGGTTTAAGAAATGTCTTTGTTATGACAGTTGCTGTTTCAGAAAAAGCCTTTGGTACCCAGTCACCAAATGTTCCTACATCTTGATACGTCTGGTACAGGTAGGCAACATTTGCTATGAACTGTGATTTCATTTTGCCCAGTTCACTCTCATTTCAGGCAGGGGTGAACTGAACCAATATAAATCATGTTTTCAAGCACATTTTCCTGTGCAATTAAGAAGATGTTTTAACCACAGAAGCTGCAGGGGTTGAATCATGGCTTTTGATTCTCTGACTGGCAACTGAGCCACCTTGGCAGTAGCAGGGGCTGCTGAACTTTTCTGCCAGGCACGGAAAGCCAGGCCACCACTGCTATTTCTGGGAAAGACATGAAGTGCTGGGTCCTTGGTCGAGGTCCTCCCCTGCTGCCTTGGGCTGCCACAGACCCAAGGCGAGACACGAGGCGAGGACAAACACAAGGTAGTGAGGGCAGCCTGGGGACCAGCTGCCCTGGAGCTGCTGCCCACAGCTTTGTTTGATGGCCCAGCCTGAGGGATGTTGACTCCCAGAGGTGGTCATTCAGCTGCAGCAGCATCTCTTGGACACATGGGTAGAAGGATATTTATGCCACTTTAATACACAGGAGGAGGTCAGCTCTAAGCAAGGCAGTACACGTGGTGAAGTTTTTTAACCTTGGTAGTTTGATCGGCTGTTTGGCATGAGTATCATGTCTCTGTCTGTCTTAAGTGAATCAGGAGAATGGGTTGAAACCTTTCCAGTGAAAAGCTTTCTTCCATTTTTACAAATTTCAAAATCAAAAGTGTTCCCTGAGAATGTGATGGTTTTGAAAAAGTTTTGCTTTGGAGAAATATAAATTAGGCCATTTAGATAAAGGTTGAGATGTATTGCTTGTCATTCTTGGAAGGGAATGTTTCATTTTTTAGTTTAAAAAAGGCTGCTTTAACATTAATCACCTGTTTTCAAAATGTGTTATGCCATTGTTAATCAAATGAAGCAAAGTGATTTTGTTCAAAAGAAATATCTTATGGTTCCAGAATGACTTTTTTTTTCATGTAAACATTGCAATTATTTTCTTTTAGTAGCATGGAAAGAGCCAAGTTCCAGATGTCAAAACATTCCTTGGACTGGGCACTTCTTGATTTTACATGGCTGTACATTACAGTTTGCACCAATTCTCTTTAATTATGGCTATGTCAAACTTTTTTTTTTATATTTACCATAATTTTCTGCATAAGAGAAATGGCAAGACAGTGGTGCATTGTACTGATACCAGCCTCCTTGAGATCTTTCCTTTTTTGTTGGAAAAGAATCATCTGATGCTTACTGCTATTTCTCATCAAGTAAATATTTTAGGCTTTTATTCTTTAGTACACTTAGCTAAAACCTTCCTTTTAAAATCTGAAAATATTAAAACAAAATGAGAGTTCCTTGTTAGCTCCCTGATGGAGTGAAAACTAGCTGCACTTTGGGAATTCAATACACTGCTTTTTCGGAAATGGACTTTTTTTTTCTCTGAATTAAAACTGAGGAAACTACTGTGAAAATTTGTGTCAAGCCTCAGAGGCAGTGCTCATGGGGGACAAAGTGTGGTGAGATCCCACCATATACCAAATCAGTTGCTGAGATGGATTGAAAGAAAGAAACTTGTCTTTTTGCTGTGAGAATATCAGCATTTGCAGACTACTTCATGGCTGCCTCCCTTTAAATAGTCTCTTTTTCAGCAGCTGAGCCTTCAGATGTGCTGTGACTGGGTGATGCCACTGCCATTTTATGGGCATATGGCTTTCTAATGCACTAATAAAGCAGCTTCATATATGTCCATTAAATGCACTGGAACATGAGCACTTTGCATTAGAAAGTGGGTAGTGATAGCAGGCTTAGTGGAAGGATGAAAACAATAGTGGGATCGTCTGTTTTCTATTGTCAAGAACAAGATTGATACAATTTACTTGATTTTGTTCATTTGAAAAATAAGGGAACAAAAACTTATACTTTGTTTTGGAAAAGACAGTATCCAAAACCTGCCTGAAACATGGCAAAACCCCCTAGTTTGTAAGTCTTCTTATCCTGAAAAGTCACAGTGAGCATAGGTAGAGATGAAAGGAGTTAATGGTCAGGAAGCTGGAAAAAGTAAATAAGGAGAAGAATGCAAGGAGATCAAGATGAGCTAAATATGCACCACTTAGTGCCTTAGCAAATGGCAAACATAGTTTATGCAGCTCAGTGTGTCATAAGATATCTGAGATATCATCTTAGTGAGCAGTGCTGTGCAGCTGAGAAACATGTTTAGGGGAAACCCAAATAAAGCTGGATTTCTTTGTGGGTTTTTCTCTTTCTCTGTTTGTTTTTGGGTTTTCACAAGCTTTTTGAATTCCTCAAGGAGCTTCCAGGATGAAATAAAATGAGATTAGGTCTGGTCTTTTTGCTGTACTTCCTCCAAGCAAGATCTGAGGTACCTTGAGTAAAACAGATTATTTCAGACTCAAAAACTCCCACATTCCAAAAACCGTCTGTGAGAAAGATGAAAAAAAGTGTATAACTGCTAGTTCACATGTATACCCCTGTTAGGAAGATAAGAGCTGGCTGTCTCCTCCTAGAGAGCTGCAAGGCTGCAGAAAGACACAGAGCCATCACCTCCCTGGAAGGTGAGCTGCCTTGCCCTCAGCATCCCAGTGAAGGTGTGCCAGCCCGGCTGTGGGAGCTGGTGTGTGGTGAGGCACACGCTCCTGTGCTGTGTCACCTGTGCTGACAAAGGTCAGTGTCTGCACCAGCAGCTTCCTGCAGGCTGGTTGAAGCATGGAAGTGGGGCTTGTGCACTCTCTGAGCATCGTTAGGTTAAAATATGTTTCAAAACAGTGGAAGTAAAGAGAGAATTTTTTTTCTTTTTTTTTTTTTCCTGGAGGGACTTAGGATTGTTTTATTAAATGTCACATTCATTTCTCAGTCACAGAGGCTGAGCAGTGCTGGAATAACACATCGTGATGGGGTGCCATGAGCAAGCATTAGCATCAGCATAGTGTTTGTGTAAACCAAGTATATGTGCATGATCTTCCTTGTATAAAAAACCAGGTCTACATGGCTCTTCTATTTCATGAAGCCATGTGCTGCTGATACACTTTATTCCAGAGTACAGAGTACACATTATTACAGAGTACAACTCTACTTTCCTGTTTTTTCCAAAAAAAAGGTCAAGGATAAAGAAGAACACATTCTGCTACATCCCAGCAAAAATGCATTGGTTTACTGGCTCAAATCCATTTTTGAAGTAAATTTGTCTCTTTCCTTCACTAATGTTGCACAAGAGATAAATTTGTCTCCATAGGCTTGGCCTGGGAGAACTGCTGCTGTTTCCATGTGTCAAACAGCTTTTTAGGGGTGGTATGCAACATCTTCCTCTCTGTAATCTCTTTTCCAGAGTTTTTAATCTTATTCTTCCTTGCTCCCTCCCTCTCTGTGTTTGCCTAAGTGAGACGCCTTTTGCAGCACTGGAATGGAGGCACAGGGTCAAGAGAACAGAACATGTAATCATCACTCCTTGCCTCAGTGTTTGGCCTTGCCACTGATTTTCTGAGCAGTTTAGAACAACTGACCAAGCCTTTTTGTATCCAAATGATAACATGCCCTTTGCTTCCCAAGCAGCAATGAATGCTGTCCAGAAAGCCTTACCTGGACAGAAACTGCCGAAGATGAATTTTGCATTAAATGTCTTCTGAGCTTTTAAACGCATCTGCAAGGGTTCATCTCAGGGATGATCAAGGAACTCCAAAGAGGCCACTTATTCCTTCGGCAGCTTGAAATCCTCCTTTCTTGCCTCTTTGGTCTTTCCATAATCTTAGTCTGTTGCTGACTTGGGGACTTTACAGCTTCCTTGTGCTTATTTACCTCTCAATGAGAGAGTAAGGACTGAATGTGAATTTTCCTTTCCAAAGGCACCATGGAAGCCTCAAATGCGTTAGTATTAAAGAATATTTCTTTTACAATGCAGCTACACTCCTCCATGGGGTCATGGCTACACTATTTGTACTATTTGAGTAAGCTTGTTTAGAGACAACTTGGACTTCTCTACCTTGTGGTATCCACCAACACCAGGAACGAAAAGGCTGGCTTTTAAGGTCCGCCAGGTTTCTGAACATGGCTCTGTGCAGTGCTGTGTAGTCCTCAGCAAGGTAATTTATAGATAGTGAAGGCATTTCTGCACAGCACCTCACTGTGTCATGTAGGTAAACCCTCTGTGTATGGTACGTGTGTGTACATGTATTATAGCAGGTTAAACAAGCATCTGCTATTCAAAGATCAATGTGTAATTAGAGTTTGGATGAACCTAAAAACATAAACCAAGAATTCAACGATGCCCAAAACATATAAGAAAACTGTATTTGGGCAAGACTCGAAGTAGTTATTTGTGGCTAGGGAACTCTGGTTTGCATTGCTCCACCTCCTCTAAGTGGGGAGGAGAACCAGGCCTTAAAATACAGACCCACAAGACTCAGGGACTTTGAAAAAGCAACTCAGGCCCATAACTAGTTAAACAATGAGGCAAACAAGAAGGAGCGCAGTCAAACTATTTTATGAGATGTAGAAGAACCGTCGATTGTGAAATTTACTGGTAGCCAAATTTTCCTCCCTGCCCTACCACTTATAATTATGCTTTAATTGTAGCTACTGGCTGTGGCACAAAGCTCATGCATATAAACATGTCCCAGGATATGCTGTGAAAAATACACTGTATGGGAAACATTAGCAAGAGGACAATCAGGAGCTGGATTAGTGTTCCCACAAGGAGAGCTGCGGGTGGTATAAAGAGCTCTGTATCCATATGGTTAGTTCTGTGTAATATCTTTGTAATGACATTAGTACCCCTCCATTGTTTTTTCTAGCACATTTCTAGTTGTGAGTCACTTGGACTGATAATTACCAATTGTGGTTTGCAGACCACTGGTGGTCCATGAGCTTGTGGTAAGTGGTCCACAGCTGGGCTGCAGAACCAAACTGAACAGCTTTCAGTTGTGTTTTCAATTAAAAGTCTGATGATACAGGGTACATGGTGGTCCACAAGCGGGTCTTAGCATTAGTGGTGGTCCCATTACTCTAAAAGTTTGGAAATGCTGGCTTAAACAATCATGCAGATCAAGAGTCTGTTTGTGTTATGTTGTTTGAAGTTAAATGTTACAGCATGTCTCCTCTTTCATATGTTGAGAGCTGTGTTGCCTGCTCTGCTTGTCAGTTTTAAAAACAAAAGTATCCTGAACTATGACTAATCATTCTTAGTGGTCTTGTATTCCCAGTTTATGATTTTTTTAGCTCGTCATTTTGTATGTACTACCGTAGTCACATATCAGAAGTATTTGCCTCAAAACCTATAGTATTTTGGGAGGAAAAGAAGAGGGATGTTTTTCACATTTGACTCACTGAAGTGGGAGTTGGGTAGATGCAGAGTTTAGAGCTGAGTAGCAGAGACACTTTAGAGAGATGGATTGCAGTCTGTTCCCAGAGGTTAAGCTGAGTAAAAAAGGAGAGTAACCTTATTTTATTTGGGCAGTTTTGTTGGTCCTTTTATTGCTTCCTTAGCTTAAAAACTGGGAATTGTTGAAATGAGAAAGTACCTCATTTGAAGCTGGATATTTAAGATTAGGCAGAGGCAAGATTTATTTGATCTTTATAAGCCCTGGGCTAGAGGCTTACAACTCCAGCTAGCAAATAGGAGTAGCCTAAGGTTATACCTCCAGCTAGAGCTGGTTCCCCTCCCATACCTTGATGATTACAACAATTTTCCAGCATTCAAAACCATGGCTTCTCTCAAAAAACTGCTTCTTAGTCACCAGCTCTGGACTATTCTGTACTGAGCAAGCTGCATTGATCTTGGGAAAGCTGCAAAAAAAATTCAGGATGCATTGCAGGAGAGGAAGAGCACAAACATAACCTTTTAGTTCAGGGCAGAGAGCATTTAGCTGGGAAGGAAGTGGCCTGGCTTCTCGTCTCTCCTCCTAGAGCTGTTCTCATATCTTATCCAATGTCTGGTAATATTACAGAGAGACTCCTGGGAGCAGGGACAGGACCAACAGTTCATTCTGCCCACAGACTTCTGACCTCTTCCTTTCTCTGTCCAACTGAGCCATGTGGTACTTATCCCACACTGAACATGGGACAGGGTGAGTTCCCACCAGGTCCCAGTATTATGCTTTCCAGACAAATGTTTTCGTTGCTAAGATAGAACACTTGGGAGAGCAGCACCCCTGCCTTTGTCACCTGAAGGAAAACAGAATTGCAATTGTGTGTGTACAGGTGGCTGAATCTGCAGTCTGGTGGTCCCAGAGCAAAGGTAAGCACCTCAGTCTGAACCTCTGTGGTTCAGGATGTGCAAAAGATTAATTTTGGCATTCCAGTTAGATTCAGATGTCAATGAAGTGTCCAGCTGCTTCATCAGTCCTAGCCAGGACTGTCTAGTGTCTAGGTCTATAAAGTAGTTCAATCTCAAACTTAAGCTCTTTGCCACTGCAGTAAAACGGAAAGTTCAGATGACTTTAACAAGCACTGTCCTAGAAATAAGTTTGGTTTGGTGCTTTTCCCCCTTCCTGCTGGAATGTACTGCTGACTTGCTCCATTAGGAGCCCTTTTGTAAACTTTCAGCTAAACTTATTGCTACTCTGTGCCCATGTGCTCTTGAATGAGCTTTTCTGATTTTTTTGTACTTTATTAGCTCTTTACCTTCTCTGTTTTTGTTCTACTTTTCTGTGTCTATAAAGAATAATCATAGTTTTTCTCCATGAGTGTTTTCTTCAGGATAAGCCAGATGCTTCTAATAGTGTCTTGTAAGGCAGGCATTCCCCTTTCCTGTTTCCTTCCTAAATCCTCCTGCTCAAATTCAACTTCAATGAAAATGGGTATTTAAGAAAAAATGCATATCAAATCCTGTTCCTCCCCCAGAAAACACCGTTCAGGTTAAAACCTGGAATATCAGTAATATTCTTGTTGAGGTTTTAAGTAGCCAGAGTTTTTTATTAGCTGGGGGGGG
>WEIV01017271.1:151425-168901 GCA_013390005.1 Calyptomena viridis
TAAGAAGCAGTTTGTAACAGACTGTTTCCATGGAAAAAGACCCCACGAGGAAAGCTGGGGTGGGACTCTCTCTCTCCCTCTCTCCTGAGCAGCAGCAAAGACAACGTCTGGCTGTAACCCCCCCACTCCCGTCTTCCCGAGCTGCTGAGGGAAGGAGAAAAATCTTAACAGGGAGGGGTGAGGGGAGAAAGGTGTCTGCAACATCTGTCAAACTTCTCACTCTTAAACTCTTAAGCTCTGGTTTTAGTAGTAGTAGTAGTAGTGAATACTTAATATTTAGTAGTAGTGAATACTTAATATTAAGTTAGAGCCTGTTTTGCTTGTGAAGTAGCTAATAAGCAGTTGCTTGTAATCCTTATCACAAAAGTCAAGGGTTTTTTTCCATCTCTGAGAAATTTTGGATCTGCGTGTGTGCTCTCGGCATTTAGCCGGAGTCAAACCATACCAATTCTGTACTCACAGAATTGTGTATGCCATGTGTATCCCTGGCTGCCTCACTGTAGCAGTTGGGATATGCCAATCATTCTCCTCCTTCTCTGATGTTCTCAAATCACAATCCCATATTTTCTGTCGAATATTCTTAATTTCCAAGATGCACAGCTTTGCATCTTATAAACCATAAAGTTACAGCCTGTTTCTGCTCCTCCAGCCCCCCAGGCAACCCACGTCTCCCTTGGTACTGCTTTGTTCTCTCTGTAGGCTGATCAGGACTGGTACCTCTGGGCCATCAGCCACACTCATTGTCATTCTTCCTGTATTGTGTAAGCCAGGGCCAGGCACATTGAGCATCTGCATCTTACTGCAATAAAACCAGTGACATGTCCCAGCAATGCTAGCATTTAGGGATGGTAAAGCAAGGCAGTACAAAATCACTTTGTGTGGACTCCCCAGGTAGGCCATATTTTGTTTTAATTTGGCCCAAACCAGAATGCTCTTTGGTGTTGGTCGAGAAGATGAAGGGTTGGCCAAAACACAACAGTTTTCTCGCTGGATCTGAATGGCTTTGCAACTTTCAAAATTCCAGAGGTAAGACAGTCCCAGCTGCTGTTTGTCAGGCACAAGCTACAAGAGGTCTAGGTGTTTGTGTGGAGGCTAATTCCATGTTGGACCTATTATTATTGTATTTTATCATGATCTATATTACACCAGAGCTGTAAGTACAAGCACCATCATGCTAAGTACATGTAATCACATTTGTTTCCAAGTGGTGATATAAATATTTTATAAATATATGGAGAAAGTGTATGCTGAGATTTTAACCTCTTAGTCAGAAATCATTTGCTGTTAAGTCTTACGATTTTGTTTCCAGTAAGTACCTGCTTTGTGTGTGCTGTCTGATGCTTCCTGACTCTGTCTGAAACAGACCTGAAACAGTAAAACTCAGAGCCAAAATTGTTCAAAGTTTAGAGGTGTCTGCAACATAGTCATGTTAGGGACAATTTTCTTTTGATGGCAATTTCATTGCAGTCTGTGAGATACTGTGGAATGTTGTTTTGGCTGAATATTAGAGGTATAATTTAAGAGAACACAGATTTTTTTTTAGTACTATTATCTTTATCTTTACCACAATTAAAATACTGACTCTTGCCATGAAGAAAAAATTAATGTTGGTACAATTGCTTTTATTCAGAGTTCTCAAGTCTAACAGGAAGCAGATCAAAACAGTACTGCTCTGCAGAGAGATCATAAGATGCAGGGACAAGGTTGTACTCAGACTGGCTCACTGCCCACAACACAGTGTGGATATCAAGAATCGGATTTTACATTTTCTTCTGATGTAGGTCAGACTTAACAACACTTTCCTTAGAGCCTGGGCCTGGGCTGCATCATGTTGGAGGTGATTTCACAACCCTGTTTCTTATATATGTATTCAGTATGATTCTGGGACTTGGGAGGTGGATAGAAGGACTGCCTGGAAAAATAAAATTTATTAAAACACATCTTGACACAATTCTCTTGTAATGATTTTCTGGATGCCAATTTCAAACAACTTCAGACACCTGAAATCAAACAGTGGAAAAGACACCTGCAAAAGGCACACAACAGTGAGAGCCCTCAAGGCTGGAGGACTGGTCCTCACTGGATGTATCTCAGCTGCTAAAGTCATTGATGGGAATTTTTCCCTGTGCAGAGCTGTGTTATGCGTACAGAACAATTTGTGAAGATTCCTGTGCTCTTTGGGATCTTTTCTGCTGAGTCAGATGTCCCAGATATGTTATTAATAAATTTCTGTCATTTCTAGCTTCCCAGCCTCCTTATCTTATTGTATCCTTATTGTTTTATTGTACTGTAATTTTGGCTATTTAAATGGTAGAAAACTGAAGTTACTTCACTCATTCATTTTTTTCCAAAGGGACAAATTCAAGCCTTAATTCATACTTCCAGGGGAGAACATAAGTCTCAAAGCTGTAGAAACTAGAAGTGCTTTGAACCAGGTAAGATCTGTGTACTAGTCTTGTGTTGAGGATGGTGAGAACGTTGTAAATGAGTTACTCACTTGCTTCCTTCTACCTTTCCTCTAAGGGTTAGTAGGAAGTAAAGAACTTGGAGGTACAAGTTGTGGATTTGTCAGAGAGAAATGCTGAGAGGAATCAGTATGGTGTTCCTATGATCATCCAAAGTTTCTGTAGCATCCACTGACCTTTCCATATTTGGTCTGTAGTTAAGAAGGACATCTCCACTACAGCCATTGCATCTCCTTCCTGGCTGATTTCACCTTATTTCAGTGTAAGCATAGATTGGCCTCTTGGGTTTCTTAGTAGTTGGTTTGACGGCAGATCCCAGGTAAGATGTGAGGTCCTGAATACTTTATTCTGTGGAGGTTGTAACAACAGGGTTAATAATATAATTCATAATTCATAACATCAAGACACCTTCTAATTGAAGGTTTCCCTGCCCATAGCAAAGATGTTGGAACTAGATGATCTTTAAGGTCTCTTCCAACCAAAACCATAAGATTCTATGATTCAGCTCTTAAAGCAAATAAGGGGTGAGACTGATGAGGGAACCTCTTTGAATCACACCTCAAACAGGCACCTTTATCAGTGACATCTCTATACCAGGAAGGGTTGAATTTGCAATAATATTAATTGTTCATTGTTCTTTTTCAAAATGGATTTAGTTTTTAATGCAGATATTTCCTTTTGTGGCAGTCATGCTTTGAAGGCTTATTGCCTTATTGCCTTGTCGCATGTGCATTGGAGAGGTTCTGCTGACTTTCTTCCATATAATTTGAAGTTCAATTGGGCTAAATCCCAGTGTTGTGCCAGGATCTAGCTCACTGTTATCTCATGTTCCTACATGCCAACTGCATTCCCTCTGCCCTTGGCTGCAGCCCCTTTCTTCCCATTCATCCTGCAAGTTCCTTTCTGTGTTGTTAGGTATACTTCCATCAGAAACCAGGCTGGATGCAGGGTTTTTATTTCATGGTAATATGGGAAATGACTGCACACACTAATGGGATGAGACCTTGCCAAGTGACATTATAGATCTTCACTAGGGTCTCGGAATTTCTTCTGAGCTTCCTTTTGTATGAAATGAATTTGCCACAGGTCATAAAACACCATTTGTAAACTGCAGGGATCATAGGAGGCATGAAATGTGCATTGTCTGAGGTTGGCTCTGCTGCAGATGGTGTCATGTAACCGTGGGGTGAAGATACCTTTTCAGGGGTGACATATTACAAATGTTTACAGTTGTTCCCTATCATTGCTGCCACATGTCCCACTCCTCTGTGGCTCAGCAGGCTGCTCCTGAGCCACACATGGTCAGCTTGAGCAACACATGGTCACTAATATCTAGTAAACAGTCCAGCAGCTCAGTGGGGTACTGAGGGACCACAGCCCCTTGTCCAACCCCGTTAGTGCTGTGCTATGAGACATGGCCTTGGGATCCTGTCTGGGCATTTGGGCACATTAACCTCCGGCAATTAAGAAATGCCACACCTTCCAGCAATCACTTAATCCATCGTCCACAGAATAAGTCTGGTCTGAAAGCCATCCTTCCCTGCCAGGAATCCTAGCAACTCGAAAATACATGATGCTGAATATCCAGAAACTAGCACTTTTGACAGTGGTTACCCACCTTGACCTGGTGGGTGTGCGAGCAGCCCTGCTCTGGACTATGCAGCATTGCCCTGTGCTGCAGCGCTGTTGCAATCCCTGACTTTTTATGCCATGGAAACTGAGGCAAACAAAGGCTGAGTAAGTAGACCAGTGCTACACAGCAAGCCTGTGGCAGAGCTGGGAACCGAACGCAGACTTTCTGACTCCCGGTCCTGGACTTTAGCTCCCCACTGAGCTCTGACGTGGGATGAACTGAATCTCACTAGAGACATCAGATAACCACAGTTTAATTTGGTTTCTCTGCGCTCCATACCCTGGGGAGATAGCAGACCTCTGGCCACAAAAGGCAAGTTATTGAGAGATTTGCTTTTAATTCCTCCTTATGAGGTCCATTTTGTTATGTTTGGAGTTGCCATAGGTTTCTGTTTGTTTTGCCTGTTTTTTTCCATGTGGGGCTTGTGTATTTTATTAAGCCCTTGGCTAGTATCTTGTGCATGTTCAAGATTTTATAAGGGCTTCTTTCGAGGTTATTCATTATAGCTTTCAAAGTTGGCTTATTCTGAAGGCTTGCTATTGAATGCCAATCTTTGATAGACTCAAGTCTCACACAGGGGAGAAGACCATTTCTCATAGGCTCGTAATTAGTGTTCCCAAAGGGTACCCCAGCTGCTTTTCAGAGCTCTATTCTCACGTTGACCTTGGACTTTGAATTCTCGATGGCTGCTGAACTATAGTCATCAGAGAGAGAAACTGAGAAAAACCTCCCTTTATTTTCTTCACTGAAACAAGAAAAGTCATCCAAGAGATACATTACTAGTCCCTTGTATTTTTGGATCTGCCACTGATCTGATGGAGATCATGGCGAAGGGACTTGTCCTTTCTCTGCCTCATCTGTCTTTTTTCTCTGCCTTGTCTGATCATTCTGTGGACAGTGGAAGGTTTTTGATGACCTTAGTTAAAGACTTAAAGACTTTTTATGTTAAGTTTTGATAGTTATGTCCTTAAAAATTCTCTTTCAGACACACAGAAAATTAATTCATTTGGGGAACAGATTTGGAGTGTGTAGAATATTCTATTAGAAAGAGAAAACAGCTACATTTTTAGCAAAAGTGTGAATTTCGTAATTCAGTATGAAGTGGAACACACTTGAAATTCAGAAATATTTTTTTCATCTACTTCATGTGAATCATGCAGCATATGTTTGTAGGTCGATTTAACTTCTGGAGAAGCAATTTCTACTATTTTACTCCATATACAGAAGCAAGAGCATCATTTCCATTAGCAGACTC
Organism: Calyptomena viridis; assembly: GCA_013390005.1. Classification (NCBI taxonomy): domain Eukaryota; kingdom Metazoa; phylum Chordata; class Aves; order Passeriformes; family Eurylaimidae; genus Calyptomena; species Calyptomena viridis. The sequence continues at coordinate 156,779 of WEIV01017271.1, forward strand.
CCTTCTTCTAGGAAATGCTGAATTTTATTCTAACTGCAGTTAATAAGATTTAAAAAAACCAAACCCTTATTTAAAAGGGTATGAATTGACAACGGACAGGAAAATGTTAATATTTTCTCTAAGGCTGAAGACAGATTTGCGTGCACTCTTTTTGTGGTTGTCCTTGTGTTTTTCATAAAAAAATGAGTTCTAAGAATGGATGTCTCATAATTTTTCAGCTGCTTCCCCCTTGTGGTAAATCTGGAAAACCTCTTTTCATGGAAATAGTGAAAAACTGGGTAAAGCTCAGCACTTGCATTTCTAGAGATTTTATTTTTTTTGGCAGGAGGACTCTTTAAAATGCTGAACAAATGTGAATTAAAGCAAGAACATATCAGTTCTTTCCAGGAACCGAAAGCCCAAATAAGCTTAAATAAAAGAGCACAGATACCTCAAAAAACTTTGTGTAACAGCTGCAGCTGGCTTGAGGCTTTTCTGTCTCTCAAAACTATGCTCTTGCCCTTCCCATTCCCCTCCCACTTCACAGAGGCCTGAAGGTCGCAGCACAATCTTCTCTCTTTTTTTTCCTTTGTATGCCAAGCACCTGGGAGACAGGGCATGGGCTCACTGCCAAGCCCCAGGGCTCCTGGTCTTCCTTGTCTGTCGACAGCATTGGAGTTCTGTTGCTTTATGGTCAGTGCTAGTGAGGAATGGCTATTTTCTCCACAAGCATCCCAAGGAAGAGAGATGCAAAGACATATTCCACCAGGCACTGTTTGCTCCAAAACAAGGTGGTTTGCAATCAGATAAAATAAGACTGTCATAAGTACATCTGCATCATACATAGAGAGCAACTCCTTGCAAATGAGAGAACATTCACCATTCCTGAGACCATCATTTTCCCTGAGCTGGTTGTCCTTCTAGTCTGTAAAGGTCTTTTGTGGTGCCTGAGACCCCTCTGGTTCTCTGAAAAGAAAGCATATTTCTTCATTTCCTTTGCAATATGATCCCCTGAGGTGCAGAGTGGACTTGAAAGGGTAAAGCTAAGAGGAGGAGGAGAACATTTGTGGTTAAGCTGTAGACAAGGACTTAAGAGAAATGGCTCATTTCCTGGTTTTACCACAAATTGTGTGTGGTGGGGAGGGGGTGGCTCATATATTCTGAACTTTTAGTGTCTTGTGTGGTAACCAGAGAAAAGGGCCTCTTCTTCCCTTCATCCTTTGTGTCTTTCCCTCTTAACTTCTCTGGGATGAGAAACTTCCTTCTGCATCCTATATCTACACAAAGATAACAAGGTCCCCTGTGGGGTTGGGGCCTGCCATAATGCTAATAATAATTCAGATACATTTAAAATCTAGGCTTTTGTCCTCCTCTGCAGTTGATCTCCCTATAACATTTTTCATAAGTAACATCAGTTGGCCTCATCCTTTCTGGATGCTTCTTTCAGAAGCATATCCAAAGGTTACCATCGGCAAGTCAAAACGGCCTGGAGCCACCAGGTGTCCCCCTTCTCCATGGCTCGGAGAAGACTTGGACCATCCTGCTGAGAAATACCTTTGTAAATTTGAAATGAAATGCATCTTGTAATTCTGGCCCCAAGTGATGGGATCTTTTGTCCATCCTCTAAGCAGTGCAGTGGTGGCAAAGACAGCCCTTAACACGGTCCTGTTATGAGAACAACAGAGTTTATTCTACAACTGCAAACTCGCAGTCAACAGGGTGAGATTATCTGCAGAATGCTAAACACCCATACTTTCAAAATGTTGAAATTCTGATTCTTTTCCTCAAAGAGGTGCATTTTTTTCTGAGGCAGGCAGCTGAACATGTTACAGTCTAAAAATTCAGTTTTTGCAAAGTGATGAGGGTACAACTTTTCAAGCATTTCAATGATTATACTTGTTTACAAAGGCAGCTCATAGAATTCAATTCTGTCTCAGTTTGTGTAAGGATTTCTGGGATTTGATTCTTTTTGCACAAAACCCTGATGTTATATTGAAGTGCAATTCTTTAATTAAAAACAGAGAGGAAAAAAAAGGCAAAACAACCCAAGCTAGCAATTCTCCCAGAGGGACTAACAGCTTATTTTCTTGTCCTGATATTTCTGTCAGAGCAGAGTCCTGGGTATGTGCAGGCTCAAGACTGATTGGCCTAATTGATAGATTCTTTCTGAATTTTTATCAGTCAAGCAACATGAGGTGCTGAGCCTGGGTCTTTAATGAGCCAGACCCAGTGATGTAGGAAAGCAAATCTGCCCCACTTAACACAACTTTTTCTCTTTAGAATATAATTTATTATATTCTTTAAAATATCCTTTATCTTTTACCTTCAGCAACATTAAATTTGATATGCTTCAAAAAGCTCTGATTAGCTCCAAGCAAATGGACTGCAATGGACGTAACGTGTCCTGAGGACTGCAAGACTCCTGAAGAAAGAGAGAAGGCAGGATGCATGGCGTGCATGGGGTGCCTAGGGAAGGCCTCTGGCAATGGGATATGCATGTGGATGCATAATTTACCACCTGAGGGCAGAGTGGAAGCGAATAAGGAGTGAGATAAGGAAAGCACGGAAAAAATACGAAAGAGGGTGGAAAACAGACCTGGAACATGCTGATAGCATGTGAGGCTAAAGAAGAGAAGACACAACATATAAGACCAGAGATCAAGCTCTCCATATATTAATTGAAATGCAATATTTTGGCAGAAACATTTTATTCTAACATTGAGAATAACGACAGCCAGATCCATGAACACTTAGGAGTTTTATGTCAGTGGAGCACTTTTCTTCATTATTTTGCGGTGACCTTTTGCATGTCCAAAGCAGAATAAATCTACTTCTTGGAATAAAAAGAATTTGGGTTTTTTACCTGTTTGCTAATCTACAAATCATTCAATTAAGTCAATTGAACAGTAATGGCTATTCCCTACTGTTTCTCTGAGTGGAGAGGCTTAGTGTGAGATTAATTTCATGTTACTCCAGCAAGCTCACCTGCAGTCCATGGAGAGCATGAGATTTTAAAAATGTGTTTAACCATAAAGAAGTAAACTTAGTTCTAACTTTATGTATTTATAGAAGTAACAATGTTAACAGCAGGGATTTATACAAATATTAAATATATTTACTGTATATTTGCAAGTAAACTTTCTTCTTACAGTTGCAGGGTGGGCCTCTTGACTGATATCAGCATAGTATCTCTGGTCATAGAATAGGTGTACACACATGTGTAATGCACAAACTGGGAAAATCAGAGTAGAATTTTCCCTCAGGTCACACTAAATTTCATGCCTGCAATAGATAGCTCATATTACAAAATTTAGCATGACAGACACAACTAGATTAATTTTTTTAAATTAGTCAATACAGAAAGCTTTGGTACAAGATAATTATTTTATTCTTGCTTAAAAAAATTAAGAAGAAAAATAAATTCCAGTGTATTAAGTTGTAAGTGGCTGGAGAGTGGCCAGACAGAAAGGGACCTGAGGGTGCTGGTCAACAGCCACTGAACATGAGCCAGCAGTGTGCCCAGGTGGCAAAGAAGGCCAATGGCATCCTGGCCTGTATCAGGAATAGTGTGGCCAACAAGGACCAGGGAAGTCATTCTTCCCCTGTATTGGGAGTGGTTAGGCTGCACCTCGAGTGCCGTGTCCAGTTCTGGGCCCCTCAGTTTAGGAAAGGTCTTGAAATGCTCAAACGTGTGCAACAAAGGGCACCCAGGCTGGTGAGGGGTCTGGAACACAAGGTCTATGAGGAGTGGCTGAGATATTATCAACATCACTTATTAAAGGTGTACTTAACCTACCAGTTGCCAACACCAAAAACTGTTAACCAACCTATTTTTGGGGCAGTCCTTCACTGGTATTAGCAAAGGAAAGGCAAATTTGTTCAGAGAGAATGGAATGAACAAGTCAACCAGTATATTTTGTATTTGTTTCATCAACACATTCTCAGTACACACTGCTGCATGGATCCATACATTGACTGTTGAGTGGTGTTCCCCGAAATGCTCAGATGTGAATCCTTGGACATAAGAAAATTAATTGCTGATATTTGAATAATTTAATTTTTCTCAGTCTGAATAATTTAACTTTGCTTCTTGGGAAAATCACAGCCCTAAACCAGAAATGTTCAGGATTTTATCACTGGAGTTTACAAAGGTCACAGGTTTGACACACCACTGTTCTAATTAAATCAGTGTCATAAGCTTTTTCAGAAACAGGCTGAAATTAGCCCAGATACTAAGGTAGTAATTGTCCATATCAAAGTAAAACAAATCTAAATTAGTATAACCAAACCGATAGCAGGAGAAAAGCTGTATCAACTGAAGTGAGGTAAAAGTAGCCAGTGAATTGGTATTATGTATATAGTCTAAAAGACAGTGGAAAACTGGGTCAGATCTTGGGCTCCTTTAGTCCATAGGAAATATTTGTGATGCCTTCCAAAAGATATTTTTCCTGCTGAAATGCCACAGTAAGTAAGAAGTCATTGAGATTGCTATAGTACTGGTGTTTATAAAGGTAGATAATAAGGATTTGAACACAGTAGCACTTTTGTGAAGGTTGCAGTGCTTATAACAATGCAACTGCCTTCTCACAAAATGGGTTGAAGATGTGGAGATCAGGTAGAGCAGCACTAGAAAAGTTTATAGGGGGCATTTGGGCACTGGTTTACTGAAGTGTAGACTGTAGTTTAAAGTGCTGGGGAAATGTCTATAGACAAAAGGAGTTACATGAGTTACACTCATATGCCATAGTGCACATAGTACCCTTTTCAAAGGAAGCGATGGGTGATTCCCAAGAAGAGTCTCAGCATTTATGTCTCTTCAAAAATATCAGAAAGAAAACTCCTGTCTTTGGACAAACTTAAGAGTAGTGGATGATCTTAATGTGTAAGGAGTTGTAGGTTCATATCCCAGATGAGCTATTCAACTTGCCTGCAAAGTAGAAGTTACTTATCGAACAGCTTCTCTCTGGTGCCTGTGCTTTGCTTTTATGATCCAAAAAAATAAAAACGTAAGGAATGACACGAATAAAGTATAAATTGCTTTGGGTGTGAATGGAGTAGAAGAACTGTCAAAATATAGTGATTGAGTGAACCATTTTACTTAGGAAATCAGTGGTTGATTGCATTTCTCTCTAATTACTCCTGGCTCAGGATTAGCTGGGTTTTATTAATCCAAAAACTGTTTAAATTTGTCTAGACATTATTGCATTTCTCAGTAGTTGATGCATCTCTTGCAAATGAAGATGCATGTAATTTTCAAGATGATCCTGAGAAATACTTGATAGATTGCATTAGATTAGAAAAACATTGCACAAACCAGTCTGATTCTAAGGGGGAGTAGACAGTCTGGGGTGCAAGTAGTTTGAAAGAAAACTTCCATCTTTTCTGGATTCTGGTCTGCTCAACCACTTCTCAGCCACCTCGAGGATCCTGGCTGTCTGCTCTCCAGCTCTCAGCATTTCCTGATACATAAGGTTTGCTGGGGTACAAAACCAGAAAGAACTTCACAAACATGAAAATTTTGGACCAGGTCAAGAAGAGAGGCACAAAGATGGTCAGAGGGTTGGAGTACCTTTCCTACGAGGAAAGGCTGAGAGAAGTGGGGTTGTTCAGCTTGGAGGAGAGGAGGCTCCTTATAGCAGCCTTCAGTATCTAAGGGGGACTTACTAGAAAGATGAGGACAGACTTTTCAGCAGGGCCTGTGGCAATAGGACAAGGGGTAATGGCTTTGACCTAAAAGAGGGTAGATTCAGGCTAGATATAAGGAAGAAATTTTGTACGAGGGTGGTGAGACACTGGAACAGGTTGCCCAGGGAGGCAATAGATGTCCCACACCTGGAAACATCCAAGATCAGGTTGGATGGAGTTCTGAGCAACCTGAAGTAGTGGAAGATGTCAGGGGATTGGACCAGTTGATCTTTAAAGATCCCTTTCAATACAAACTATTCCATAATTCTATGGTTAGAAATTAAACAGTGTGAGGGCAGGGAGTGTTTCGCATATGCACATATGTGCTCCTGAAGAGGGGTAAGACTGGTCTTGTTCCACCTGTTTGAAAAGTATAAGGCAGAAAGGAATGTGTCAATAACGACTACAGGAAAATTTATTATGGGTGCAGTTAATGGAGAAAGCCATGCCAGAGCCCAGGTGAGGACTCAATCTATCTAACCTTAACTGAACCAGCATGGATTTTAGCACTAGGACCTCATAATTTCAAGGATGACTTAAAAGTTACTAAAAAAATATCAGCTGTTGATGCTTGCTTACAGTTATCTTTAGGCTTTATTGGCTAAAATGAGCATTTACCTGTCCACATGTAGATACTACACCTGGGAGTTTTAACCCCCAGCTGAATTCCACCCTGTGTCTCAGGAATTGACAAAGTGGAGGTTGATAGCTCCTCCAGAGGAGCAGGACACTAGGCCCAATATGTTGAGATTCACCTTCTGCCTTTTTTTCTCAAGACAGAATGGTTTCCCACCACTTGGTTACAGAACAGTTGTGGCATAACTACAACTCTGGTATCACTAACAGAGACAGAGCTAAATTTGGTCCCACAGTTGAGGCAGTTGAGTGCTTGCAGAATTATACTTGTGACCTATTGGTACAATCCTGCCACATACACGATTTAATATACATGAAACTGTGACCCTCAGGCTCCATATTCCTTGGGGATATTGCCATACAGTGTCTAGCACAAATATGGTCACAGACTGATTTTGTGAGGCTGAAATACTGCAAGATGTAGTTAAATACTTAGTAGTACTCATATCCAAACACAAACTCCAAATCACATAATTATTCTTCACCACTATCAACATTTCAGGGCACACTAACTTTATTTACATCATCCTATCTCCCAGGCTAGCTTATTCTGAGAGAAGCTTCCTTTCTAATGTGTGCCTCACAAATTATTCATTGTTTCCTGCACCAGGACACTTTTTCTCCCCACTGTGTTTTAGCTGTTAAAAGTTGGTGGTTTAAGAAAAACACTTTTAGGAAAAATATTTTGGATCACATAAAGTTTATTTACTTAGTAAAGTTATATTACAGTATGTACAGTTTCTATTTACATATACACCTTTCTAAGAAATGAAGCACCATATGATAAGTTAGTATTTTAGAGGAATTGACAGATATATTATTTTTGCATCCAAATAGTTATATCTACAGACACACATTGATTAGAACCAAATTCTTATAAGACACTGACTTTAGTAGGTTTTGGACTAGACTGCTAGTAGAGTTTCCAAAGAAAAATTAATTGCTGCTTGCTCTTAACCTGCTGTGCTTCAGGATAAGAGACCTTAGCTATGTCATTTCAGGGGCTATGTGCAAACTTAATCCTCAGAGAAACTCAGAGGTGTTGACAGAAGGTATTTTATAAGCCACAAGAATGCAACATTTTCATCAGTAAGATTTTTACTGTCATCAAAAAAGAGAGTTTCATGAAAAAGGAAAAGGAACACTGCTCAAGTGTTTATACGCATTATGCAAAGTGAAGTTGAGAACCTGGAGAATTATGTGATACATAAGGTACATAATGTATTCCACAAGGAATGCATTTGCTTTTAAAGAGCCAAATCTTACAGCTACAGAAACTTGTGGCATGATCCCCTTAACTCAAGGAGAAAGTCTAGCTGTTCACTTTGTGATCTTTATGCCACCATCAAGAAAAAAAAGAAGGCTCTGTCCAAGGTACAAAATTTCCTTCAAGTAAATAAAAGACATTTGGAGGGGAGAAATGTAAAATGAGGTATTTAATAAACTATGGGAAAAAAGAAAGCACCTAGTTTGAAAGACTGTTTTGAAAAACATTTTAGATATTTGATACACGCAATTGTTACATTCACTTGATTGTGGGTCAAGTTTTGTATGGAGTATTTATACCTTTTGTGTTACCTAATTCATATTTTTCATACTTTTGCTTCACTAGAGGACAGATCTGATGGCTGGAAGAAAACGATGTTACTCTGAGGACAGTTGCTATGACAGACACAGGTGTTGATCAACATCATTGGCTTCTTTAGGACTTTGCCCTGAGGACAGCGGAACTCCACTTGAATGGTTTTGGTGTTGTGTGGGGTGCAGCACCGCCCGTCGCTGCAGAGGCCGCAGTAGCGCGGTTTGTACGTCTGCACACTAGTGCAGTTCTGGTATTCAAAGCGAACAGCCTTCACAGACTTCTTTGTTCGGATACATTTCTTCCCTTTCTAAGAGAAATGTGAAGAGAGAGTAGACATATCACTGCATAAGACAGCAATTAAAAATTGGCATGCAAAGATACAGGTCTACTCTGAAAAATTTTTTGTCTTTATTCATTCAACGGCAAGAAGAGTCTGCAGCTGCTTCAGTAGTCACAGATAACACCTGCAAGATCTGCCCTTTGACAACTGTGTGCTACTAAGCCAGTAATGAATGACAAATAACTAAAGCCCAATCTTCTCATCTGAGATAAACTAAGTCAACATTCCTTATGAAACTATACACTACTGGAAAACTTTTTAGGCTAGTATAGTTCCATCACAGAATCAGGAAGCTAAATAAGCAAGTTACAGGACTAGATTCAGGGGAAAAAAGAGGGGTAAAATTGAATTGCAAGTCATATCCCGTTCCTGTGACCCAAGTTAGAACCAGCTTTAGCCATGTTATTCTCAACAGATGATTGTCTAACTTGTCCTTGCAAGTCTTCAGTGACAGAGACTCCATATCTGCTCCAGACAACCCTAACAGTTCACTATTTTTACTCCTTGGAAGGTTTTCACTCATGTCTTCATTTTTATGCAGTCTAAACTCACCATTTCTTGTTGTATCCCTCATAGACTCAACACAGGTTGCAATATCTGAACAGTTATAAGAACTAATTTCTTTTCTTTTGCATTTTGAAGTTCAGTTCCATCAGTTTTTCCCTACATGAAAATGTTTTCTAGACCTCTGATCAGAGGTTAATCTCCCCAATGTTTTCCACGTTTCACATCCTTTACAAAATACATTATTAAAAACTGCAGAGACTGTTCAGCAAAGGCCTTAAAAATGCTTTTCAACACTCAGAACATTACATAAAGTGATGGTCCCCTCACCTAGCTACATGTTATTCTCCCTGATAGGAATACTTATATAGTGTAGTTGAAGCAGCAAAAATGTCAGCTCCCATAGATAATTTTTTTGGGGGGGAAAAAAAGGCATCATAAGGATTAAGATAAGGTTTAATTTACCCAAGCAGATTTCGCAGGATCTCACACATTTCTCTGCAGTTCCAGATTCTTGACAGTCTAGAAATCTGACATATCCATTCTGTATAACTGAAGCAACTCTGAATTATATGTACAGGTAGTACAACTGCATTTGAGGAAGAAGTTAGACTGTGTGAGCTGTCAAAATAACTGGCATATGCAACACAAGTGATCCGTTTGGGATGGCTCAAATTATCATAGAATCATAGAACAATTTGGGTTGAAAAGGACCTTTAAAGGTCATCTAGTCCAACCCCTCTGAAATAAACAGGGACACCTTCTACTAGATTATGTTGCTCAGAGCCAAAAACACTGGGCTTGCTGCACGTGTGCTAAAAGGTGTGTTTACATACAGTTGCATCTGGAGCATTCTGGACCATAATATTGCAACCTTGGAATTAGAGCTGAAGAGACCCTGCTTGCTCCCTTGCCACTCTCAGCAGCCTACCTTATCAGATGACTCTTCATTTTCACAAGGTCTTATCATGCAAAGCCGTGTCTGTTTCACCATTTCACACTGCTGATTTCTGTTGGTAACACGGGTGGAAAAGCCCATTCCACAGCTTTTGGAACAAGCACTCCATTCCGTTGTCTGTTCAATGCAATTGGCACTTGAATCCAACACATCAATCCCGAGTGTGGCCTCTTGTCTGTAGGCTGGAGACAAAACCCCATAGAACTTTACCACAGAAAAAACCTCACGTGAAAACCCAGTAGCTAACTGAGCTCTACCACCCCTGGGACTGAAGATGTGAAAAAAAAAAAAAGGTTCAAAACTCATGCTTTTGACAGGATCTAAGAATTTTAAAAGCTGCCTTTTTAGGAATCCTGGATGGCAACTTCCTACATCTAAAAATAACAGAAAGGTGCATATCAGTATAATCAGCAAAGTATTTAGATTCAGTTCACTTAAGTCCACAGCTGGAAGAGTTACTGTCAATTTTTAAACCAGGATAGAATTCTACTTTAATAACTTTTCATTCCTCACTCTTTTCAATGGAAATACATCACAAATCTATTCTAAAGCTAAGTCATAACAATACTTAAAATAGGTGTAATTTAAGAGAGGTTGAATGATTTATCTAAACCAATAAACAGCATGGAAGTAAAGTCCTTTCCTCTGACAGTCATGAAGTCATCCCATCCTGTCAATTATTGACAGACTATAGCCAGAGTGATGGTGGGCAGGGAAGAGGGAAGCAATTTCCAGGAGACATAAAAGACATAGTCAGCTGACCTCGTGGCAGTGTTAAGCTGTACTATGCTAATATTGCTAACTGCATAGTTTGGTTCATTGATCAGCACGGGAGCAAACAGAGACAACACAACTGAGCCACCAGTCACAGCTCCTCCTGTTCAGCTCCTCTACAATGGCCTTTCTGCCTTTTGCATGGTTAATGTCCAAAAAGGTGGTTTCTCCAGAGGGATGGCCATTGCTAGAAAGAATGCAGATAATTCATCTGTAGGAAAGTTACAGATTAGTCTGTCACTGTCAGACAAATCGAAGAAAAGGAAAAGTAGCAGAAAGGTATCAGACTTTTTGTTTACACCTTAATTGTCTTACAACTGACACTTCAGAGCACATTAAAAAGTTATTAGATCTTTTCTCTCTGGATCCTTCCTTTATTGTTTTTAAAATGGATTAGCCAAGTTTCACCATAACTTAACTGCTTAAGATCACGAAGAGCAGTGACTGGAAGAGAATGCAGTGCTCTCTACTCCCAGTAAAAGTAGCTTATGAAAATTCACGTAGCTTATGAAATTTAAAGGGAATGGAGAGGTAATTCACTAAGAAAACAGGGAAAATATTGTCTAGGGCTTTTCAATTAGAAAAGCACTTTATAAATTCTGCATTTTGAAATGGATTGGGTTTCTTTTACAGATGCACTCACTATGTTTATAACCACTGCTTCTCCAAGTACTCTAATGTTTTTAATGCCAGCAGTAATGATGAGAGCTCTAGCACTGACATGCTGGAATTTATTGTCATTTTAGAAACCATGCTTACTCTTGTAAGAGCTTCAGAATTTAGGAGGAAAAAAATCTCTTGTAGCCTAAGCTGTTCTAATAGTATTTATGATGTAACATTCTTGCAGAGCAACTAGCAAGACTGCAGCTCTGATGATTTTTTTTTTTTTTTTTTTGCTGTTGGAATGTTTGGAGGATTAGGAGCTACCCCTGTTTTATTCTGCTCACATAACTACTGTGTACCAGATAAGCAGAAATTTAAGAATTTGGAACTAATTTAAGTTAGCTAACTTTTAAAACTGCTATGCACATTCATCCTCTGAATCTTTTCTTTTACCTGTCAAGCTCTGCCTTTATTCATTACCACTGGTATTCCTCCAGTCACTTCAGATCAGAAAAAAAGATCAGAAAACAATCGGCCGTGCAAAGCAATGTGTGTTAGATTTGGCAACCCCATGGATATTTCCAGTATGATATCATCTCCTCCTCACAAGTCTGTGGTAATTAGTTTTAGTTTCCTCACCAGCCATAGCAAAACCTCCCAAAATCACTTCATCATCAGGGTCGCAGATCCACTTCTCACAGCACTCTCCAGGCACTTCGATTTTCCTGGGGAAGGGGCAGTCGGGGCCCGGGAGCAGCAGGTCCAGGTTGCAGCGGGGCAGGCAGCCGATCTGTCCGTCCCGGCAGGTGCACTGGTACTTGCAACTGGGCTGGAACGTCTCCCCGTTGCGATAAATCATCCCATCAAACACGCAGTTGTCTCCTTCCAGCACTGGTGGGAAAACGGGAGGCATTCCGCTGAGGCAGTGGGCAGTCGGACGCCCCCCGGCCCTCCCAGCCCCTCGGCGGCCGCACCGGCACCTCCCGCAGCATCAGGCACAGCCCCCGCCCGCCGCGGCGCTGGCGCTCCTGAGGCACGGCCGCTCCGCCGGAGGGATGGCAG
>WEIV01017271.1:180032-190422 GCA_013390005.1 Calyptomena viridis
TGATAGTTTTTAATGCAAAGTCTCGATTAAAACTTTAAAACTGTTCTTGTGAACAGAAAAAACTGACAGCATTTAAAGAAAATTCTTTTTCTTAAAAACGTGTTTGTCAAAAATGGTCAGACTAAGCTGTAAAACATTTATTGAAGAGATAGCACTAGTTCCAGCAAATAAGTGGAAAGGTAGTACCAGGTCATATAAAAATTAGTATCCTAGATTATGTAAATTTTGTATTTAGAAATTAACAAGCAAATTAGTTACTGAAATGTCTTTTTTAGTAAATAAGGATTCGTCTGGCAATTAAACAGATAACTTGTAGAAAGACTTAAAGGAGCAGCAATTTGGAAGAAAAAGGTGTAGTTGTTTTTATGCTCTTAAAGTTTAACAGAAAAATACAGGCATTAACTGTTTCATGTATGATTAGCAGATGTAATTCAAAACTGGGTTTTGGTGATGTCTTGCTTAGCTGATAATAATGATTATGAGGAAATATATTATTTTGTAATGTAGACGGATCTCTAGTTCAGCATCCATGGAACAAGTAACAACATCACAGATACCATTAACAATAAATTGTATCACCATTAGCAGTGGCAGAACAAACAGCAGTACTGTGTACTCTTGTTTTTTAATACAAGCTATTACAGTCTTTGGAAACAAGATATTAAAACATCTATGAACATGTTAAATATGAATGCAGAAACATTTCATCATCAACCAATAAGGAGTCTGTCTTGCAGGAGTGAAAAACACCTTCTCAAAGTGGCTTGCTTAACCTGTTTCACACTTCAGCTCAATTTTCAGCCATGGACATGAGAAAGAAGGTATGTGAGTGTTTATCTGTGTGTTTTCCTAGTGAGTAAGCTCAATGCCATTTTGCCCAGATGTTTGTACACTGTGGTATGGATGGAAAGTTGAAAAGGTTCACAAGGTTTCAAAGATCCACAGCTTAATATGAGCACCACTAGCACTCCTTGAAGAAGGAGAAGTTTTTCTTACTGCTAGATTTTGCTTAATATAGTCCCTCATTCTTCTTGGTCTTTAGGACCTAAAAAATGAGCTTTGAATACATCAAAGAAACAATTACAGGAGACAAGACAAGACTGTCAGGGAAGAAAGCAGTGCAGGCAAAGCCTGAAATGCCTGTCTAGATTTCAGCAGTTCACTATAATGGAAAGATGCCTTTTGTTTAGTAAACACACTTTGTTTCGTCACTGGAAAAAAAGGAACTTGCACTTGGAGACAAAGAGAAGATAATGGAGGATATCCATTTCTAGTCCTAATATATACTCAATGCAATATAAGGTTTGCACGTAAGGTTCACAGAATTTACTGAACAAAAGCCCTCCTTATACTGAGATAGGTGTCACAATTCTACTTCAAAGTGTACTCTCATATCTCTTGTACTTTGGATGATTTTCTGCATTTAAGGGCCATGAAAAAAGAGAAATACATCTTTATTGGCTTTATTGTAATATGATAAAAGGCAAGGCCTGGAGTGCTAAATGTGGGTTAGGTTTTAGGGTACAAACATTGGTAACCTGTCTCCATCTCCTCAAATATAGAAGGATGGGTTAAGACACTAATTTTGTGTGGCTTCCTTTAAACTTATAAAGTCATCTAAAACTAGATCCACCTGAGCATTTTCATTGCCCTAGAGGGGATAGTGCCCTGGCTGCCCAGCTGCCTAGGAATCCCAGGAATTAGAGACAAGATTTCCAATAAATATTTTTTATTCGAGGAATTTTTAAATTATAATGTTAAGCAGTTATATGATTGGTATCTTGGTTCTACTCTCTCAGCTCAGTTTTGATTCTGCATTGAGTAGAGCCCAAAAACATTGTGGTTTGTTGGGTTTTTTTTTCTCCGAGCAAAAATATGTTTTTTTCTCACACAAAATATGTGATGGCTTGAATATTTTGATAGCTTTTTAAAATGCCAATGCTTGATTTTGTACAAAAGAAAAACTTCCTGTGAAATTAAAGAACCTGAACTTCAAGTAGGACCTTTGTGAAGCTGTAGGGTTGTAACTAGATGATCTTTAAGGTCTCTTCCAATGCAAACCATTCTATGATTTTATGATATTATTCTATGACTTAAAATTGAACTCACTTTAAAGTATCCCATTTTATAACAACTGCCAGATTTTAACAGTTCCAATGGCAAAAATATAAATAACCATGCTTGAAATTCCTTCAGTAGCATGCAGTGATTGGGGAAAATATTTTACTTTATAATTATATTAATTCTACTTTTTCCCATATGACTTCCAAACCCCAGAATACTCTGCTTTAAAGACCAATGGTTTTAAGGTTCTTAGGTCGCAGGTTTCTCAACCAAGATTTTTCACAACCTGTTTTGTTGTTTGTTTTTTTCAGACTTTAACTTTACCAAAATAGATATTTTTCTCAGAGTACTTCTATTCAAATAGTTTCGGGGTGGGGGGAAATGAGTAAAGTATTATATCTTACTGTGAACATTTTGGTTATCCAGATGTCATTGTCAGTTTCAAAGCCATGGGAAAATTTTAGATATGGAAATCCTCTATAGCTGTCCCAAGGATCTAATGCTGCTGTCAATCAAGTCAGTACTGGTCCTGTTCCCAGTTTCAGTGTGAGTGCTTCAGTCAAGACACCCAGAATTACTCTGACCTGCAGAGCTCAACATCTTGGTCACTCACATTAAAAACCAGATCTCTGCATTAGGGGAAGAGACAAGCTTTTTTGAAAACAAAAGAATGAAATTCTTGAGCTAGAGAAAGGAGGAGGAAGAAAGTAAGGAAAAAAAGGTTAAAAATAAGGGAGGACAAAAAGGATAGGAAGGAGAATTAAGCTGGTTCATCAGTTGTTTTCTTATGGGTGCAGTTGGGAAATCCTTTTCTGGAGTCAGCATGAAAACTAACTCCAGCTCATGGCTCCATCGAGAATATCCCTGGCTGACTTGCTTCTGTGTGAGCCAAACCACTGAAGTGTAGATGAGGGAAAGAAATGGACCTGCCAAATATTGGGGTGCAGCTGAGTTTTCCATATAAAAGTCAGCAAAATAGAGATCTACATATTTTGTCAAACTCAATCCATTTTCCAAAAGAAGGTCATAGAATTAAAAAAACAAAAACAAAACAACAAAAATATCCCAAAACATTTACAAATAATGACTGGATTGGGCTCTAAGGTTCATTCTTACCTGACAGATGGCAAGCCCAGCTCATCTACTGATCTGGGGAAAATCAGTCTCTCCCCCCAGCCACCATGGACAGTATAGTTCATACTCTGTAACCACGTTAAATAATTTAAGGTAATTAAGACTATAAGTATCTTCATTACTTTTTACTTCTCAGAATTCAGTCATTTTGCCATTCTTTGATTAAATTCAGGATGTCTCTTCATGTTTTCTTTCTTTCCTAACTGACACTCAAAAATAACACAATCCCAAATTCTTTGACTTTCTGCTTTTTCTGCTTCATAGCAGTCCTGTCTCCACACCCACTTTGACTCTTATCCAATACTCAGTAATGTTAATAGAAAAAAAATCCATCAAAATCAGCAGATTTGGGGCAGGCTTGTTCTCTAGAGAATTAAATAACAGCAGGTAGGAGGCACATGCAAGACAACTATTAGACTAAGGGGAAAATCTTGACTTTTCCAGAATTCCTTTTAAGCAAATCACTTCAAATCTTGGCACCCTGAGGCCCTCCAACTCTCATACTAATGACGGTACTCACCAATATAAAGTAATTAAGATCATACAGATAAAAAGTTATAAAACTTGTGGACAGTATTATTCTTCCTGAGGATGGTCCCATAGCATGGCCCAGGAAACTGGAAGTTTCTCAACTCTTACGTTGAGTCTTCGGAACACAGAAGACTTTTTAAAAGTTGCTGCTCTGTATTGCTTTTCATACTAGTCATTATACAATACTGGGTCCAAGTTGGCAGCCTTCCAAAATTTCAAAAGTCTCTGCTCTAGGGGAAAGCAATTTGGTATCAGGGAGAGGAAGGGAGTGAGGGGTAATGCTGGCAGATGTCCCAGGGCAATGTCAAATAGCAAATTAGGTAGAACATAAAGACAAAAAATGGTTGCTTGTGGTTTAGAGAGAAGTTATGCAGTAACTTCAGGTAGATAATCAAGGAGTTGCTCTTTTCGCTGTGGAGGTGATGGAGTATAGAGGCATATGACACCATAGGTTACAGGGCTGCACAAACCTCCCCAAGAAAGCTCTGGAGCTTCAAGGAGTTGATCTCTGGATCATTCCACATTTCAATCTGTTGGAGCTTCCATGTAAACCTAGTACCAACTCCATGTTTTCCCTAGCACAATGAGCTCAGTTCAATGAGAAAGCCTCTCACAGACCTTTTGGTGTCCAATTGTTCCAAGCAAGGGACCATTCTATTGTGTTATTATCAGAAAGTGGCAAAAGAAAAAAGCAAGACTTTGACAAAAACTGCCAAAATTCATTTGCTGCTCAAGATGTCATTGGAGTCCAGGTATCCATTGCAATGCTTTTCCAATAGGATGCCTGGTCAGGGGAAAATTAGGTAAAGTGACTCTCAACAGGATAGTAAAGTTCCTTTTTTCCTTTCCTTTTTTTTTTTTTTTTCCCCTTCCAAATGATTTCTTTCTGTAAGAATGCAAAGTAAAGCCAAAAGTCTCTAAGGTATCTTTTCAACAGATTTCCAATCTGTAATGACAGTTCCAATTGCCAAAACATTTAAAAGGCCTCTGAAAGTCAGACACTGCAGATATAAAAACCTTTCTCAGGCCTGAAGAACTATATTATAGTATTTTTATGGAAACCTTTAAAATAGCACCATAACAAAGGTTTGACATTTCAGTACATACACATGGAGCATATAAATAACTAGATTAGACATTCCCCCTAAAAGAAAAGAATGGAATGATATCCAGAGTTAACAACTGTTTAAAAAAGTAGGTTCTCATGACAGAAGGGATTTAAGTCATTCATAGGAGATGCTCTTCGGATTTTGATTCTAATCCAACTGGGAGGAGCTGGTTATGAGTATGAAAGACAGGCAACAAGCATGGCAAGGAGCTGGTTCTTAGGAAAAGGAGAGGCTTCCTGAGAGCAGGAATCAATAAACTCAGGATTTGTAGGTAAGATTTCATAAATACATAACCAAAGATAAAGAGACTTGGGAACATACAGGAAATCTTGAAATAAAATGCTCTAAAGGAACTTGCATAAATTTGTCCAAGAATGGTGAAAGGGTGAAAATTTAAGGAAGTTCTGGTTACATGTTTAGCTCCTCACTGATATTTAACTCTAGAAGGAAGCACACAGGAAATCAGATATAAATTGGATTGCTATAAATTAGTTGTAAATCAATAACTCTAGCCAAAGTGCTTGGCTAGAGACAGCAGAGTGACTAGCCAACATTCTATTTATTATAAGTTAATATTATTAGTATTATAATATACATTAATATTAATTTAGATATGTCTACACTTATAGTAACAGGAAGCACAATGGCATTTCCAGTTTGCTGTTCCTTGGAGAGGAGAGCTAGCAAAAGAAGTTACACAGAAGATTCAAGTGTTTTCTACATCCATAATAATTTAAAAGTAATCGGTAATTTATCCAATACTGGGTAAGGCCTCAGTCTAGAAGAAATTAGAGAACAAATTAGGTGAGCTGGGTGTTTCAAATAATCATGAAACGAACTTGACAAAGTTCATCCATAGTTGCCTAAAGAACTTGCTGAAGAAAGATCAGAAAAAAATAGCAGTTATCTCTGAGAATCTGTGGTGATCAAGTTTAATACTGGGTATATGAAAACAGCATATACAACAGTTACCTTGGAAAGTAAAGAGCTCTGAAATTGTGGTCAAGCTAAAGTGTTCTAGAAAAAAATAGACATTTAAAGAAACCATCTGTAGGCATTTGGAAGATAACAAGAGGATGAGCAATGTGTTTTTTCAAGGAAGGTTCATATCAAGCTCATCAAATTTCCTTATACAATGAAAGTCATTTGTTCTGGTTTTAAGTAACCAGAGTTTTTTATTAGCTGGGGGGGCTAGGAGAGAGGCTTCTTTAAGAAGCTGCTAGAGTTTTTCTCTGCTCTAAGCTAGCCAAGGTCAGGCAACAACGCCTCTGTGATAACATATTTAAGAAGGAGTAGAGAAAGAAAGTCTGCGCAGAACATCATGGCCGCTTAAGAGACAGGAGGGNCAGACAATTTGAATTGTATTAATGACAAGCAAGCTATGAAGATGTAATCTTGAAACTGTTATGCCCACATAGAGGATAGTGTTGGAAGCCAAATAGAACGTATCAGTGTGTTGAGTGAAATCTTCAATACTTGATTAAATTACTTGAGTGATGGAGCAGAGAACTGTAGTATTAAGCTTGCCACAGATAAGCAGCTGGAAGAGACTTCAGGAACGCTGGAGGTAAAGATTCAAAGAAATAGTGAAAAATTAGAGAAATCATCAAAAGGATGGTTTGAAATTCAATGGAATCAGTGCAGACCAGCACCGGGAACAAACAATTGTCTCAATCCGGGATAGGAACAGCTGGCTGGGTGGTTGATCTTTAACAAAAAAAAAGAATAGAGGTTCAAAATGAACATGACCCAAAGATTTGACAATGTTAGGAGAAGGCAAACCTCAGCTGAGATGTACAAATAAGGGTGTGGCTTCCAGCTGCTCTGTTCCAAAGGACCTACAGTGTCTGGTGTTGGGCACTGCCTTTGAAACAACGTATAGGGAACTGGAGGAAGTTCAGAGCAGCAAGGGTTTATCAGAGAGCTGCCAACAAAGATGTATGAGGATAGGATAGCTTGCCTAGGTTTCTTTGTCTGAAGACAGATAAGGCTGAGCATGGAAGTTTGCTAACATTCTTCCAAGTATGTAAGAGTTAGTTCCAAAGGTATAATATATAGTGAATAGGGCAAGAAATGATCAGCTTAAATCACAGCATGAAAAGTTCTGGCTTAACATTGGTATAAACTTTTTAACAGGAATGATTGTGAGGCAGACTGCCTGAGTAAACTGAAATTGCAGTCAGTGGTGGTGTTTAGAAACAAGTCATAATAGGCATTTGTCTCCTCAGCGTTTTCATTTGTGGGCTCAGACAGACAGTGCCTTACAGCTTGATCGTATTTTTGAACATATCATTTTCTACAATAAATTCTTAAATAGTTGTGGCAGGTTTAAGTGCAGAAATAAAATAGAAAGTAAACTGGGGAAATACAGGGAAAACAAATAAAGAGGATCTGTAATATCACTGCAGTGAGAGTCTAGGAAAAGAAAGGAACTTGAGAGAAAGATATTTTTTCTTGGGATTGAGGCATAACCAACTGATATTTGTCCACAAATGTGCTCTGTGGCAGAGATACTTGGAAACATAAGATGAAATTATTAAATATTTTTCTTGCTGATTTTTCTCAGGAAGACATGATACTGCCTCAAAGTACTAAACCTCCAGTTGTCACACCTGCAATCACTACAACTGCCTCTCCTTCAGAGCTCAGATCCATGCTCTCAACTTTTGCAGTCCCTGCTTCTCTCCTCGGCTTTGGCCAAACTGCTGCCTGTTGAATAATTTCATCCTCAATGCTGTAAATGCTGTAGATCTTATTCAGTGTTGGATGAAAGCAAAGAGATTGTATTCTTTTGAAGAATTTCATGCTAGGCTTGTCTGTTCTCTGTACTGTGATAGATGACAGGGCCAATGCCTATCTGAGGGCATATTTATTCTGATCACATCAACAGGCTAATTGAATTCAAAGGATGTTTCTGCTCACTGCTTTCTATGATCCATCCACAAGCTGGAAGGATCAAGACAGGGATAATTTTGTCTGTGTTTGTACAACTCTGAGAATGCATAAGTTATTAATAAGAAAAGCCTAATAATAGTTATTAATAATAAAAGCCTAATACCCCAAACTGATATCTAAGCTAGGATTTTCTCACTTGTTTTATACATAATGTATCAAAACCTATCGTGTGACATAACTGAAAGATAAATCTTTTATCCTTTTCTGCCCTATCTGTCAGGCATGTCTCTAGTAAAAGCTGTACTTATAGGTGTACATGAACACTGTGAGTAGCAGATGTTGTTTTGCCGAAAAACCTGTTTCTAGAAAGGTCTTGCTTTCAGTGCAAAACAATTTCTGTGAAAGTATTTCATTCCATTTCATTCATTCTGGTTACAGAATGATCCAAAGCCAAATCATGGCAGTGAAATAAGCATCTTGGTGTTGAAAATAAATGTAATCAAAGCTGCTATGAATCAATGCTGCTTCCATATCTCTGCTTATTAACATTAGACATAATCTTGTTCTTGGGATTATCTTTTTTTTCATAAAATTTACCATTTTTAGCCAATTCTAATGAGAAATCCAGTGCTAAACAACATTACATCAATAATTTAATCAAAATCACTCCCTGCTATATGTTTATATTTTAGTTCTGAGAATTTAATATCTAGATATGCCTAATCTGTAAAGTAAGGGGAACACAAGGCAATTCAAGGCCAATGCATGAGAGGTGTTTCTGGGGCCCAGAAACAGCAGCAGGTAATGTATGGGATGCAAACTCAGTTGCAAAATACTGAAACCAAACTCTGCTTTACTAACTTTCTCTTGACAAGCTGTTTAAGACATGGAAATAATAACTATGGACATTTTCTTTTAGTTATGTGACTAATCTTAGTTGGTTTAGATTTGGTGTCCCTGCTTTTTATTTCAAAGGAAGATTAGAAGATTGAAAGAAAAAAGAAGTCTTGAATGAAGATAAAACAATAGATGGCTTATACTGTTTTGTGAGTCTTTTTCTTTTCCTTTTTCTTTTCTTTTCTTTTCTTTTCTTTTCTTTTCTTTTCTTTTCTTTTCTTTTCTTTTCTTTTCTTTTCTTTTCTTTTCTTTTCTTTTCTTTTCTTTTCTTTTCTTTTCTTTTCTTTTCTTTTTTTCTTTTCTTTTTTGATTTGATTTTTATTCTTTTCTTTTCTTTNCTGATTTTAACATTTTTCCCTGATGTTCTGACAAGCAAAATGCCACTGCCAATTTGAAGAGAGACAAACTCATTCTGTTATGACACAGCAGCTATGACAACCTCTTTTATTTTTGCTTAATGGTGTGTTCAAGAATGTCAAAACAGCTTGCAAATTATTTCTGGATTTGCTGTTTCAGGAACATGAAAACAGCAGCTTCAATTGTATTGAAATATTATGCAGAATGGCTTAATACTTCGGGAGCATTTCTGGGCATCAGTGTGCTTGCCCATATTCCTAGTCAGAAATTGTCCACTAGTCTTTAAAAAGTTAGACTAATACTCTTCAAGACAGATAAGTAAGCTATACTCAATAAAACAGAAGTGTGGATTAATTGGATGTGGAGACTAAATTCTTGGTGGTGACTACTTAAATTTTCATTTCTCATTCACAAAAACCAAGGAATAGCCCAGCTCACCATGGCCTGTGGTTTCCATTTGAAATGACTGTGTATGATTGTCTGCTTTGACACAAAATGACTTCTGAAGGTTCTTGGGAAAAAGTGCCAAATCATAAAAATCACCATAATAAATGACAGGCTTATTAGCAAATTTCAGGAGTCAGAGGAAGGAATTTGCTGGACACATTAGGTGAAACCGAGTTTAAAAAGACTAGGCAAAACTATTATGTGCTCTCTCAAATGTATAGTCTGGGAAAAATATAATAAATCACAGGATCATAGGAAAATTCACTTTGGAAGGGAGCTCAGGAAGTCTCTATCCCAACCTCCTGCCCAAAGCAGGGTCAGCTCTGGGAATTGCTGACTGGATTGCTGAAGACTTTGAGCAAGCCCAGTAGGGGCTTATCCCCCACCCCTGGTATGGAGACCACACAGCCTCTTGATCATCTGCTCCAGTTCCTGACTGCCCTCAGGGGGAAAATTCCAGAGGTGTGAACCTTTCCTCCTTCATCTTATGCCCGGAGTCTCTCATCCACCCATCAGGCACAGGAGTGAAGAGCCTGGCTCTCTATATCCTTGATAGCCTCCTCATGGGCACTGGCTGGGGGCTCCAAAGCCATCCCTTCTCCACACTGAACCAGCCCAGCTCCCTCAGCCACTCAAGGATTTGTGCTCCTGCCTTTACCATCTCAGTGTCTCCCAACTGAACTCCCTCCAGTTTGCCAACCTCTTTCTTGTGTTGGGGGTGCCAAAAAAATTGGAACTCAGTAATATAACTCGAACTCATAAAATTACTTCTGTCTTCATCTCCCCCACTGTAGAAGAGCAGCTCATGAAGTGACATTGAAATGTTCATAATGCAAATCAGGTTCCAGGTAGGACACCATAGGTATTGATTCTAGGTCTAATGATTTCCTTTTATTCCCATACTGACATTTCTTTTCCAGTTCTTAGACTCACACTGTTCCCCCCCCCCCCCCCCC
>WEIV01017271.1:190432-224725 GCA_013390005.1 Calyptomena viridis
CCAACCTTGATGATAAAATCAGTTCAGATTGCTGTCTACCAGTGGTACAGAAAACGTGCATTTTCACTCTTCTTTTCATTTACTTGCACCTCTGTTTGCTGATCCAAATATAAATGTTGCTCTGTCTCAACTAACCTTGAGAACAGCAAATACAGCAATAGCCAAACAGCACTGCTTTGCTTCCAAATGGTTTGAGGGGGAGTAGAACCTTTATCCTGCTGCCACAACTCAGTATTCAGTATCCCAATGCTGGCCTCATTTTTGTTGCCTTTACAAGTAGTGAAGAGTAGAAGGAAGATTTGAGCAAGATTTATTTGATCAGAACTACTTGAGGATGTTAAGAAAAGTCAGTTAGAAGTAACACTATCATGACTGTTTCAACGTAAGTGCAATCCAATTTTTTTCACTTCTTAGGTGCAGTGCCTCCAAATGTGTTTATTTCAAAGTAATTCTTTACTTCTCAGTATTTCAAAGTCAGAAAAAACACCAAAACACCTATGCAAAGCTGCTAATTGCATTGGCTGACTCTATGCAATGAAGAGCATGCTGAGTGTCTGTTGCTGCATGGGCCAAACCTGTCCCTGACCTGCTCCAGTGCCGGGGTACCTGCTGTCTGGACTTGCATTCCACAGATCATGGGAAGGGAGGAGATGCACCTTCTAAAAGCTGTAGGAGCAAGGGCATATCCCAAACTCTCAGCAAGAAAGGGCAAGCAGCTTGTGATGAGCATTGTGGGAAAGGGAGCCAAGGAAAGAAAACCTCTGAAATCAATGGGACTTGAAGGAACCCAAAATTTCACCTGTGGGGGAAGGGGCTGGGTGTACCACAAGGCTCTGTCACAGCACTGACTCCTGCCATCCTAATTTGGCCCTCTAAATTAGAGAAGGACCCTCAAGAAAGGTGGACTTTGGTAAGTGGAGGCAAAGGCAATACATTGACTTAGTTGTTGTCTTTTTAAGCTGCAGAGGACCATTATTTTCTTCTGATCTTATCTCTTGAATACCCATGAGGGAGGAAAGCCATCTGAAAACAGTGTGATGCTGGTCTGAGGGGTGAAAGGTGACCACACCTCGCAACCTGAACCTGAACCTTTTCATGTTCCTCCATGACTAACATTATTAATAATTTGTAACTTGCCATTTTTTCAAGGCAAACCAAAAATATCAGGGCTGCATGGAAAGCTCAGTGCATGCCCCACAGCTGACTCAGGTAGCTGCACTTTTTCATCTGACCATTCTGCCAGACCATTGTCCATAGCTCTACACTAAAGAGGTTTCTTTTCTTGGTCCCCACAAGAGTAGCCTAACCTGCAAGATTTTCCTGATTTAGATGCCTTTAGAGTCATAGATATGGAAAAGAAAGGGGAATATGATGTCATAATGAGGTTCAAATCACAAAAGGTCTCCTATTTCTGCTTATATTTAGTGATGATAATCATTACATGAGCAAGGAAAGTGGTTTTTACTTTTAAAGAGCTGTGGAAGAAAAACTTTCTGCATGTACCAGCAGTTTACAGCTGATATATTTTTATTAGCATACTGGTATAAGTACATTTCCTCCCCACTCTAAAACTGTCTATGACTAGAGATTTAAATCTGAACCTCTTTCCATTCAGATAGAGGTTTTTGGAGGATCCTGATCTTGGGCTCCTGCACAATTCCCATTTCTCTCTGACACTGCACTGGACAAAGGCTGGGATGAAAAGTATGCTGTGAAAAGGAGATTCAAGACTGCCAGATGCTGGATTTAAATTATGAATAATCACAATCCATGCACCATCAACCATATAAGTAGCTTTTGAATTTTCACTAGAAAATAGGTTTAGTCTGTGCCTCCTTAAACTTGTGTCTTTTAGATTCACATTTTCACTTGACCAAGCAGTTAGCAAATGATCCATGAACCCAGCTGTCCTCGAAGCTGTGACTCTGAGGAAAGAAGCAAGGGGGGACATTAGTGACAAAACTGGGTTTGCCTGCAGCTCTGGAGTGAGACCTTTGTGCAGTCCTGGACTCCTGGTGTGGAAGGACAGTGCGGGCACTTTGGTTTCCACATCGTGGAAGTGCGGTAGAGGTAAAGACATGTGTAACCGTGTCTCATTCTGGCACAGAGTGAAGTCATGGCCAGGTTGAACATATGGCCTCAGAAGTGAATTGGAGTCCTGAGAAAGATATAATCTAGGAGGAGGAACCCTTGCCACCTGAGTTCAGATGATGTCTAGAGTTAGGAAATAAAGGGTATGTGATGATCCTCAATAAAATAATTTTCAGGTTTTGGCTGCAGTTTCATCTCAGCTGTCACTGAGGTATTGGAATAGTAAGAGCATATCCTGAGTCTATCCCCCCCAAAGGGGCTGGACCTTTGCCTTAATCTAATCTAGAGTTAGATCAGAGCATTGCATCCTTGATCCTACTCCATACACCTGGTTTTGGCAGGTACTGTTCTCAAATGAGAAAATGAAAGAACTGTGGGACGAAATGTCAGGCTTTCTTGGGAATTACAAGTGAATATACGTGTTTCCCAAGTCCCTTTACCTGATTTAAGTGCCTTGAGGATTACATAAAAGATCAGGAGTACTATGTTCCAGGTCAGTAGTTAAATATTGTTCTGGTTCTAATTATATTCTTCCATATCCTACCAGCAGGAAAATTTACCCCAGAAGAGAATGAATAGAAACATGACAGAAAGAACTTACTTACTGTCCAGTATGCACCTGGCCTATCTCCTTTTTATTTTAAAAGAATAGTATGGTATAGAGTGACACCCACTTGGAACATGTTTTCCCATCACTGCTATACCAGCTCTAAAAACTGCTTTTGTTTGGATATTGTTATTATATTGTTATTATCTGTTATAGACACTGATAGGAATGTGGAGTTACTCAGTGAGAAAGGGAAACATGGTTCTCATTCAGAAGGAATGCAGCTTCATCCACACAGTTTACAGCACAGTTCTATTTGAAGTGGAGCCACAGGACCTTGTGGCAGTAAAAATCATTGTGATTTATAGGAAAATGTCACTCTGGCTGTCTCCTTTATAAAATCTTTTTACTACTCTTGTTGAATATAAATCAGAAATATGTGGCCAACAATATGATGGTTTTGGCAAAATGTTGTGAAGACAAAAAATAATCAGGTTTGAATTGTCTTGGCCTTATTCTGCAGAGAGATATTATTGGAATTTATGGCAATTCCAAGATCAATATCCTTGTCCTTAAAAAATAAGTTTGTGTAACTGTATGTCTAAATTCATATCCAAATCAATTTAAGGATGTTCACCATAAAATTTACTTTCAAATTGCAATAACAATAGACCTTAAGTGCTTGAAACGAAGGTGACAGAATTTAAAAATCCCACTCTGTCCATATCCCACACTTCAAAGTCTTTGGAGTTTTTTCTCTTTCCAGGGGGAAATGTGATGCGTGTTAGCGTATTTGATTCAAGGTTATCGAACTTCACCTAGGAATTTTAGTAGGAGATGAACCTCTCCTCCCACATTGTATATTAGTTCAATTGCTAAGGAAAAATATGTGTGTGACAAGAAGTAAATGATCAATGAATTGTTTGTCATAGTTCAGTTTCTACCTCTGCAGCGAAGCCAGTAGTGAAATGGACAAGTGTTAGAGGAAGGTGAAGGAGTGCAGGAGACACCAAAGAGAGGTGATGAGAATTTGAGGCCAGTCCTGCACCACCTCTTTCATATATCCATGGTGTTAACCAGGGATTGCCAGCTGGTGGCATTTTAGCCACGTTTGGTTCATGGGTGTGTAGCCAGTGGGGTTGCCTTAGTTTGGCTGTGGACAGACTCAGGCTGCGGGCAAATTATCTCCAGTTTGCCCTAAAATCCAAGGAAAGTCCCAGCTCTAGCCCATTCCTGAGTGCAGCAGAAGGATTCATGGAGACCCAGTGACACCTCTCACTGCTAGATGTTCTTGAGTCCTCTGGGGATGGTGGATCTTGGCCAAATGAGGATAGGGGGCAAAAGGATTAAGTTCACCTTCACTTTTTCTACCAGCATTTGCAGTCTGATGTAAATAATGTTTGGAGAGACTCTGCACTTTCTCCATGCAGGAGACTGGGTTAGATACAGATTGTAACCCTTCATTCTGGCCTTTGTGAATTATGAGTTCACAGATCCTTCCCTGTACTTAAAACACCTTTACTGCTGGTAGCTGAGCATCTGTGCATTTCATCTGTTAATAATTTAGCTGTACAACTGTTGGAACAGGCAGCACTCTCCTGATCCACAAATTATTCAGTGTACCCAGTTCAGAGTGGTGCCCTGATCAGAGGCACAAGCAGAGACACAAAAACCACAGAAGAGCTCGGGCATGCAGTGGGGGGACTGGAGGTACCCACCTGTCCTACACAGCCAGCTCCTTGTTTCTTACAAGTCCATATCTCAAAGAATATTGAGTGATATTGTACAGGGGTATAGAGGGCAAAATAATCCACCCCTTATTTCTGCTTCAATGTCAATCATTTTCTAAAAAGTGAGATGTAAGGAGTAGCCCAAGGCTGGGCATAACCTTGTTCTAAGGTTTTATTCTTTGGTGGAAAACATATAATCTAGGTCAAACTAGTTGAAATAGCACTCCCGAAGTAGCTCACAAATGAGCAAAGATTATTTTTATGTCAAGTCATAAATAAAAATGGACTACAGAATGATTTAATCAGAACTGGGTACTGACTGTATAAAACAGACCTGACATGGACTTTGGAAGCAGCATATAATATATTTAATATTCAGAAATGTGTATATATGTGGTAATGAGCCCTAACATACTTTTATTCCATTCTATTGTCTGTGATGAAAAATACAGGTCTACCTCTATGAAGAGTCACTATGGCATTTCTGAAGTATATTGGTCCATTTTGATTACTCTGCTTAGTATTCAGGATTAAGTGATACAGATTTCTGACTTCTGAATTAGAGATATGTTTTATGATATATTATATTTCTGCCTCAGTCTACCCATTTGTCCACTAGAGGTAAAGCTATCCACTTTCTTTCTTAAAGAAAGCCCTGGTGGGATTAAAATATTTGTTTAGGATTTTAAAAATGGAAAAGATCAGACAAGCACCAAGTAATTTTATTATAACCATGCATTTCTTGCCTTACATATACAGTGAAAGGTGTTTTCCTTTGCCTCAATTATCAGAAGATTGCGACAGCCCAGAACATTCAGCAAAAGCAATCACAGATGTTGACTACACCCACATATTTCTGAAGCTTTTGGTGATAAGCACACAGTTTGCATACTACAGGAATAAGCTTGTACTGATTCACATAGAAAATGAAAATACAGCAATTTAAATCAAGTGCTGATAAATTCTGTCTATCCCCCTCTAGCTATTTGCTGTAATAAACCCTCCCCCCAAAACAAAATAAAAAAATCAGTACTTTCACTTCTTCCTCCACAAGACAATAAGCTTTCATTCCTCTTTCTTATATTATGCCAATGTGTCAAAAATGTCAATGTGGTATCTTTCAAAGTCACTTCAGTAGGATCAGATATCAAAGATCAAAGTGAGAAAGAAATTGGAATAAAACTCACATTGAAATTTGAATAATACTGAGAAATTTAAATGTTAAAACTGTTAAACACCTGGGGGGTTATAGTTAGCTACTGTATTTTTCTGTATACACAGTTTGTTAGCCAATACTTCTGGCAGAAGGGGAAGCAGGAAAATGGAAAACTATTATATGGAGAAATATTATAAGAATTCACTTTGTCTTTCAGAGAAAGTTCATGCTCAAATATGCAGTCTGATATACATGATAGATTAATATGACCACAAAAAAATTTCAAGTTTTGGTCAGTAAACTCCAGTTTTCAAATAAAGAGTTTTAAGTCTCCAGACAAGCAAATTTCACTGGCTTGGAGGAATTTGTAGTTCTAAGACTCTGAAATTAAGAAGGCATATTTAATTAGCAGTTAATTCCTGGACCTGGGAAGAAAATGTTACTCACCAAAATAGAAAAACACATAACCATAACATACATACATCTTGTTGTCTCCTCGATAACTGCCTTTGCTTTCAAGCCTCGTCAGTGACAAAGTTGCATGAAACCAGTAACCAAAATAAGCTTTCTAAACCAGTAGTTTTGCAATCACTGAGCCCTTATTCTGCAGATGGGTAGCAAGGTTCCAGGTTCTTGTACTTAGTCACAGCCCTGGTTGAGTCCCCTTTGCTCCTGTCTTTACCCTGGGTATTTATTAATCTGTTTTGAGCATGCAGTTGGCACTTAAGAAGTTGGCACTTCTTATGTTTTAAATTTCTGCAAGTAGCACAACTAGGCACTGGCTCTAGTTTGTGGCTGCTGGCACAGTGCAGAACCCCTCTTTCTTCCTTCTGAGGATGGAGAGCCCAAGAGTGAGCCATTTGCATGAACAATGTCTAACTATGTAGAGGAATATGGTAGCAGAAACAAATGAATTTAGCAAAACTACTACTTTGACTAGCAAAAGAAATGTACATATACAGATAAAAGCCTGGCCTTAAGACTTCTCTCTACAGAGTAAATGTTACCAGTACGTCTGTGGCTACTCACAACCTTAAGTGCTTTGTGTTTAAGGAAATGGTAGAAGAAACAGTGAGAATGTAGACTGTCAAGATACATGGTGTTTGGTATTTGTAGAATTTTAACAGAACATGTTTCACTAGCAGATGACACCAGGATCCTGCAGCTAACACTGAAGCAGATATGAAGACACAGATGGAATAGGAAACAAGAATTTCTGCCTAAAATGCTAAGAGAGTAGAGAAATCACTGTAATGTCCTGGCTCTCTCCAGGTTTAGAAATGGCTAATAAATATCCGTGAGCACTGTATATTTTTTTGTTTGACCTTTTGGTGGGTCATATAATTGCAGTGCTTTCAGCTGTCCTGGCATTCTTTGCAGGGCCGGTTAGGCACACATATGTTCTGCCATTAAAAATAGCCTTATGAAAAAGAAAATAACCTTTTGGAATCTGAACTGAAAGACAAATACGTGGGGTTTGCCATAAGTTGACATAATTTGGCTATCTTATTAATCTTCATAAATCAAGTTCTACAAATAGATTCACAACATGATTCTGCTGGTAGAGGGAGTCTGACGTATACCTGATATGTGTCCCAATCCAAAGACCTGTGCTTTCAGTGCTTTCTTAATTACAGACTCAGTTTTTCATGCCTTCAATTGGATGAGGTATATCTGGGAGGAGTTCTGCCAGTGCTGGGATCAAAACATCAGAGGTGACAGCATGATTTCAGCTGTTACCTGCAGAAATCTCCAAGTGCAACCACACCTACATCCGCCTTTCACTGTGCCTGTGATGGAATTGCAAAATACATTACTTGGTGTGCTCTCAGGCCAGACACGAAACTAGGAGCCAGATTCTGAAAAGATGAAGACAGAAAACTCTGCAAAGCCAGGTTCTGTCTTCAGGCAGGCTACAAGATAGCCCATGACTTCACTTTCCTTGAGGATCCCACCACAAGCGGTATTTCCTCAAGCTCTTATGACTACAGAGCAAGCTTATCCTGCCGTCATGCTGACCTTGCGTTATGGCCAAAATCCCAGAAGCAGGGTTGAGACTGTGCCTCTTGCCACAGATGTTTAAACAACAAACCAGGATTGGTTGTGCCTCCCGTACTCTCTCCTTTTTCATTGTGTACTACTGAGATTTGGAGACACAGTACAGGCAAGTGTTTGTGTAAGTTATGCCCCTTCGTGTCCCTGCAGACTCTCAAAAGGAGCAGCCACAATGTAATTCCATGTTAAAATGCCATCTTAGAGATATTTGGCAGAAGCTCTCATTTGCTGCTGTGTCACTTGATTTAATTCTACCCCAATTCAAATGGAGTGCTAGGCTGCTTTCCTGTCTCTGTTTGGATTTTAAACCCTCTCTGGATCCTGCTGAAATAATCTCTGCCAGAGACAACTTATCACTAGGTATTACTGAAATGCTCCCAAGGAGCACATTTTTTTCTTTCTTTCTTTTTCTTGGCACTGACCAGGTCACAAAAAAATGGGAGGAATTTTAAAGAAAATTCCCAGAAATGGATACCAAAAATACTCCTCCTTTTGCCCTAAAATCTCATCTTCCCCAGGTTTAGGGTGAGCAAGCCAAGCATGGCTTTTCTCCATCCATATCTCTCATCTGTTTTCCAGGAACAAAACATGAAGGGGTGTGCTGTGTGCAGGTAAGATCACCTGCCTGCTTGGGGACAGAAGTGAGACAGCTTTCAGATGACGGGAAAGCTGAATTGACTCTCTGATCTCCGAAACATCCTGGGTAAAAGCAAATGGGTTGTTACCAGCAATCCCTTTGTTTAAGATATTGTCAGTAGGCTTCTACAGAGCTGGGGTTTTGTATATATATCTGTGTGTATGTAAATATGTATTCCACCTTCTGGATTTTTAAAGTCTTTCTAGGTACTAGTTCCATCTTCCTGTCTCCTCCGTAAGTTTATGGCTTGGGAACCTGTGAAATACATGAATTTAAGAACTTTTTTGTAGCTGCCTCTCCCAGTGGCATTTCTCCCAGATCTGACCGTTCAGCAGATCCTTCCTCTAAGGCAGGACCCCAGGGACAGCTGGCAATGGCTTCACCACCCATCCTATCTCCCCTCTAAATCTCTGGACCCAAGGTTTCCTCTTCTAACCTTGTCAAGTACCTGGCTTATGGTTTGGGGTTTGTGCTTAACCAGGATCCAGGACAAAGTGTTAAATGTTTGTGATATGCTGTGAAGAAATATAAAAATAGGCAAGGACGGACTCTTAACAAACCTTTTTCTAGACTAGTGGAAAGAAAATGGAAAGACCGAATGGAGGATTTTCCTAGAGCTGACAACAAAAAGCCAGCAAGTGTTTGAAGTAAATTATTGATAAAGGACTCATTATAGATAATGGAGAAATTTCCATAAAATTAATGTGGAACATTCCAATACTTTAATTTTTTTTAGAGTTAACTCCTGCAGGAATGCCTAGGTTTTTATCTTCCTCAATATTTTAGCAGGATATACTCCATTTGCAATCAACCTGAGGTTTGTATTCCTTCTAAAGTAGAAGGTGTTTAATTTGTTGAGAAAACATGTTCTCAGAAAAATAACTATGCGGGTTTATAAAAAAGATGTTTTTCTTTACACCTAGTAAACCAGATTCATTAGGAGCAATTGACATGTCCTATTTTTCCCACCATATTTTTCGGTTCTTGAGACTCCAGGTTTTGACTATCAAAGAGCAGTAAAATGTACCAAACTACCACTGTTCAGAACATCAGCTGGTAAAGTCCCCCTGCCTGGAGCAATTAAGAGGTTCCAGTCCCAGGGTCTAATCCTTGCACAAGGACTTGTTGTGCCTTCCAGAGCTCCACGGAAAGCAGTAGGGAACTCTGGTTGCAAAGGTTTTTCATCACTTCTGATTTTAGTCTTGCATTTCAGACTTGCATTTCTAAACCTGTGTAAGGCTGTTGTTTAGGAAAGTAGCACTATCTCCCCAAGAAAATGAAAGCAGTGATGCACACACCCTACTCAAAATGGCAGGGGAAAAGAAGTTGCCAAGTATTTTAAAGAAGTGTAACTTTAAAAATATCATAATCTTGATTTTCCTGTGGTGTTCCTGTTCTTCCCCAATAAATAAACTAAGCCTTAATGCATATAAAATAGATTTTAATAGAATGCAAGATTACCTGGAAAAGTGGAAACCATTTGCTGAAGGAAACTTGAACTTCCTGTGAAATGGAAATAATTTGAGAGCAAAATATTAAGATCATTCATTTATTATATTCATTGGCCTTAAAATTCTTATTTATGAACAGTCAGAAAAGATGGGAGAGGTGCTAGACCTATCCCAGCCACAGTGTATATATTTCCATTATTGATTTTAAACCCCAAGTTATTTTAAAGAAGTTTGGTGCCTTCAGTTCACCTTCTGCTTTTAATAAAAATAGCATTTTCATAGAAAAACTAATAATGGCCTCCCTTCATTCCTCCTATTGGAATAGGCACAAGGTACAAGGTAAGACTTCCTAATGATTGCTTTTATGCCTAGCCATGGCAGTAAAATCATACTTCTTTTACATATGTATAAATATACATAAAATGTACCATATACTCTTTAAAGGTTAGGAGTACATTCCATGAGTTATTGATGTGGTGGAGATACACTACATACACTGTATTTGTGCTCCAGACATATGAAAGTCAGTGAAAGACTACGATGTTCCTCAGCAAGAACTGGATCAGGCTCCATATGATTAAAGAAATAGGTTAAACATTTCTGTTGCCCTAACTCACAGGATGTCAGCAATACAGAAAATGTCATACAGTGGTTTTCTTTGGTTAAATTTCACTTCTTTATTGAACGTCTAACACAAAGTCTCTGCTTTGTAGTTACTGCAAGAGGTGAAATGCTTATACCTGAAGAAAAGCCATCTGGCATCTGACCAGAAATCAGGAAAGAGAAATATTACCATCAGTGATACAACCCCAAGTTGACCAGAAAAAAAAGGGAGGAAAACTCCTCAATGGTATAGATTTGGAAAAACTAAAAGAAAGAACCCCCCCCAAATTACTCAAAGAAAGATTAATAAGTTGAAATTAATGTGACTGGCAAAGCATTCTGAAAGCAAAGTAGGACTTATGGGTGGGAGATTCCATTACCATCCGGACCCAAAGGTGCATCCAACAGTTCCTGGACTTTGCAGAGAGGATCTTACTGTGATGAGTGACATAAGTGTCATTGTCTGTGACATCAGTACATCTAACATGTTGAACTGGCTGCAGGTGGGGACAGAATCACTAGACAATCCCAGAAAATCCTTTCACACCTCAATTGTTCTCTATTTCTGTGATTTATGACATCTTCAGTAAGTGTACAATTTCTGAATTGTAGCACTGCGCTGTGGCTCCTCATCCTCCTGGGCCTGCCCTGAGGCAGTGCTAAAGGGGTCCTGCTGTTAAGACCGGTCACCTGAGCTGATAAAACAAAGGGCTCTGCTGCTTAGATGCCTGAAGGAAGTCCATTTAAGTGTAAGTCAAGTCTCATTTAGGCCTTGCTCCTTTGAGATTTGCTTTACTGATTTTGTCAAAGTCACAGCACTGTGGAATAGTTGAGGTGGATATGAAACTATAGGTCTCTGGTCCAACCACTCTGCTCAAAGCAGGGTCAGCTGGAGCAAGATGTTCAAGGATATGTCTAGTTGGGGTTTGGATATGTTCAAGGATAGAACCTCTCTGGGCAATCTGTTCCAGTGTTTGACAACTTTCACTGTAAAAAAAAAGGATGCTATAACGTTTAAATGGAATGACTGTGTTTCAGTTTTTGTCCATCACCTCTCGTCCTGTTACTGGGCACTGCTGAGAAAAGCGTGGTTCTGCCTTTTTTACTTTCCCCATCAGATATTTACATGCATCTATGAAATCCCCTTGCACCTTTTCTTCTCCTGCCTGAACAGTCGCAGCTTTCTCAGCATCTCCCTGTGTGTCAAATGCTCCACACTCAATCACCTTCCTGTCCCCTCACTGGGACTCACTTTAGACTCTCGTGTACTAGAGAGCCCAGCACTGGAACTATTACCAGGATCTGTCTCACCAGTGCAGACCAAAGAGGGAGGCTCACCTCCCTTGACCTGCTGTCCATGCTCTGCCCAGTGCAGCCCAGGAGGCCACTGGCTGCCTTTGCTGTAAGGGCATATCATCATTGGCTCATAGATTCATAGAGCCATAGAATGAAGGTGGTGAAGTCACCGTCCCTGGAGGTATTTAAGAAGAGACTGGATGCGGCATGTAGTGTCATGGTCTGGTAGACAAGGTGGTATTAGGTCAAATGTTGTAGTGCAAAGGCTAGACTGGATGATCTCAAAGGTCTTTTCCAACCTTGTTGATTCTGTGGTTTGGCTTGGGAGGAGCCTTTTAAGATCATGTAGTCCAATCCCCTACTGTAAAGGGACATCCTTTACTAGATCAGGTGGCTCAAAGTCCCAAACTGGTCTTGAACACTTCCCGTGATGGGGCACCCATGGTCAACTTGGTGACCCCCAGGACCTCCAGGGCCTTTTCTGCAAAGCTGCTCTCCAGATGATTGACCACCAGTGTGTACTGGTGCCTGGGGTTATTCCTCCCTGGAAGCAAGACTTTGCATTTCCATTTGCTGAACCCTATAATGTTCCCATCTGTCCAACTCTCCGCATTGTTCAGGTCCCTCTGGATGGCAACATTACCCTCTGGAACATCACTCACTCCTCCTGGTTTTGTATCACCTGCAAACTGGCAGAGAGAGTGTACTCTGTCTCATCGTCCCAGTAGGTCATCAATGAAGATGTTGGAAACCCTATTGAGTCGTAATTGTTTTCCAAAATGACTGTCTAGAGGCAAGACACTTAGGACATGCATCCATAATCTGTGACAGAAGTCTCCTTGCATAGGGACTGTCCTGCAGGGGGATCGGTAGCCTTATATATAAAGGTAATGATTTTGAATATGATTTTAAGTTTTTAGCAACCATGCCTTATATAATCAAAGAATCTTAAAGTTACGGCTATGAGATTTTGCTTAAACTCAGAGTCATGCTTGACTTAGAGATAAATGGAGATTTAGAAGGGCTGAGCCATGCACCTGTAGAAAGCAATTTTAAAGACCAGCGTATCCTCAAAACTCAAATCAATAGAATTCAGTAGAGAATTGTTTTAGCTAGGGATAGAGTGGGTGATGTTTAACTAAATATAGACGTTATGTCTTAAGAGGTAGTTAAAACAATAAGGTAGAAAATCAAAGGTTGATGAAACTGGGATGAGCTTATGTTGACAGTCTGCCAACATGGAAAGATTAGCCAAAGTCTGAATGATGAAGAGCACGGAGATGAAGGCAGTGACCCCCACAATGAGACCACATACTCAATTCACGGTTGAAGGAAGTCGCAAGATGGCAGCATTGCTCCATGAATGGGACACTAGAAGACATTTGAGAGTACCTGGATTATGTAAAAAGGGGGATGGAATAGTAAGGAGGTGTTGTTGAGTTCTTTGTTCAAAATTGTATAAATTCCCTGTTTTGAGATTGTTCCCTTGAGCTACTTATGGCAAATAATTCCCAGTGGCTCCCGGCACCACAATGTCTCCAGGCCACACACTGGGACACCTTGACCACTTCTCACTCCAAATCCAGTCAGGAAACTCCAGTTTGGGCACTGAACACCCATATTTAGGTATGGCAACAGTGGTCATGATTCTGGCCTCTGAGAAGTTGGCCTTTCATGATTTAAGATGACAATGGGATTTTTAGCATTTCACAGTATATATATGGTTTTAAAAATATGCCCCAAATTTAACTCATGTGGCATGTTGTTACAGCTGATGCACTACATTTTCTTTTCAGTTTTCTGTTTCTCTGAGGATAATGAAGTATTGCCTGAAAGATGAACTACAGGCTGCTCACCCAGTGGCAGCATAGCTTTCTTCCAGCATCCTAGAAAAAAAGGAGCAGTAAATCTCAGGCCAAGTGTCATATGAGGTAAGAGAGACTATCTGACATAATTTCTTTCTTAGAAACTTTCAGTGTTGAAAGTCTTTAAACTTTGGCATTTCACCAAAATCCACAATCCTCACCACAAAATTAGAAGATATCTAAAAAAGAGGTCCCTTTCCAGGAATGACACAAACAGAAATGAATACAGTCAGAGGAAAAGAATCTCCCACTGTTCAGGATAGATTAGACATAATATTTCCTTTTTAAACTTAAAGGGCACTGGGGATTTGGTCTTAGAGAAATGATTATTTTCCAATTACAATTCTCAGACCTGAGTTCTGGTCTTCCCACAGCTGATTATTTCCCAGAAGTCACATTTTTCATATTATTGTTTGCTTTCTTTGATACTGAATGAGCTGAAACCAGGAGTCTGAAGAGAAGAAAAATCTAAGAGACTTACCTCTAAAGAAAATCCTTTTTCCTTTTCTGCACTCACCAAAATTAAGTAATTTACCAAAACTGCTATAAACGCAACATTTTCTACCCAGACAAATTCTAGCAAGGCTGATCACCATTATGTTTGGTTGAATTTTACAGTATCCTTTTAGGCCATAAAAGAATCTGCTCCTGCAAAAAACACGGTACAGCTTCAGTTCAGTTCACATTTCCAGTTCATTTCTTTATGGCTTTCACAGAGACAAGCTGTTTTTCTATTCTTTGGTGAAGTTTATTATACTGTGGGCAAAACATCAAAGGAGAGTGCTGGACCAAGCTGTAGAGTAAGCCACAAGAGGCACACTAATACACTGGAACAGTCTAGGTTTTTCAAATGTTAAAGATAGAAAATATTTTAAATGTTTTTTATTCCCCTTTCTGCTGGATGTGCTGCTTAGTATGTCTTGCCCATGTCTGTGGAGAGAGAGAGCTGCCAGCTCCATGGGGTATCCTCCCCAGGTATCCTCCATGGGGCCAGCAGGCCAGGATGGGGCATGCAGTAACATCCTTGGGATGGCAGGAGCAGCCAGGGCAGGGATGTCCAAAATTGCTATTGGAAGCAGGCTCACCTGAGTCTACTTGGGCAGATCTCAGCACACCGTGTGGTGTCAGAAGAGTGGAAAATTTGTCCATGCTGATAGTGGCTATGTCATACTAGTAAAGACATAATAGTCCAAAGATTTCACTGTCTTCTACAGCTATTAAAATTTTAACCTGTAGCCTGTTGGGGATATTTGGTAATATATAGCCATTTGGTTATGACAAGGATATGACTGTGGGAAAATGGTTACCATGTGAAGTTTACTGATGTCTGTCATGATGTGAACACAACACCCTTTTGTTCATTAAGGTACCACTTAAGCATGTGTATGTATGTTTGTGAGCTATTCCAGCCTGGATGAGAGTGTGGTGTTTAAGGACCTCTTTTGACAGTAGAAGAGGTGAATTTAAACCTCCTAGGGGAATGGAGGGCAAAACCACCAATCCCTTGGAAGAGCTTTCATCACAGGAAGGTTACATGAGAAGGTGAAAAGGAAAGGACTTCTCCTTAGATCTTCTTTTTGGTGAAATTCTTCCCCCTCTAGATACAGGCTTTGTTTATGTGTGTTACCAGCACAATAGCATGAGCTAGAAGGTCACTTGTCTCCCTTTGGACTTACATGACATTATTGCTAAAGCCAGCAGGCTGGAAAATGGAAAGCTTTCCAGGTATGCCTCATCTCCTGTTAAAGACAATCCAGGAAGCTGTGCAGCCTCTGTGCTGAATACCCACAGTTATACTGAATCCCATGGTTACTTGCTACCCTTTAATGGATATTCAAATCAAAAATACTCTCTGAGCAAAATGTGTTATTGTGAACCTCTAAAACACTGGTGTTGGAAGTTTGTCCCCTCCACCTGCCCCCATATGCTCATATCTCTTACTGTCAATTGTTCCTTGCCATCATGGTGATTGCTGGGTAAAGGAAAGAAAAGCATATAGGTTCAACAAGAACTCAAAGACTAGGTTGGATGCTCAGCTGATGTGAGCTGGCATAGCTGGACAAGCCAAGACAGCTGCCCCAGAGCAGCAGGAGAGGTGCTCAGCTTCAGACCTCCAGGAAATATGCTCAAGGAAGAGGTGGACTTTAAAAGTGGCAAATACTTTTCTCACTGAGTCTGAAAAGCAAACCTCATTCTCATTTACTACAGAAAGTGGCATTTATACTGCAATTGAGAAAATTTGGTCATAACAATAAAAACATTTTCCAGTGATGATGATACAGCTGAAATTTTATCCAAAAAAGGTAGTGTTGCTTTGGTGTCAAGGGGACTTGTTGGTGTGAAGGCTTTAAGATGCTACAGCCAGAGCAGGAAGCATTGCCTATCATTAAAGAAATGTAACACTTTCCTTTGAAAGAGTTTTAGGTTGAAATTCTCCATGCTGGTTGCTCATTTTCTGCTGAACTGTCTGGGAAAGATTTCATCAGAATTCATTCAATCCTTTCAAAAAGAGCAACTGGGAAAAACTATAGTGAAAAAATAATCCTGTATCTGCATTATTGAGCAGCTGCATATTTTACAAGGGAAAGACCTGACCACCTCTGAGGCTCCTTACTCAACACATGGAACTAGTGGCATGTCCAGCAGCAGAGTGTAAATCCTTGGTTACCTGAAGTCCCACATCCTTGTTCAAGTCACTTGGAGGACAACATCCCTGCCTTGTGTTTAACATAAGCGATGAGTCGGTTAAGGCTGACAACAGAGAAGATTAAAACATGACACAAGGACTGTGAGAAGAGGGAGGGATGAACGCTACACAGAGAAAACTGGGACTGCATTAAAAGCAAAAAAAAAGATTGAACAGAGAGACTGGCTGAAC
Organism: Calyptomena viridis; assembly: GCA_013390005.1. NCBI lineage: Eukaryota > Metazoa > Chordata > Aves > Passeriformes > Eurylaimidae > Calyptomena > Calyptomena viridis. Next base: position 206,742 of record WEIV01017271.1, read on the forward strand.
TAGGATGCTATGGAGAGGCTAGGAAGGGAATTAGATAGTGAAAAACGTGAGATGAGGAAGTGTGTGTGTGTCTGTGTGTGTGCACCTGTGTGTTTACATGTGTGTATAGGCAGTCCAGCTGCTGCAGAATAATAGAAGAAAAGGTAATGAACTCTGGGAGAGAAAAACAGGCCAGGAAGTATCTAGGAGATAATATGAAAATTTCCTTAATTTTTTTTCAATAACCTTGTACATATACTTTGTACATATTACCTTTCAGCTTGTCACTGCTGAAAAATGCTTTAAGGGGGCAAGTCTGAAGAGCAGTACTTAAGGGTAAGGTAGAACTTCCTCAGCTGACATGGACGTCTTGTATTGTACCCATTTACCGCTCCCAAAACTGTGTGTAAGAGCATAACCTGATTTTGCCTCTTGTTCTCCCACTGCCTTGTGAAGGACCAGGAGCCAACACTGTTATTCATTTTTACCAAATAAAGCAGCTCTGTTTATGCTACAATATACAAGTTGCACCTTTTCCTAAAAGTCTTAATTTAGCTGGCTTGATTTTAAACTATCAGCTGGCCTCAGGCTTCAGCCTGAGGATGAGCTCAGCATTTTGGTAATAGAGTATTCAGGTGAGGCTGTATCCTGCAGGGGAGCCTTGCCACATGGAAGAAGTCACCAGCTGCATATAAAGAGACGGCCTGTTGGTCACACAGTGAGCAGTCTCTCCCACTGCTCTGTTTCCAATGGTGATAAGAGGAGGTGATGTTTAGGAGGAACATGTGAGGCTGGTTGTTATGTGCAGTCCTTTCCCCTTATATGCAGCACTCACAACTGTTGGATTAGGGATAGAGGATAGGCTCCTGCCTCATCCTTGTAGCATGAAGACCCATTAATTTGTCTAATCCCTTTTTGAACATGTTAATACTGTCTGCCTCCACAAGCTCCCGTGTTGGCAAGCTTCAGGGGGTCACTACTCACTGTGTCAGCAAATACTTTCTTTTCTCTTTTAAACCAATCTTTTGGTAGTTGCTTCAAGTGTCCCCTAGATCCCACACAAGATCCTTGTAAACAACAGTTATGTGTTTAGTTTAACCAGCATGTTCATCATTTGGTAAAACATGATTACCCCACTCCATCGTCTCCCTCACTTCAGAGTGGAGTCCCAGTATTTTCAGTCTTCAGAAGGCAGCAGCTTCCACATCTCAACCATATTTGTTGCCCTTTACTACAAGAATGCATCAGGGTGAGTTTGTTTGAGTTTTTAAAAATGTAGCAGTAACATTACACCCTCTGTCCTGTTCCTAATGACTTTCCTATGAGTTACAACATTTTATTGGATTTTTTTTTGCCATTGCATACTGAGCTGATGATTTCAGAGAACCACCAGCAATGGCTCAGAGATCTCTTTCCTAAGTTGTAACCCTCAGTTCCAAGTCTGATGTGGATAATTTTTTCCTAGATGCATTGCCCTGGCTTTATCTACATTAAAGTTCATCTGCCATCTTTGAGCCAACTCATTTTGATGATGTCTTCATGGCCTGCACAAAACTTGACTGTCTAAGGGAACATAGTATCACCCACATGCCACATATCACTGTGACTCCATTGTATGAGCCGGTTCAGTTGCCATTTTAAATTAGTTGACTTGGTTAACTTTTATAACTCCCTAGGAAAAAGAAATCCCTCCAAAATCCCTGTAAGGTTTGAAGGCTAGTTTCTACTTCTCTAACTCAGTGGAGCTATTTGGATTTCAGTCTCAAATGACTTACAAGTCAATAAAGCCAACTGTGTCCTGCAGGGAGAAGAGTGAAGGGTACTGTCTCCAGCTACCTCAGCTCCACAAAAAGGGACTTTGCATCACATTTGTGTCCTGAGATTGCTCTTGACAAATATGAAATTTGTAATACAACCATAGTGACAGAAGTATGAAGTCATGTACATTCTAAGTTATTGCTATGTCTTCTTATAACAAAAAGATGAAAAAGTAAGCCCGGTCCTTTCAGATGAATAACGACACCTAAGTTATAACAAGTGTTCCTAATTGCACTCCTGGGAGCTTTTTTTGTACCAGCCCTGCAGTGGGAGCGGGCAGGGAGCGGCTCCCGGCGCTGGGGCTCCATCTGCCGGCACCGACTGCCCCACTCGGTCCCGGGCTGCCGGCAGCTCCTCCGTCCTCTTCGCGGGTCTCCTCTTACCAAGAGTTATATTGGATGAAAGTAAACCCAGCCCGGATCTCTTCTCCTGCTATCCTTTCAGCCAGAAGAAGCACTCAGATCTCTGGGAACCCTCTGGCCCTTGGTGTTAACTTAGGAGTTTTTCATTTTAGGAGCTTTATGCGACATTGCACATCATATACCCTGTCCGACATTGCCAGCCCTAAACCATTCACAAGCCATATGTCAGGTCCTCCAAAATAATGAGATTCTACAAGTGCTGGATTTTTGTCTTGGAGTCTTCACACTTTCTAAGTCTGCCATGGGCACAAAGGCTATTTGTCTCTTAATGGCAGCAGCAACATATCCCAGCAGCAACTCACCCTAGCAGCAGGATCCTTAAGAGAAATAGCAAATGACACAAGGCCAAGGAATTTGTAATACCATTTGTTTCAAAGGTCAGCTCTATTTAGTGCCGAGGGAAAATTCTGCTCTTACTTCCATTAGTGAAATTCCTCACTGGCGACTGGAAGTTGCATTTATATAACTAAGACAACAATTTGGCCTCTTGTTCACCATTAAATTTCTCTGAGGTAACTGTCTTTTTCTAAGAACATTTGCTCCAGCTAAGACTCAAGCTTGTTGTTTGACAATTTCATTATTGCATATATTTAATTTTTATTATAGGTCAGGGGCTGGACCTTGGACTACGTCCAGAAACACCTGTCACTGCTGTGGGTAAGTCAGGCATGTGTCAGAACTCAGTTGACACTTCTGTCCAAGTCCTCCTCCTCTTTGTCCCTCAACTTATCCAGGGTCCATGGAAATTGGAGCCACGGAACAGATGTAGAGGAGAACTACTCCTGACCTTTTCTCAACTTTTAAAGTTGATATCAAGTTGTATGGTGGACCTGAAAACAATTCCCCTTCTCCTCTGCTCCCGAGTTTTAGGTTAAAGCATCTGGTGATGATTCATCTTGCCTCTTATTCCAACAGCCCAAATCTCTAAGCTGGCCCTACAGGTTCCCCAGGGCTTTAGATCCCAGACCAAGGTATTTACAGTTTGAAAAACAAGTATATTATGGAGCAAAATTCTGGATTCAATACCAGATTTTATACAGGAAACAATCATAGCCAAAATACTAAGGTCTTATTCTCCTTTTCTAACTGGTATACCAGCCTTCCACCCCATTTCCCCATTTGCCATAACTTCGTATTGTATCTTGGTGGAATGACCTTAAGACCATCTATACTCCCTCATGCTGCTGAACAGGGAATCATATTCCAATACATCACATTGGGTTTTGGTTGTCCAGCATGTCCAAATCATTCTGCAGCTCTCTTCTTTCTTTCTAAAGACAGTGAAGAGGCAGGGAAAAGAGAATGCTTTTTCTGTGGCACAGAGCTGAAACTGAGCCAGAGAGTTTACCTCAGCCCAGGAATCTTGAAATATTTCCAGGCCATGCAATTTGAGTAAGACCTATGTTATCATTAATTACATTACTAATTTATGTTAAAGTATGTTTTGCACTTGAAAAGTAATGACAAAGAAAAATGCCTGTGATCCTTGTGTGGGACAAAACAAAGTCAGCAAAGTGTTTATAGAAGTTAAACACTTTTTGCATCATTAGTCTGTTTGGTAAAGCTTACGGAACCCAAAACACTACCTGTTACAAAGCCAATCATTGATGGGAACTGGGAGCAGACCTGCCCAAACCTGTTGTCAGTTCCCCAGGAAGCCCCAGTGCTTCTTTACAGGGTCACAGGGCTGTGGGAGGTGCCAGCTCTGCAGGAGGAGTACAGAAGCTTTAAGGCCTTTTCCAACACAAACTATTCTATGATACTATGCTGTTTTTCTCTGCAAGGGAAGCAGAGCTTTTCTCTGGGTTTGTTTTGATCTCTTTATTGTGCCACACCACTGGTCCAATGATGTAGGCCACACCTTGCTGAGATGACCAGGAAAAGATTGTTTGGATGAGATTAGAATCTCTAGTCACTCTTTTAAGATTACCAATAATGGTGCAACCATAACTAAGCCCTGTATGGATCCACAGAGCTCAGTCACGGAATCAGAGAACTGCAGAATTGCTAGGGTTGGAAGGGACCTCTGGAGATACCTAATCCAACCCCCCTTCCCAGGTAGAGTCTTCACCTAGAGCAGGTGACACAGGGCATGTCCAGGTGGAGACAGCAAGGGAGACTCCACGCTCTCCCTGAGCACCCTATTTCAGTGCTCTGCCGCTGTCAATGTAAAGAAGTTCTTCCTCATGCTGAGGTGAAACTTCTTGTTTTAGTTTATGGCCATTGCTCCTCATCCTGTCACTGGGTACCACTGAAAAGGGTCTGGCATCATCCTGTTGGCACCTGCCTTTGAGATACCTGAATACTCTGAGTTGAAAGGGACCCATAAGGATCACTGAGTGCCTCAGAGCCTCTGTGGAGCCAGGCACACAAAGTCTGGACAAAGTGTCTGAATATTTTGTCCACATTACAGAATTCTTAGATATTTTCAATAATCCCATGGCAAGAAAGGTGTTAAAACCACACCTAGACATAAGCATGTTTGATCATTGGGTTCCCTTGAACAGCTTGACAGGTTAGTTGCCAAAACTTAGCTCAGGTTTCTGAACTGAAAGGTGCTGTGCCCTGGCAGGTTTAAGGAAGGCAATATTTAGCTAGGACCAAGAATATAGGGCTCAAACATGCTGTATAGGAGGGAGCAGCTGAAACCTGCAGATTCCTCAGGACCTGTTTCCTCTCTCAAGATGCCAGAGGTAGATCAACACCTCAAACAGGAACTCCGTGTAGCCTACTTAAAATTGTATAAACAAAATTTGTTAGAACACCCAGAAACTATAATGTTTGATCTAGGAAAGCCAGCTTGGCATGTTAAACCTCCCTCTGACTCATAATCCTCTGCAGTCATTCTACCTTTTAACCCTGTGTAACTAATTGCCAGAGTAATACCACCATGACAGAGACAGGAGTGGGACAAGTCATATACCATCCACACTGTGCTACTTCCTTACACCTGCTGGTCAGGGCACAGAGAAACTCACCTAAGAAACCACGTTTCCTTTTCCTGCTCCACCACAGACCTCCTGTGAGAGGTCTTCGGCAAGCAAGTTGTTGTTCAGTGTCTCTGAGTTCCCCACCCGTGAAATGAGAACAGCACTTCTCCTCTTTCCAGAAGCATTTTGAGGATATATATAGTAAATTCTGAGCTGGCCAAGTTGTAAGGGCATCTAGATAAACACCACAATTGACCAAAAGAAACTTAACCCAGTGGGAGAAAGGGGTACAGTCACACCGAACTCAGCTTCTTAAAAAAAGATTAGACTTCACATTGCTGTTTACTGATTTTAGTACATCAGATTTGCTTTTACTTCTGATGCGTTTTTTTGTGTTTCAACAAAGACTAAGGTGTCGTAACCAATTGTACAAAACACAGCTAAGAAAGAAACACAACATGCTCTCACTTCCAAGTTTTTCTTTTTGTAAGATGGAAAAGAGCAATGTTCTATTTGCATGGTTCACTGTTATCCACAGTGGGATAAACCTGGGAAGCTGTTCTGTGTGGCTTGGGCAGCCTGGCAGAGGAGCATGAAAGGTATCAAGACATTTGTGTTTAGAGATTGATTTCACAGTATTTGGATAAAAATGGAACAAACAAGATACCAGAGTTTTAAGCTCTCTTATTTTTTCAAATTCAGATGGAGAAATTATGAATGTCAACATTTTTTAAAGTTATAAAGCAAATGCAAAAATACAATGATTAGAGGAAGTACAAGGAGAGACAGCACTGTCATCTTGTTTTGAAAGCAAAAGAGAAAGAAGACACTGGCCTGGTGATAATCCAGTGCTTTTTGCTTCATTTTTATGAAGGGCACAGATTTGTGTGATCACTGGTTCTGCCTCTCTCACCTTTTACAGCTGTATTGTGAGGCAGTATTTTACAGTACCATAAACTTACTCATGTCAGGAGTTATAAGCAAGGCACACAGCCAGAGGAATAATGAGAATCTGAAATGACTGATCCTGTGCAAATCAATAATCACTGCAGGACCTGTGCCCTTTTGGATTATTTCCAGACATTCAGTGAGGCAGAAACAGAGTCAGGACTTCTGTGAAGCATTTGCCGTGCATATTTTCTGACAAAATTTTTAAAAAGTTTTAGCTTTCTAAAATGTGCACTTTCATTTTTCTTTAGCTATAAGCAATAAACTGTTGCTTATCTCTGCACCCTTTGAAGGAGAGTATCCTTTGAGGCTCAATCTCCTTATTTACCAGCAGCTACCACACAGTGGTATCCAAAACACCATGAAATATTTTCTAAGAGTAGGGACTTGCATGGTATTTTAGATGCTGCTACACTGCAACTTCACATTAAATAGAGATGTTTGATGAAAACACTAACTGGCATCTGTGGTCTTGTTCCTTTCACCTTAAATTAATTGACAGAATTTATCTCCCCATGTCCCCTCCTACGCATTTCATTCTTTGGAGAGGTCTAAGCTTGCATTCTACAAGGTCATAGGCCTGAGGAAATTTTTGTACAAGGAAGAGTGAGATCTATTAGAACCAGCTTGCATGTATCCCCTATAATACCTACCACAAGGATTACTTATTTCCCCCATATCAATATGTGCATACAGACATCCAGCATTATATCATGCATATACCATTTCTGAGTCACACTTATGTTTTTAGCTCACAGTATAAAGTAATACAAAATTAATTACTGACTTTTTTCCTTTTTTTTCTTTTGGAAGAATGTACCTGCACGTTCTGGTATGTCCTTCCTTAGAACTTCCTTAAAGTACAGTGAAAGTCCATTTTAGCTGTGAAGGTCATTCTTCATTACTGTAGGTTTTACCTTTATCTCTTCTCTTTGTTTGTCTTTGATACTTAAGAGGGAAAGTTCAGTCTTTCCTCACTCTGCAAACAGTTTCCATGCTACACTAACCACACTCTGCTATCTGGACTTCTACAAGTAGATTACTAGGCTTGAATATCACCCATCGATCATGATCTTTACAGCTCTGGTTTGAACTTGGGAGGTTAGATACAAATGCTGACTAAATCTGGACAGTTTTTTAATTGACACCATGTGTGGGATTCATACTCTGTAGGCTTAAATGGACAAAACATTAAGATCTGTCCTCCATCATCCCAGCTGGCTTCCAGGACCGCAGCTGTGGCTGCAGTCTGTGGTGTGCAGAGCACAGCCAGGCTGCAGGATACAGGAGAAACCACACCAAAGATCAGCTCCCAGTTGACATGTTGCAGCTGACCTTACTCTTCTCACTTATATTTCTGCAGTGTCACACGGCAAAATAGCTATGAAACTACTTAAATGAAACCACCCCCAAAGCAATTGTGTCTTCTCAGGAAATCTTAGCCTTAATTTTCTCTGTCTAGCATCAGTGAATCAAAGTTGCAAGGTAGTTTTTCTGACACTTTTCAAAGACAAAATTAGCAACCAAACTCCTGTCACAAATATATTAAGTAACTTTAATGCTGCTTAGCATAAGTCTTTGTTATATACTTCCATCCATATACTCCAGTGTAAATGTATTTTGTATACAATATGAAGTATTTTTAAAAGTATATGGCTCTAGATAAAATGTTCACAAAAAGTTTCAATGTAATTAGAGACTTAGGAAAAGAAAAATCAGACAGAGTACAAAATCTTTGGAAGAAAAAGTTTAAGAAAACAGATATATGAAAACATCCCACTGTAATAATTCAGGATGACCAAGTGGTTCTGTAGTCAGAAGGGCTGCCACTCACTGCTGTGTCAGCCCTAAGAACTTGTCCTGGGTCAGCAGGGACTGCAGGCCACTGATGAGGGTGGTTGCCTCTCAGAGATCCTTGCACATATGATAAAGTAACTTCCATGGAAGACACCTTGTTGGCTCAAGGAGAATGAGAAGGCCTGGGAATGAAGGAAATCCTGTCTTCCCTTACCCAAGCACTGTTGGTCTCTGCAGAATATTCAGGTGCACTGGCAAGATGTAGTGAACAGCTGTTATACAAATGACAGGGAGCTTTTATTCTCCCAGGTTATCCATTTGGCACTATTCATAAGAGCAAAAATTATTTGCTAGCATTATTAAAAAAATGTTTCACCATCCACAAAACGACATGAGTGTCAGGGAGCAGAGCCCAATGCTATCGTTTAGTTTTGCTCAATCAATTATCTATATATAATATTGCATGTTATTATACAACAGGATATTCAAGAAAGGCTAAATTAAACTTCATTTGTGCGAAAAGCAAACTCCGTAGTGGGCGGACAGCTTTGCATTCCACTGCTTTCAGTAAGGTGTTGCACAAGCATCTGTCCAAATAAAAACACCTTTACGACATTGCAGGTTTAGAATGCAACAAATAACACACTGCAAGAATTGAGGTCAGACATTATTCAGCATTTGGAAACATTCCATTCAAATTATATTGACTCACATAATACCTAACAAATGCGGTACTTGAAGTAACAAAAACAAAGGTGTACTCCAACAAAGTAAAACAGTGCAAATATTCCTATTAAACAACAATATATCATGTATATACACACATAACACAAAGGCACTGTTTTGTTTTGCAGTATAAATAGATTTGATGATGCTAACTTCCTAGAACTATTGAACTACTGACTGACACTCCTGAACAGTTTTCATCTACTGTGGCACATAGCAAGCTTTAAGGATCAGATGACCATAGCCACATAGGGCTATAAAAGAGTGCCTAAAGACTTCACTGGATGGTTATTTAAAATATTTCTTCTGTACATCAAAGTTAATAATATATATAGCAAGTTGGTATCTTTGATCATGCAAAGAGCAGCACACAGAACATCCAGGACTCTACAAGGAACCTCAAGGCTTTACCTGTGTGGAGTGCACTATAACACTGCAAAACACTTAAGGCCCAATCCCAGGACTTAACAAGAGGGAAGCTTTTTAGCTGCCTATGCAGTTAACATCTTTGCTTAGTTTCCATTTTCTTCCTCTTCTGATGTAGTTCTAGAGCTCTGTTGTCTGCTAATGACATATCTGCTTATCCCTGAACTCCCTAATACCATACAAAGTACACTTATAATGTGTACATAATAAAAGTAAATATTAAAAAGGGAAGACATGAAAATGTGTGGAGGAAAATCTTGATTAGGGGTTACTTGCATTTAAAACAGATTCTAAGCAGAAAAAGCAGTCTTTTTGGAATTAGATTAAAGTAAAATAGACAAGTAACACTTAATTTGATCTGAAGTGGAACACGTGGGCATTAACCTCTCTTCAGCTGTTATTTAGCCTCCATCTCCTTAATGCCAGGGCTGTGCTGCAACCATAACAAACTGCTGTTGCAAAGGCAAAAATCTAGAAAAGTAGCAGGGGGAAAAAAGAAGAAAAAAGAAAAAAGTGAATCACACTTTACATAGTTCTACAATTTTTTTCTATTCTAAATGAATATAGAAATACAAATGATTCAAAAGTTACCTCCCACCCCCCACAAACAAAATGCTTAAGGTAAAGGTAGGTTTGGGATCCTCTGAAGTCTTCTCAGCAACTTCTTTATCATAACCCCATTTTACTACTATCCCATGTTACTGCTTTTCACTTGCTTGCTTCAGAAGACATTGTGAAATAGAATATGAAATAGAATTTCTGCATAAGTTATGGTACAAAGTAACCATGTGTACATACACTGTGTATTTCAGTTCTCTTATCTAGATTGATCAATTAATCTCCTATTTGTTTCCATGTGAATGCCTTTGCCAGCAAATGTCTAAGAAGACATCCCACTAAACAGCAGAGCTCTTTTACTTGCAGAAACAACTCCAAATCCAGCCCCCTTGACCAGATATCCAGCCATTAGAACAACTTCCTGAGCAATGCCATAAAGTTGTTCTTGCTCAAGAACTGAACTGGATAGATTTGAACTGAAGGTCATGACATAATGAAATTGAATGGACATAATGATGGATTCTGTCTCTTTGAACATACGAATTCAATCATAACAACCTATCGCTTGCTTTCCATACAATTGTTAATTTGAGAATTAAAGTTTTGAATAGTTGCTACACCATAGAAATATCAACTGTAAAAAAAGGAACATATATATTTTTAATCATTGTATATGAAAATAATTTTGAAGGACAGAATGTTAGAAACGTTATATTTTTTTTGTCATTTAGCTCACAGGACTGTTTTAATGAAGTATTTCAAAGGATTACTTTTTTTTTCTGCATGTTCTGACTTCCAAAATATACATTTTTGCAAAATATGCAAAGACGCTAAAGACTACAGTTATCTGATTCCTCATTTTCAAGCATCTCTTAATTGAAGATACTGAGTTACAAAAGTCTACTCCTCCCCTTTCTTGACAGGGATTTGAGGTGCTTGAAGAACTGAATTCTCCCTTAAAAAAGTAGTATGGAAGAGGGAAATTGTCTCTTGGAGTCCCCAGGTAACTGGTGTCAGACAAAATTACTTAAGTGACCATATATTCAGTGGGATCTGAACACACTAAGCTAGGATTGAAGAGGTACTCTTAAGGGTAGAGTTTGAAATACATGTTTAGTGTAAGTATCTCCCTTAGTTCAGGCACAGCTACAAGACACCACCTCTGTCCTTGTGCCACATGGCCACACAGGGATCAGATGTGCTTGAGGGTGTTACTGGCAGGTAGGTAATGGTGAGGAACTCTGGACTTGGAGACTGACATGCCCACTTCATCTCTTCACAGATTGGCTTGCCAAAGCAAATGGCTTTTCCTTTTTATTATTCTCTTGCAGAGAGAACATGAACCTTACACCTTTCATTCACCTGTTTTTTATTTCAAGATGAACTGAAGGTGCTTACAATGCAAAATTTATGGTGTATTTTTAAGTTTTAAGGACAACACATACCCATAAAGGATTTTAGAAGCTTAATAAATACATACTGTTCCCTGAAGAATGCAAGACCCTCTGGATGGAACAAAAAAATAAGAGCAGCAGCTTCAGTTCTTTAAGCTAAGCCTACAAGGCATACTTCTTCTTGCCCCTGAGAAGTTCAGCTAGGGAGAGAACTAGAGCCTGGTATATTTTCTGATTCAGTATGCACATTCACATTATCAGATACAGTGATTCAGTGATGATGCAACTATAGTGAGAAAAATGCATTCTGAGCTTAGGCTATCAAGAAAAGCACTCCAATAATTGCCATAAGAGACAGCAAGGCCCTGACAGATAACTTTCATGTTCAGGACTATCCAAATGGTATTAAAAAAAAGCAACTGAAAATTTGAGCACAAGCATGAAATTCGTATCTCATCATTTGATAAAGATGCAGTTGTTACCTTTTTCTTCTAATAACCAACACTGTGTTTATAAATTACCTTGTCTAAATATATATACATATGTACATTTTAAACACTACAGTGAAGAGTAGCAACTCTACACTAGAATGAAGAGTAGCTATCACATTAGCACTAGCTTATATCAATAGTTTCTGCATATTGCTGTTAGGCACTATTGGCTGCTCTCAAAGACAATCCTTTCTCTCACGGGTTCTCTTTTTCTATTCCAGCTTGCTGTTAAGATCCCAAGTGGAATGATTGGCTACAAGGACTTAAAACAGACTTCTGTTCCCCTGATATAAATATACAAAACACATACCGAAGCTGCTATGCTTATGTTATACTCATGACCATTTAGAATCCTCTCTTGCATGGTGGCATTGCATTTGCGGGGAAAGTGATGCAGAGATGTAGTTGCTGCTTGCAGTAGAAAAGCTCCAAAATAAAAGACAAAAGTAGCCCCATGGAAAATAAAATCCTAAAAAGCAAAAAACAGAATCAGTCTGGGCTGCAATACAAATCTAATTCTTCTCATCTCAGTACAAACGAAATCCAACAGTGAAACATGAAACGAACACTGATAACAGTAACTTCAGATAAGCAGTGTTAAACCCATCTGAGAGCTTAACCTGAACATATTTTCACAGCTGCTTCCAATTATAACCAACTAACATTATTAATGATAAAGGGCAGCCGTCCTCAAACCTGATGTTCTTTTGAACTAAGAGAGACGTGCTCATCTTTATGTACACATTCTGCTCTTTTAGACCACTTTAAAGTCTATTGGAGTTTACAGAAGTCTCCCTTCATACATCTTAGATAAGAAAGGAGGGACATACAGGACAACTTTGTCACATTTCAAATAGTACAATACAATCTTGCAGTCTCACAAATCCCTTCTCAGCTATAACCAAAGCTCAAAAAATCCCCCCTCCATACTTAAATTTTGCTTCCATAAATGCCCCAAAACATCTCAGCCTTGACACAGCTGAAATTTACTTTGCAATACAATCAGAATCCAAGAATTGAGGCATTTACTCAACTTTACCCAATAGTCAGTAATATGAAAGTTCTTCATGATATTGTAGAATAAAATGCCTGAGACTTGAGAGGGCAGGTGTTACAACTGACTTTAAATATGCTTCTCCCCCTGGCCCTCTCTAGGCAATTCCCTCCTCTGTGGTGAATGCTAACTGAACATAAGGTTTAAACATCAAACTCATTTCTGGGTTCTATTACTGACACACATGAAAAAGGTCTGGTGCCTAAGTATCTTTGCAGGTTCTATTTCAGAGTCCAGTGTTCCAGCAGCAAGATCTAAGACACATTCCAGTACAGTTTTAAAATGTCTAAAATATTCTTCCAACATCTCCTGTTGTTGAGTTTGAAGAGCTGACATTTGCACTGCACTCAATTCCCGAGTCCACACAACATATACTTTGTGCCTGTAACTATGCAGGTCTGCAAAAGCCACAGACACAATTTTTAAAATATACAGAAGTATATGCATGCTCTTGGATGATATCCATGGTATACAGTCTATCTTCAGCATAATGAATTCTTTATGAACTTTAACTTCATTTGAGTGCAATGGACTACCAGAACGGCAAGAGTGAGAACCCAGGGTACACTATGTGTGTTCAGCAGACAGCATTTATATGCACTAGAAATTACTGTGTGACATCCTTACTTACTGCCCACCTGATGGCAAGGTGAGAATGTGCTGCATTTCTCTGTTTAGAGACATGAAGTTTCTTCAGAGATGTGATATCTTCTTTTTGTTGAAAGAATTCTCTTTTCAAACTCATTACTTGTTACATATTTGATAGCAGCTAAAGCTACACACCCTAGTCACTTTTGATAAGTTACAATATAAGGTGCTACTACAGTTCCCCATTCCACTTAGATCAGGACTGACTGCATACAAGAGAGATATTTTCAGAAGGCAAACTCTTTAATTTCCTTCATTCTCCTGCCAAACCCTCTAATTTCCATCTCCTGGCAGCCATTACAGTGAAGCATCAGTAAGGTTTTAAGTTCATGAGGTTACGGTTTCTGTGACCAAAAACCCCAAGATTGTATGAGGGAGAGGTTATTGGGTTTTAGTAATTGTCAGCATGGTGCCTAGCTCTCCTTTGCCTCCACACTTGTGTTATCACTGAAACCTCATACAACGTGTATGTAAAATTCTACCAGATCTGCACAATCAGTTAGTTCACATCTAATTTTGTAAATGAGTATGTCGTGAGTCAGGCTGTAAAGGGCAGTATTTGTCATACCATCTGGTTTAATACAGTGATGTACAGAGTGATGTAGCTCCATAAGGTCCATCTTTTCCACTGTGTAGCATCTTGGTTTTTAAATATCTCTATTCTTATTAACAGATATAGTTACAATGTAATGTAAGGCATTACCAAATGCAGGGCTGCATTTATAGTAACAAAAGTAGTTTTAGTGTTCCCAGTAATTACTTATTTGCAACAGAAGGTAAAAAAACCCCCTTGCGAAGTGCTGCTAAAGAGTTTAGTGCCAACAAGCTACAGAACTGGGTACCCAAAAACAGTGGTCAAATGATCCATCCAGTCTTATTTTTGTTGACAGTTATAAGGGGCTGGGTTTCAGCTGCCAAGTTAGAGATAAAATTACTCCCTCTGCATTTATTTAAGATGTTGACTGAGTTATGACAGCTTTTCAGATGTTGTTTTTATAAAAGTCACGTAGCAATTTCCTGACATAAAAAGTTTTCCAGTAATTTATTATATACAAGGGGACAAAATTAACAGTACAACAAATCACTGACTGTATCAAGTAGCCAATGTGTAACATACACACAATTGTTCTAAGATGAAATTTGTATAGCATTTTCAATCTATGAAAGGCTTTGTCTTTACCCAGCAACTCTTAAATAGATGCGTGATTGTAAACTGGCAAACAGTTTCAATGAAACCTAGGACGCTATTAATTTACTTCAGTTATGCACATACTCAAGGGCTTTGTTGCATCATAATTTGTGAGGAGGTTGCAGCATAAATCCTTGTAAATGTCTCTGTGATCATAACTCATTATTAGCCTAATTACTGTCTGTATTGTGCTGGAAAGCTGATGCTGTATGTAATGTATATTCATTGTCAAAGTGTTAAAAGTTTGTTTTAATAGAACCCAGTCTGTTACCACTGATAGGCTTTGAAGTTATCAGAGCTCCAAACTCATGAAAGCTTTATGACTTGCTTTAAAGACCTTTTGTTTAAAGGGACTGTCCATGAATAACCTGAACAGATAAATATCCACACATGTTGATACTGAAGCATGCAATTCCAGCTATGATCAAGGAAAGTGTCAACAGGAAGACTAAGCCAGAAAGGTAAAGGTGATCAGCAATTACAAACAGCCATACTTCGATGTTTTAAAAGTTGCAGTCCTTTCGGAAGATTTTTTTTAAAATTTCTATTCTGATCACAGTTTTGCCACCCCTTATTACTCACTTCCAGTAATATAAGAGAGGGTGTGATATTATCTCATGCTCAACTATTTGAGTACTAAAAAGTCAAAGTAAAAAACAGTCAATAATAAAAATGGAGCACATAAAATAGCAGCCAATAATCTGAGGTATCCATGTGGTCAGCAAAAACTAAAGCAAACAACTTTCCTTTTTTAATAGGAGGGTACAGTCTGTGAGAACTACTGGCACAAGCCATAACAATCAATTACAGCCACAATCAAGTTTCATTTTCACAATGAAAAAAAGTTGAGCAGAGTATATCTGTAGTCTCACCAAGCTTCCTCTGAGAAAGCTAAATGTTAAGTCTCCTAATACGGTGTTAGGCTGTATCATACTGCAGGTTATTCTGGCTTTGACCACCTAAGGTCTAACAGCCACCCACCGTTGCTGCCCTAGTTTTAGGGAATTGACTCAAAAGTCAGCAGTGGAGTTCCTTAGGAACTCTACTAGAGTAGAGGTCCTTAGGAGGGGACCTTCTGGGTGCTAAAGTCCAGTCTGTGCTATCTCAGAGAACCACATCACACAGAGCTTTTACAAATGCAACCCTTCCTTTACAATATTATGTTCCTATATTCTATCATTCACATGGTGCAGTTTCCACTTCTCTAATAGCTAGAAAGTATTTTCTGATTCCCAGTCAACAACAATTTCTGTCCATTTAAACCAAGTTGTTGTCATGCCTTGTTAAACTAGTCCTCTTCCTGCTGCTCATGCATTTTATGTGCTCATAGAGGAAAAGTATACTTCTTCAAACAGTTTCAACAGCTCCTTCAGCCTCCATCACAAAACAGGTCCTGCATTTCCTCTGTCATCTTTATAACCCTATTCTTTCTATTTCCAGATTTGAATTCCTCAATTTTGAAAAACTTTTCACTGAAACAAAAGGTCAGGCATTAAGACTTAGGATCAGCACCTCTCATTAAATGATTCAGTTTGTAAACAAAGGGAATCCTTAAATAAAACAAAAATCTTACCATCTGGTTCCAGTTGACAGCAACTTTATTTGCATAACCGAAGAGGAACACAGAGAGGAACACAATGGACAGGAACCATGCAGTCACTGCTACAAACATTACCCATCCCTGCAGCAGTGGCAGTGGAACTTGGGTAGAAGCAACCAAAATCCAGACTATTGTTCCAAACAGCTACAAGGGAAGAAACACAGAGAAAGGACTGAATAGAAGTTCTCTCTCAGTTAATTCTGCCAAAAAACTGATATCACACATTACAGCATCAGATTGCTCTTAAGAACAAAGAGGAAACACTTCAAAAGTACTCAGAGAGCCCAAGTCCTCTTCTCAGAAATTACAGGCACTAAGTGGTGCTAAGATGAAGACACTTGTCTTAAACGTTCTTAAAACAGTCTTGAAAATGGGATTTACAAACCCAGGTAACTTGTGTACTGCTGCTGAAAATTTTACCCTTACTCTCATTTTGAGGAAAATATAAGAAATGTGAAAACATGTTTCACATGCACACATACACCAATCTCTCTATATATACTAAAATTAGAATCTGAATCTGAAGTAAATCCTACTCACGCTATCTCCTACTGTTTAGTTTTGTAGTCCTAATCAGATGAGATATGAAAAGAAACGAAACAACTTCCTCTTTTTCAATGAATTTGAAATAATAAACTGAAAGAGAACACATTAAGCAATAAAGTGAAAGAGAAAACTAGAATATAGAATAAGATGAGTTGTAAATTATGTTGTAAAGACCAGAAAAATATACAGCTTTCCAGAATCATTATAACTTGAGGAAGAATTCAGCACTGCCAATTGTCATTTCAGTACACTGATCACAATGAATGAATGGTAGGGACGCCATGCTATGATGGGCTGATGGAGAATTTATGTACTCTAAGAATTCTCTGGTTTAATCAACTCTTGGCATAAGGAAGGGTACTATTTCTTCCTGCAAATGTGAATAAAAAAGGATAAATGGAGTGAATCACAACTGTCATCTGAAGTATGTTCATTTATTACATATAGATTTAACTTCATAATTCAACCTGCTGAACAGTGACAACTACAATCAATTTCCAAGTAAGTTACTTCTTTGCTGTTTAAATTCTACAGATTTATAACCAAGAAGTCAGAGATTAAATTTTTAGATTCAGAGAACTTTCTTTTGTATCAAGGTTGGATAAGAGATACCTTTCCAAAGATGCCTGCTATAAAATTAGTTGGTTCCTCTCTCACATTACTTTGCAGCAGTATATACGTAAAGATGTGCTGTTAGTCTCAATTCAAATCTCCCAAGGGTTTATGTATTAGTGTTCAAGTTATTCTCTAGAGTTCCTTTTTTTTAGGTGCTCTGAAGAACCAAACTTTCTCTAGTTTCACAAGACTGCAGGTGCAAGTCTCTTACTCAGTGACCAGATAGTGCTGGGCAGTGAGGAAGCAGAAGGGATAGCACAAAGTGCCTGTTAAACAGAGACACATTAATTGTTTTCAGTATTTTGAATGTACAAACTTGCAGGCTTCTTTAAAAATAAATTTAGAAATGTACTGTAGAGTCTGCTCATCTCAGTGCTCACTGTTGTGCTATTTCCCTCACCTACACCTGTACCTGTCCCCTTCAGCTCAGCTGTCACACATACAATAGGTGCGCCAACCTAATTAACCTTTTGTCCCTACTGACTCAGGTCCTGATTTAGGGGCTGGACTTGTGTTTTGAGCTTCTTGCTCAGCTGGAGTTTTACAGCCTGTGGGGTGGGATCCAGCTCACAAACTGCGACCTAAGCAGCATTCTGCTCTGATCCATAGAAAGAAAGAAAGAAATTAATAAAATTAGATGACTTCTACCAATGGTTGGTTTGATGGGGTTTTTCCCCTCCTACTAATCAGTAAGAGGGCACTGCAGAGCTAATACACAGCCCTTAGCTCAAAGGTCTCAGCCCTGTGTGCACCAGTCAGGTCTTACACACGTATGGCACCGAACATACTTGTAGGAGCGTGCACAGGACAAGCGCTCAGACAAAACCCCGTGTAACTCTCCAC
>WEIV01017272.1:0-16366 GCA_013390005.1 Calyptomena viridis
ACTCCTGGTTTGATACAGAGAAAGAAATATGGCTTTATTTTAATTTTGAAATAAGAGAATCCTCATCTGCATCATCGCTAGGATACATGTGTGTCAGCTGGACAATTAGACATTTTAATAGGATTTAAGTCTTTCTTTTTGACATTTCTAAACAGAACACATGTGGGAGACTGTTCAGATTAATTTCAGAGTTTCGGGTGCTATTCAAGCACTTTGGGAGAATTATATCAGCTGTTCATTGATCAGAACAACTGATCCAAACCTCTCCTGAAACAGCAAGTCCTTTTAAAAGTGCACTGCAAAGCATTTCAGGGATTTGAAGATCACAGTGTCTGCACCATAGACAATGGCGTATGCTTCAAAACAAAAGTGCTGCAAGGAAAGCATATATGAGTTCTCTTTGAATGTAAGAAAGGGCAGCTCATCCTCATCACACAACATTTGGGATCTCTAAGATTTATACTGTGGAAAATCCAGTCATTAGGCATATATTTAATTAATCGATGGCAAGAATTATGTCAGCATCAATTTAAAGAGACTACTGCAGAATGCAGGAGCTGAGTTTTTTCTCATGGATTTTGAGTCAACATCCGTGTGCTGCAAGGTAGAGTCTGAATTCCGTGGACTGCTGCTGGAAAGCAAGTTTTAAGGCATTAGACACAGGCAAGACTGAATGAAAAAGTAAGTCACTCCTAAATAATTTTGGTTTTGTAGCACTAAATTGTTTGAGAAAACAGTTCATTGTTCTGAGATACTGAGAAAAAAGGCATTAACCCAATGAATAATTTAAAGCAGTATGCAAACTTGGACGGATGGAGAAGCCATTCTTTCTAATTATTTTGTTCTAGTGTCATAAGGCAAAGACAAGTGCCTGTATCTTCCCTTTCTTCTATTTTCATTTATTTTCTCTCTCCTTTCTTTTATCTTTGTAATGCATCAATTAAATAGTAAAGCACTTAGCAATAAAGTTTCCTTGAAACAAGCCTAGTGAGGCAGCAGTATTGTTTAGAACAGAATTATAAATAGCACTGCTATTAAACCTACAACTGACAGAAATACCCTTCATTATTCCTTGCTCTTGTTGATATGCTAACCAAAACCAGTGTCCTCTCATAACTGGAGGAGAGAAGACTTTGTTACTGTTTGCTCTATCTTATATTGCAGTATGTGGCTATTTAACAAACAAACAGAGTGTAAGTTATAATCTGAAAAATCATGAAAATGAGCTAGTGAAATGGCTGCATCCTGTACTTTTTTAACTTAGAGGGGTAATTAAGAAGAGAATGCTATTGTAGCTGGTGAAAAAGAAAATGCAAAGAAAGAAAAGAAGCGCACCCAGCAGAAATTCTAAAGGAATGGGTAGAGAATAGAAATCAGACCATGGGAGAAAACAGATGGCATGTTCATCTTGCTTTAGGCTCACACACATAAACTGATCTAAAGCATCATGGAGTCAATAGGAGGCTCTTCACAGTCACTAATGGATTTTGGATCTGGCCCTAACAAAGAGGGTGATATAGACTAATTGCCTTACTATTTAGTCTGCTGATACAGCTGATAGATGTAGCTTCATAAAAGCAAACAAGTCAAAAAGATTTTTAAAATTCTTCAGCCAAATACCTACCGGGTAAAGAGCTCACAGAAACCACAGCAGGCAGAGGCTTTGTTCTGTCTTGATTTTGTATTTCAATCAATATAATTATTTGTGTATTTTTCATTTTCTATGCAAATATTTTATAAATAATAAGTTTAATAATTTTCTACACATACAATGGGGAAAATGGCCCATGTGTTATTTAGCTTTCATGCAGTCATCCTGTTTCTTGTGTGTTATCGATTTTTAAAATACACAGACTAATGGCAGTAGGGTAATTATTTTCCCATCTGTATCACCCTGACTTCGCTTATTGATATCCCCTTATTGTCACTTAATTTGGTTATGGTTGTTTCAGTTTCAGTGTTTCTGCTTCCTGAGGGAAAGGAAATGTACAGGAGACACAACTTCTCTATTTGGAGGACGTGTGATGCTAATAACTGATATTAGATATGCCTGCATTTAATTGACAGTATATTTCTTTACCAGATTGTAACTGAAACAGAGAGAATTGGTAATATTTTAGATCTTATTACTAAAGACCTCATAGAAGATCTAAATTTAGCAAAGAACTTAAGACCGAGTCCTTTCAAATCAATCATTTAAATTAAAGAAAATGTTTTAATTGCGTTTCTCTGTGTATAAAGAAAGAATTCTAGGAAACCAACAGAACTAATTATTCAGCTAAGTCGTGGACATAAACACTGGAAATGAAGAAGATTTCAAAATACTTTGAGTTTTGCAATTTAGCAAGAAAAAAAAAGCTGTAAGTAAGGTTCCTTAAGTGGAGGGAAAGATACTTCTGAAAGAGAATTAAGACTAGAAGAAAGGATTGGTCTGTGCCAAGAAGCATATCTGAAATATCAGTATTTAACAGCAGAGTGAGCTAGGCAAAAGTCAAGCTGAAATACATCTTTAAAAACAAACAAAAAAGACATCTAAATAGAAGAGGAACAGGGTGTAAGTTTTGGAGCATTATTTAGTGAGATAAAATTGTAATTGGTTTTGTGCCATCTACAAACTAGTATTTTCACTACGCATTTCTTAAGGACCATAATTTTGAATATCATAAAAGACATGTTATTTTGAAATACAACATATGAGTGAGTAAAACTTCAGGAGCCCAAAATTAATTTAAGTTGTGGGAGGACAGGTGATTTCCTTTCTAGAATTTTAAATAAACTAAATGAAGTTTTTAATACATTCATCAAGGCATTGGTCACACATTTGAAGCAGAATATAGAAAATTGGTGTAATAGGAAAGTAGAAAATGTGTTGTAGCCCATAGTTTAAGCTAAATAACATGCTAAACTTAGGACAGCTTTGAATGTTCTTTCACCTTTAGGTCATGGAAATAAATAGAAAATTGTATAAAATTCAACACACTTTAGCAAAGCTAGATTGTACCAGAGTAATTGGATAACTTTTTTTAGCTGACTCTCTAGGAAAAGAAAATCTGTTCTCCCTTTCTTGACACAAATATTGTGCTGGACACTGTGGGGATTAATAAAAAAGCTCTGAAATGGATAGTACTGTTTTTTTGGAAGCTGACAGGTATTGCTCTAAAGAGGTAACTGTCAGGTTGGAAGATTATTAATGAGTCCTTCATGAAGGTTCCCGAGATGCACTCTTCTTAGTGATGATCTTAGCACCAATCATTTCTACTTGACATACCCTATGTCAGTGAAATTACCTGTTGTCACAGCATTGGGAAAAGTTTTCCATATGGGGAAGATGTAAGGGAGCTATAGAGATCAGTGGGTAATCTCAAGAACTGATATAAAAGAAAGGTAATTAAATTTAATCATGCCAATGGTATGTTAAGTACCTGTAACTAAGAAGAAGAACTTACACTTTGTAACTACAGCTCATTAACTGACAGACGTGAAAGAGGTTTTCATAAAGTAGTTTTGTATAAGTAAATTAATGTTAAGCAGCTGTAAAAAAAGATAAACTGAAAAAGAAGTGCAGGCCTAACAATATCAAAGTAGGTATTTCCTGTAGATGTGAAGAGATATGAAAGTTATGTGTCAAATTATCATCAGATATATTGAAATATTCCATTTGTGTCTGGTTTCCTGTGTTAAAAAAAATAATTTAAATGAAGATAGGTTCAAGAAATGGCTACTAGAATACTGTAGGTAATAGGCTGGCATCTGAAAAGACACTGAAAACTTGTCCCATTAAGCATAGAGAAGCAAAGTCTGAGAGGAGAGATTATTGTAATCTGTAAGTACAGTTGAAGGTAAAAACCAGGGAGGGAAGATAATTAGGTAGATTAAAGGAAATTGTTGTTAAAATAACAAATGAGTCTGAATTGACCCTCTATAAATTTCATGTGAAAATTGAGTGAAGTTACTAACCTTCAAAGCAATTTAACTTCCCTCCTAACACTGACTTTGCTGTATAGTCTTCCAATAAGAATAATTTTTTAAGTGAAGCTTGACTAATTTATGAAATTACTTTATACAGTTGTCTGCAGCAGTCACAGGGCTCAACTTAGAAACCCAGGACTTCTTCCTGTGATTCTGAGGAATGTGCTCACAGGCAACACTGTAAGATTCCTGACTTGAAAGTCTATCTCAACAGATAAATAGGGCAGATCAAATCCTCACCTGCATGCAGAATGCATCATATAGTAAACTGGTGCTCCAGGGCTAGACTGTGATTTTTGAACCTACACCTGCTCCAGATGCATTAAAGTGTCCTCTACATTCCTCTTCAGGCTATGCAGAACCACAGGCTCTATGAGCAAGTGATTGGATTGTGCATTTATAACTTCAGCTGCCCTTACCCATACGCCACAACTGAATGATGAGGCAATACAATTTGCCTCTAACGTTTAAGTAAGGAGATGAACAAGCTTGTGGTGCATGAGGACTATATCTGAGTGTTGTGGTTCACACACCCCCTCCAGCTCAGGACCGTGCTGAAAGGCAGTGTAGGTGTATCAAACTGGAGCTGTACACATCTCCTGAAGTTATATTGTGCTGCTCTCAGCACCTTGAAAGTGTCATCTACTTCTGTGTTCGTAAAGTGCTAGGATAACCGAGTTCTGCTTCGTGACTACTGTTCCTGGAGTTAGCACAATACAGCTCATAACCGAGTAGGTTGTTATTCATACAATGATGAATATTTATATATATATTTATATATATATAGCTGACTAGATTTCACGGAACTACTAGTGATTGTAGTTTTGCAGTATTTCACTATCGTTTCACTACTGTTTCTTAAGTTTGAAGAGATATGACAGCTCTGTTATAACTAGTTTTCTCCATGGCATGGAAGTACCAGATCTGGGCTTTTCAGTTCACACTATTTTTCTAAATAGTTATTAATGAACTTGAGATAACTTCCATTATCTCTGAACTGTCTTTATCAAATAATGAAAGCAAATGTCACTTGACAAATACAGAGCAGGAGATCATCAAAAGGGTACCCTGCTTCATTCAAATGCCTTCACTGGATGGATTTATTTTTCTCCTGACTTTTGATTTGTGTAGTTTTGTATAGATTTGAAGAATCCACTTAGGTTTGCTCCACTCCTAACCTGGAATGAGAGCAAGGGTTCAAATCCGTCTTTGCCATTTATCATCCTTCTCTCCTCAAAAGGCAAATAGGAAACTAATAGTTTGGATTGTGCTT
Source organism: Calyptomena viridis (assembly GCA_013390005.1). Classification (NCBI taxonomy): domain Eukaryota; kingdom Metazoa; phylum Chordata; class Aves; order Passeriformes; family Eurylaimidae; genus Calyptomena; species Calyptomena viridis. The sequence continues at coordinate 5,243 of WEIV01017272.1, forward strand.
CTAAACAACTACGTATTAGTTATTTTTGATACATATTTCACACTTCTCACTGTGCGCTCTGTCTCAATGATTTGTCCTTGACATGGCTTATTTTTGCCAGCGATGAAGTTTTTATCCCATTGCTGTTTTCTTTCTTGTCTACAAGTGCAAAGAAAATTTTTCTTCCATTCATTGTCTCCCTCATCACCACTATCTTCAATGTTAAAAATAATGAAAATCTTCTGTATGCCCAGAATTTATGAAAGTAGGTGGAAACACACCAAGTTTCTATGGTTAGCAGGATAGTTTTCCTTAGTTCTCATTCTCTTTGGTTCATTTAAAAATTCTACTTCATGTGAGTAGAATTTAATTTAATTCCATTTAGAATTCGCTGCTTAGTGTATTAATGGTCAATCTGCTTTGCTTTTCTTTTCACTTTTTTCTTTTGTAATTTCAGGCAGGCAAACTATCACATGTCAAGAATCAGATGTTGCAAAATGTCAAATTTGGAGCTCTAGCTTGAACAGAACCTTACAGCACTATCAACAATATGAAGTTATGCAGTTTTAACACACAGCTCAGTGCAGCAAATGACTGTGAGGCCACAGAAGTGTCAAAGCCCAAGGTGCTCACTATGTAACAAGTGAGATTGGAAGAGGTAGTGGGGAGGACAGGGAGAAGAGTTAAAGCTCACATTTGATTCATGCAGGGTGAATATTTCATGCTGGGTGTTTTCATGCAAGATATATCCATGAGAAGACATTTGTGAAAAGATTTCCTAAAACTTCGTGTGAAGTATTGATAAGAATGAGCTGAATATCCTGTTCTGTTTACCAGTTCTAGCAGAACAGGGTTGTATCATTGTGGTCTTCCAACATTGTGTTTGGCATAACTTGCTGAATAGCATGTCCCACTGGTTCCCTGTGTTCGCCCATCTATTAGTTTGTACCACCAGGATTCTATGCATCTTCTTGCACATAGGTTGTAAACTTGTTTGGGATCTGTCTTTGCACAACATTTAACAGAAAGATTACATTTAAATTACAGTATGTGTGAAAGCTCCCTAGTACATACAGTTATATCCCAACTCCATAACTTAACCCTTTCTATATCTTTTCCCAAATGGCCTTTCCATCTAGCCATCTTACAAAATAAAGGAAAGCAGGAAGGTGGCAACAACCTGAAATTAGACAATAAGGGTGAAGGACCCTTTTCATGCTTAGGGATCAGTTAGAGCATAGGATCATAGAACCATTAAATGGTTTGGGTTGGAAGAGACCTTAGAGATCCTCTAGTTCCAACTCCACTGCCATGGGCAGGGATACCTTCCACTAGACCAGGTTTCTCAAAGTCCGTCCTAACCTAGCATTGAACACATCCAGGGATAGGGTATCCACACCTTCTCTGTGCACAGCTTCTCTAGTGCTTCACCATCCTCATGGTGAAGAATTTCTTTATAATACCTGATCTAAACAGGCCCTCTTTCCATTTAAACCAGTTACCCCTTTGTCTCATTACTACATGCCCTTGTCAAAAGTCCCTCTCCAGCCTCCTTGTAGGCCCTCTTTAGGTACTGAAAGATGCTGCAAGGTCTCCCCAGAGCCTTCTATTCTCCAGGATGAACACCCCAACCCTCAGCCTGTGTCCATAGAAGAGGTGCTCAAGTGCTCTGATCATCTTTGTGACCCTCCTCTGCACCCACTCCAGCAGGTCCATGTCTTTCCTGTGCTGAGGACCCCAGAGCTGGATGCAGCACTCCAGGTGGAATCTCATAGGAGTGGAGTAGAGGGGCAGAATCACTTCCCTCGACCTGCTGGCCACACTGCTTTTGATGTAGTCCAGGACATGGTTGGCTTTCTGGGCTGCAAGCACACATTGCTGGGTTATGTTGAGCTTCTCATCCACCAACAGCCTGAAATCCTTCTACCCAGGACTGCTCTCAATCCATTCACCTTCCAGACTGCATTTCTGCTTTGCATTGGCCTGATCCAGGTGACCTTGCACTTCACCTTGTTGAACGTCATGAGATTCACACAGGCCCACCTCTCAAGCCTCTCCAGATGCCTCTGGATGGCATCCCTTCAGCTTTTTGTGGTTGACAAATTTTCTGAAGGTCCAATGAATCCCACTGTCAATGTCATCAACAACGATGTTGAACAGGACCAGTCCCACTACTGACTCCTGAGCATATCCCTACTGTTCATGACTCTTAATATTTTTAGTGTATGATAAAAACTCTAATTAAAACAGATCAACAAAACTGGGACCACTGAAACAGAAAAGACAATAACAAAATTCCCCATACTGAACAGTTTTACCTGAGGCCTGTGGCACTGTTCATGGAGGTACAATGCTAAGCTCCCCCTTAATTAGAAGCGGTTTAGGAAAGGAATGTAGTCAATAAATAATGAAAGGAAAGCCTTTCCATTGCCAATTATTGACTTCAGATCATGCATATTTTATGAAATTCTGAAAACATGGGTAAACATGCAGCAGCAAGTGTATTAAATTATATCAAATTAATGATGGCTTCAGGGGCAGATGAATTTGGCTGGCATTTAATCATATGTTTATTTTGTTATATAAATATATTGCAGGTCATTTTAACACAGACAAGTTTTTATAGGTTTGATTGTATGCGTTCTTTCATTTGCCAGCTGTGTGCCTGAGTTTCAACACTTTCTGTTGAGTAATGGTTCAAATGAAAAGGAGTTCCTGAGAAGGTTGAGAAAGACAAGACTCATATCTTTTTGTGCACTTATGCGAGAGACCTTGAAGTGCTTTTGCAAACAAGAGTTTTCCAAGTGGTTGTCTATGATAATCTCCTATGAAATATTTTATATTAATTATATTTGCCATTTTGTTAGATCAGAAATATTTTTCCTGCTGATTTGAGCTGAAAGCAACTTGCTTAGATAGTAGCATTTCCCCTTGACCATAAATTTCAAATTTTATCAGTTCTAATTTTTGCTGAATCTTGTCAGGAGGCTTTCCCAATACTAATTGTAGCCTAATGCCCTCCTAATAAATTAAAAAATATATTCTTTATATTAACTTTATATTAACCTCTGCTTGTTTTCACACTATCATCAGCTCTTCAGTATATGTCATAGCTCAAAATACGTTTTTGAATTCAATCAGCAGTAGGAATATCATGGAGTTCTTTCTTCATATTTCAACTGCTTCCTAAGAATTGCTGAACTCTGAAGACAGATTCTTTCTTTCTCTATCCATCTCATAGCTAGGTATCAAACATACCTAGCTTTTTCTCTCTCCCTCCCTTATACTGGCCTTCTATCCCCAGTTTGTTTTATTTCATGTGATTTAAATATCGATGTTAAGTTCCTCTTTTGGTGAAAGACAAGAGAGCAAAGGCAGCATCATCACCACAGGTTTTCAGGATTGCTTCAGTTTTTCTTTGGCAGTATGCCTCTGCTATTTTAAGGATCAGTGTGGATAAGTGAAGGTAGTGTTGGTTCCAGAGGAGAGTATTTCTTGGCTTGTGTCTTGTTACACCAAGTTGCCACTTGTTAATGACTTTCATATTATAAATGTTAACACTCATAGCATTATCCAGAACCCTCAAAGAGAAGTGGTTATTCTGAGGCTTTCTTATTTCTCGAAGGAAAATCCACTACAAACCCTTCCAGCACTGATAATTACATTCTTCATCCTTTTCTCTCAGCTTCCTGCTTTCTCGTCAAGTGACACAGTCTCCTCCCCTCCTTCTGTCCACTCTTATCATTCTCTCTTGGGGAATTTTATGGATATGGTTTTAAGTGTATGTTTGCATAAGGCAGTCTAAGCAAAGGATGTCCAAAGCAAAAAAGGCTTACAGACATTTTCACTGAATATTAAACCTAAGACTCTAAAATTTAACTTTCTTCCTTAGATTCTAGTTTACTTAGCAGCATTTCAAGAGCTGATTAACTAGGCCTGAAATTCGGTTCCCTTAGATTTCTATTATATTTAATTATACAGGGACTGCAGTTTCTTACATTATTTTGACACCACAAGAAAGCATGAATACATTAAAGTCACTATCAGACAAAATAAGAAGCCCAAAGTAGAGTAATCACAGGACTTAGCAGAAAGTCAAGAAACAGAAATATGGTAACAAAATGCTGAAAAATATTCAAGAAAGCAGAAATATGTCTGTTTTGTTTTTTGAAGGGAATACGAAAAAAGAAAGAATCACGAGGTCATTGAATTGAAATAGTGATACTATAGAGGTTAAGCAAAGAGCAAAATTAAATAGGGAGTTGAGAAGTGTTGCAAGGAGATATGGAACAAATTAATTTACTTTTTAGAAATGGTGAATACCTAAGTTTAGTTTGGCAGTGAGCATTAGGACCAGGATTAGGATAGGACTGCATTAGGACTGAGTGGCTGCACTGTTGTAGGTGGCATATCAATGGGATATGAGCAACAGGTGGACCTTGTTAGAAGCTATTAATCATCCTATTTTCAGTTTAGTACTGTGATGTGCACCTGGGGCTCCACCACATTGTTGCTCCACCAATGTGCTTTTTGTTAAGGCAGTGTGGCAGTTCAGGTACCTCTTACTATTCCTCACTTCTGCTTCAGCACTCCTGTTGGCTTCTTCATCCTCTGATGGAAAAACTAATAAAAAACAGCAGTTGATCTCACAACTTACTTTTGAGTTGTGAAAGCAGAATGTGACCCAGTATTTTGGATAAGGGAAACTTGTCCTATAATGGGAAATGTAGTACTGGGAGAAGAGAGACAGAATATGGCAATGTATTCCATTTCATCAGTTGTCCTCCACCAGGGAGAATCCATTGCAATGCCTCTGAAAGCTGCTCTGCCTTCTGTTGAAAAGAAGCTGAGCAAAGGAGAAAGTTTTCTGAGAGGTAAGTTTGTACCAAACAGTTGTAGGTGCATTCTGGTGTTAGTTGTACCATCTGGAAGAAAGACTGCCATGTACTTTTTTATAATCACTCTGAGTTTTCTAAACCTTAAAGAGGAAAATCATAATTTTGTTTTCTTGGGTTATTTTGTCTGAAGAGTTGTTCATTCTTCCACAGGAGGATGTGTTTTAACTGTACAGCAACTATACCAAGGCTAATGTAGAAAGAACCCCATGAAAACATATGTTGTAGTGAGTATCACTTAAAGGGCAAAGTACAAAACTAAAATCTGAAGTGCGAAGTTCCTTCCACAACTTGTCGGATAAGATTTCTATAAGACCTCATATAGTGAAACAGCTGAATGAATTCAAAGCAAAATGGAATTTTAGCTTCTAAATAAAATTAAAGAAGTCGTCCCCTACAGGAAAAAAAAAAAATAGAAAATAATCTGTAAAAGTGTTCTGAGAATAGACGTAATAAGAGCAAGCTTAGATAAACTGATTTTTTGTGTTAGAAATATTATGCAGGAGTTGATTACTTTGCTATAAAGGAAAAATGAAAATATTTACAGGCGTGATGATGAAGAATGGACTGATTAAGTCAACACAGTAGTCCTTCTAATCACTGGGGAGGGGGTAAAAAATTTTGATGATGTCTTATCAGGGAAAGGTAAACAGAGCTGCAAGACTAACCATACACTACTGATCAATACTAACTAACCATGAATTTGTCCTGCTGAGAGAGTAGGTAGGATGCCGTGTATATGAAAGATGACATTCAGTGTAGGAGGCTGATTCAGATTCTTTTTACATGTGGAAAATCAATACAATTATTTTAGTAAATAAATACAGGATTCATTCCTGAAGATGGAATACCTTTAAGCAGTTTCACTTAACATCCAGCCACACATGTGGAAAGTGCTTGCTCTATCTCTGAAAATACTCGTCTGTTGCATTTTCAGTACAGTATTCCCTGGCCACATTTCCAGTAGGAAACATGGTCTTTTATTGATTTAAGTATTCTCATGAGCTTGTAAATTTGAGACTGGCTTCTTTGACTTACTGGATCCTTGTTGGCTGGGCAAGGGACAGGGTTTGTGGAAGTATAACGTTAATGTGGAACCAGGACAACTCATTAGTTTAAAATAATTTCTTAATTTTTTGTTTCTTTTGTGGTCACTTTAAATAGAGCTGAACTTAATTTTTATACTGAGCAAAGCTGAGAAAGAGGGCTATTCTTTTTATCTATTTGTAGTGATCGAGTTTGATATGAAATCCGAAGGAAATCTTACATGTTCACTGGGGTATCATTCTTTAAGATAATTAGGGGTTTAGTCAAGTTTCCATGTGCTCATATTCTTCCCTTTCAATTTTATTCATCCAACAAAAAATAATCCCCTTTACAATTCAGTCCCGTTTGAAGAAGTTTGCAGTGAAATTAAATAAAAACAAGTAAGCCCTTTTATATTATTTCATAAGTTAACACAGTAAATTTAAATTTGAAAAGTTTTATGAAATATGGGAGTCTTTAAAAACAGATGGTAGATAAACACTCTACACTTTGAAATTTGGTATTCATAGCACTTGTTCTGTTTGAACTGTGGGTTCTCTGTCTGGGGATGACTCACACACAAATATGCATTCACAGATTACACAGAACAAACTTAAGTTCAGATCTGAATTTTTCTTGCTTTCCTGACTATGTTGTCTGAATGCTTCTAATGAAATCTTGCTGCTCTGTGTATGCCATGCTACTTCGCTGAAAAGGACGTGTTTCTGTTAACTGTCATAATGATCCTTGTGCTGTCACTTTAAAAAAAAAAAATCCTAATAATTAAGAAGCATTGTGTGAAGCCAGGGTGACAGTGAGAAAAGATTAATTGGTTTTTGTAAGTCTGTAAGTTTTAAAAAGACACTTCTTAGTGAGGTGAGCAGGTTAGTTACACGTGTGTGCTCAGTTTCACGAAAGTGCTCTTTATTCATTATTGTTAAATTCTATTGCAGAAACATTTGAATCTAATTGAAACAAAGCTCTCTAGGCATCTTGTCTCAAAATGAGTATTAAGCACCTTGGGAGAACAGAGAGTGGATGGTGATGCCAAAAAAGTAACATGTTGCATTCTTTCCTTGATGTTGGCACATGTGATGGTGATGTAGGATCAAATATAAGGCATTTGTAAAAACAGGCTTGTTAGAAAGGGTCAAGTTAAACATTTTTTACTAAAGTGACCAGGCTTTCAGTTTGTCTAGTGTAATATTAATTTGCACATAAAATTATATTGCTAAAATCTCAGTATCATGTTGCAGCTTTTTGCACAGATACAAGTTTCTTGAGGCAAAAGTTGAAATCTTGTCTAGTAGTCATGTGTAAAACTTTTAATTCACTTTCAAAAATTTCAGCAATTTCTCTTCTGTGATTCCAAATCCTCATATCGTTTTTACATTTGTTTTTCTAATAGCATATCTTAAATTTTACAGACAATTTCCTTGTAGCCACTTGTTACATTAATTGTAATGCGTTGTTGCAGCATACTAGTATTTTTGTAAACCAATTCAATGTTGAGTAACTACAGCATATGTGTCACTGAACTGAAATCTAAATCAGAATTAAAATTTACCCTAACTACATAATTATCAGATAATTTCTCTTTCTAGTTTTATATTTCTGTGGCTTAAAAGTGTGAAGTCATTAAATGCACTGATATGTATCATGCCCTTTATACTGATGCATATAGTTGTAATACTTGAGAATAGGGAAAGCCCATGATGTATTCCTGAATCTTGAATAGGTGAAGGAGACAGGCTAATACTTTCCCATCATTGTGTGCTGTTTTCCTCTTGTGCTAACTCCATGTTGTAGGAAAGAAAGGTTTTAAAGTTTATAAATCCTTATGGAAATGACTGCAGAAGAGAAATATCTAGGGGAGATTCATATGGATCAGGATTCTCTAAGTTGTTACATCTGTATTGGTAAATGTCCCACCTAAATTTAAGAGAAATCAAGGAAAAAGTTTCAGAATATTTTTTATTTACACCCCCCCCCCCATATTTTCAATTTTCTCATCATAGGAAAAAAAATCTTTGCCAGAAGAAAGGATTTTATTTTACTGAAATCTTGAGTATACTCAATGTATGCCAGAGCTAGGTATCATTTCAGACATTACTGAAGCAGTGACATTGCTTTATAGAGAGAGCTGAGGCAGCCATTGAAATCCATTGCTACATGTAGAACAGCCATCCTCTCTTTCCTGTTTGTGCATCCCACCACATCTGATTACTGAGAAAACAAATATATTTTTCAAGTTTTTTCCTCTGAAGGACAGCCTTCCATTTGTCTGCTGAAGAGCTGTTTGTTATCTCAGAACTTAAACCTTTCTTAGGGTGTCAGCTTTGGCATAAAACAAGCATATTAATGCCCTAGATATTTTGGTCACTTGTATTACCACTATGACAGTACATTCCATGTGCTTCCTGTGTCAGATGTACTGTTCAGTGGAGAGACCCTTTTGATTATGTTTATATGTATTCCACCAGTTTCTCTATAACAGAAGTCCGTCTTTAACTTTTGCACAGATCTTTTTATTTGTTGGATAACTTTGGAGACAATGATAAACCTTAACAAATGCTAAAAAACACATGGACCTTAGATACTTAAAATTTTTCTTCGATGGAATTCTACGATTCACATGTATTTGTTAAGAAGTAGCTTACATTACACAATGACAATGTATAATTGATTTCCTAGCTGTAGAATTTTAGTAACAAATCTTACTTCACCTGGCCCCCTTGTTTTTTTAAGGAGATTACCACTTATTAGCAGTAGATTTATACAAATATACTTATGCATACAAAATTAAATTGATGCTGAAGAGAGTTTGTGGGTACTGTAGAAATATGTTGATTAATTGCAAACTAATATATGTTTGACTTAATGCTTAAAATGACTGTGCCTGTGTTTTGAATTGAATTTTAGACAAACCTAAAAAAAAGAAAATAAAAATTTAATATGTATTAATGAAAAAAATAGAGATTCTTTGTGTTAAATATTTTGGGGCAGTGCCTGCTATCTCTGTAGTGAATTTCCAGAAGGAGTCTTGAGAAAAGCCAGCCAAGGTACCAGCAATGGTTTCTCCTAATTGTTTCTACCTTTGGCTCTATATCACTGGTGGCAGCGGGAGAGTTGGATGTGAAACATTGCATCGCAAACTTTTTGGAGGTATCTTTTTTTGACCTCCACTAGCAGGAATTTTCTCTTTCACAAGTTTACTTGGAGGAAATATGTAAAGTGAAAGGAAAAGGATTCACAATCACCATAAGAATATTTATCCAGGGTGTGGGAAAATGGGATTGACATGCTTCCTCTGCCTGATGTGTAACAGGGATTTGTCTGTGATGAATGCCTAGCTTTGCTCAGGTGTGTCTTTCTCCTGTTGGACTAGTTCCACTTAGAATATACAATTATATATTCATTAGATCAGAGATAGTGTGCCTAGTGATTAGGGCACTCCTTTGAAATCTAAACCCCAGTGGTGCCTGTTCAGAACAGTAGTTTGGTTCAGGTTTTGCTGAACAGATGAGTTCCTCATCACTGACCTGCTGGTTTTCTGATCTCATTCTCTTTCTTGCTTTTTAATATCCTTTCTTACATCAATTTTCTCTCTCATTTTGGAGCACAAATTGCATGCCAGGACTAAGAAACTATTAAATGAAGGTTGATTGCAACTCATAAATGTATGTGAAACATTTTGACTTGCGCCAATTTGCATGTTGATGAATTGCAATGCAGAAGTATCTCTTGCTATACAGCGTAGAGAGAGGGTATATGGCATGCTTACCCTAATTGAAAATTCTCTAATGAACATGTTTTAAAAGCCAGGTAAAACGGATGCCACCTATTTTGTACAAAAAACCACAATCACCCAAAAAAAGATATTTCCTCATTCTTGCAGCTGCATATATTCTGCTGATATTACAAATCAGGATTTTAGGGGTGTTATTGCTGATGATTTTAGTATGTTGGTAATGCTCAACTGTCCTGCTTAAAAACCCACTACAATTTCTTAATTCTGAAGGAGTTGTGAGAATTCTATCTCCTTTAGGAGGAGGGTATGAGACTTAACAAGTCTTGAAGTAGAAATAGTTAATATTCACGTTCATGAGTAAAACAGAGAGTGAAAGTTTCACTACTGGGGTACTTACAAATGCTGAGTTAGTAATAATTTTCTTTTCAAATGAAATTGCTTCCTTCTCTGAATTTTTCCAGTATTGTTGAAAAATAAAGTTAGCATGGGATGCTGTAGTAACAGTAGCATCCTGCTATGTTCAGTGAGTATTTTATGAGTAAAATTTCAAACCCATATGCATTGCTGAAGTATAGGCACAGCAAGAGTTACATAGCACTTTTCACTTTCTGAAGGATTATTTTTTCTAGGTTTTATTTTGCAATGTTACTGTCTAGATGATATATGGAATACATTCCAGGAACACAGTAGAAGCCGACCTCTGATTTTTCACGCTATGAATAACAGGGATTTTGACTTTATTTCTCAAAGTGGCTACTCCTAAAATAAACCAACAAAATAGGTCTTTAGTGATAGAAAAAATACTGCTAATACTAAGAGAACTAGATTTGAATTATTAGGAATTAAGATAAAAGATGGATTTACGAAAAGTGCTTCCTTGTAGCCTGGTGGTTTCTTGTGAAATAGGTGTCAATTCTGTCAGACATCAAGAGGAATAAGTTGATTCTTTTGAAAATTCTGCTCATCAAACTTATTACTATACTTAAATAGGCTTATGTACGTGTGAACTGCATCTGTGTTTGATCCAGAGGCATCTCAGAATCTGTCTTTCCATAGTTTGAGATCAAGTGAAAATGTCTTCATTGACTCTTGCTTTTCTTCTTAAAAAGTGTTTATTGGCCACTTCTAGCCTACCTTCCCTTCAACCTGCCTTACTACCACCTCCAAAAAGGCAAAAGTGGCATCGATACAGTTGGGGAGGACATTGTTTTTCCATGAATCGCAAGACAGTGAATCACTGGCAAATACCTTTAAAAAATGTTACTAAACTTGAAAATTGCTATTCATTTATCCTAGATATTTGAATATGATTCAATATAATTCATTACCATGATGCTTATCAGAAGTAGGACATGTGAACTTTAGAGTTCCTTTGAATTGTCAACAGAAAATAATATCTGATATTATATGTTAATAAATGAATACTGTTGGGCATGGTGGTCTAGTTCTGTTGCAGTGTTCTATTTATTTATG
>WEIV01017274.1:3945-14557 GCA_013390005.1 Calyptomena viridis
CACCACTTGGATAACTAGTAATACCCCAGCCATTCTTAAATGAGAAAATTATCAAATCAATTATAAAGTGTTCATCCATTTGAATAAGGATGTACTGCACCTGCACTAAAAGTTGAAAATCCACTTGACCAAGGCAATTCTTCATACATTTTTGTTCTAACTTCAAATTTTTGACACTGTAGCTTTAAAGAGAGGACTTGACAAAGAAAACATGTAGCAAAACTGGCTTAAGTGGGGATTTATGTGGTGATGAGACCACACTTGCTGGTTTTCCTTGAGTGCTTGACAATAATTCTCTTCCCCCTCTGGGTCTGGCATACATGGGGTCCCTGTGGTAGGTCCAAAGAAATGGTCTCACACTGAGACCTCTAGTAGTTTACAATGAAAAAACATCTTCAGCCTGGAGACTGTCCAAAGATAACTGCATAGCCAGTAATATTTTATTTCCTTTGTTCACTCTTGGAACTTCTGCATTAGACTTTGGCAAGGTGATATCACAGTTAATTTTGCAACATGCAGTCAAAACCTGCACTATTAAAAAAATTAAGAACAGTTCTCAGGTTATGACTCTTGCACCCTACAGACATCAAAATTCTTACAAGTCACACCCCAGCATCGAGTGCCAATCCCAACAACCGGACAAACACTTAGTCTGAGGTAAATGAAATTGATATATAATTCAAAACTGAAGTCTAGTTACACTTGTGAAATATGGTCTGAACTATGCAGAGGGGTTTGGATTTTCATTTATTGGGCACGTGCCTCACATTGTGCTGTTATAAAGGTACAATGTCACTTCTATAGAAAGGATACCAAATGGACCCAAATGAATCCAAACTTGGCATGGTATAACCTGACACTATGTGTTTGATTTCAACATCAAAATCAGTTAAAACATAATTTCAAGCTTGGGGGCTGTTAAATTTAATTGCTCTACTAGGATGTGTGAGCCCAAGACACACCAGGCTTTACCAGGAAGGAAGTCATCTCCATTAGACTTTCCATTTAATACAAGGCTGATACTTTGCTAAAGATCAACTCCTGCCTCATTAAGCACAGAAACAACACTACCATCTAGTGGGACTCTCCAAGCAACACAAAATTTGGCAGCTTGTCACCACGTAAATGCCAGAAATACCATTTCAGCAAAGACAAAAAAAAACAAAAAGAAAAATAACCACAACCAACCAAAAAACAAACAAGCAAACAAACCACCCAAAAACAAAACCCAAAAACCCCACAAAAACAGAAACCCACAAAAAACCCCCCCACAAACCAAACCCCAAAGAAGTCTGGACAGCAGTTTTATTTCAGAGAAACACTGAGGCAGACTTCAGTAGATATCTTAGGGATTCCGGGACATCAGAAATTTCAGATTTGTTGAACAGGAATTGAAAGGCATCTTAATTCTCCTTCTATAAGGTTGCTCTCTCTCATCATCCCCAGACAGAAGACCAAGAAGGACATTAAATCAGACTCCACCTTAATTATTGCTTTTATCCACCTTAATTGCTTGCTATTTAAATCTGTGTCCTTAAAAGCAGCATCCTGAATTTCCTCCTGGAAATTCCTTCCTGGGATAATAATTGGCTGCACTGGTCACCATTTTTCAGAGAAGGTGTTCAATAGCCTCATTTCAGAGTCCACAGGAAGAAATAAATCAGCTTCCCACTTCTCTTCACCACCCCCAGGAAGAATCTGTTATCAGAATTACAAGGGGACAAAATTAAACAGTGGATGTTTAGATTCTTAAGCCCCTTGTAAGCAAGTTTTCTACAAGTCTGCCTTTAAACAAGCATTCATGAAAACACTGAATGACAGATCATGTTACTGAGTGGTCTGGATTATCAACTACACTAACATATAATAAATAATACACATGCTTAAAATTACAGTTATACATATAAAATCAACTATACATATCTACCACCAATATTCAGGCCCTCTGAAATAAAAGATAAACTCCAGTTGTGGTGATTATGGAAGTTGTAGATATATCTAATATATAACATAAATATAAATTGCAGAGTTGCTAAGTATGCATACAATCAATAGTGAAGATTTGATTACAGTTTGCTAAAGTTCTGTTTAAGGCAAATAATGAATGTCAGTCATAGAGCAACAATTACAGACTGTAATTTTTAAATTACTTTATCATTACTGTAAGAAAACAGTTTTCAGTTTAACAATGCTTCTACCTCTTCACTATTAGACCAGTAAAACCTCGGCATCATTTCTTAGCAGTCTGTCTCACATCTTTTGTGGGAGAACTGTCTTAGGATATACTTGGAATCATATTTGTGCCTTTTAAGGAGTAGATTTATAAGGTTTGTGACTTACAAAGAAACTGAACTTCTTCAGTTTTGCTTTCATACAAAAATGTTTAGGAAAAAAAAAGAAAACTACTGAAAAAGTTTCCTTGCAAGTCTTCCACTGTTAAATTTTCAGTGAAAGCCATGAATTAAAAAGGCAAAATTTAGTCTTATTATTTTCTAAAATCATCTATAAGTCTTGCCTAAAAGTCCTCTACTATCTGGTGTGTGGAATAATGCAGTCTCTACACTATTAACTTTTTCCACATCGTAAGACAACTACTATCACAACAGTTTTGATTCTAGTGCAAATGTCCAAAATAAGCTATCCTTCCACCTTTCAGATTTTAGGACACTGCAATTCTTACTCCTCAAGAAGCAATATTAGAGATATAAAAGAAAAATTACTGATTTGTATACTTTGAAGAAAATAGACTTAATTATCAGAGCAAGTTCTTACTAATCAAATAGCCCTCCAAACACTTGTTCATTCATAAAATTCTTGCTGATACCTTTCATTAGAAAATGATTCAGAATTTTTTTTTTTTACTTGTTTTGGTAATAGAAGATGAAATTTGAGTGCAATTTGAAAGTTAAATAGGCATAAACAGGTTGGAAACATGTCAGTGTGGTGTTGAATTATGGACTCCGATAACAGAACATATCGAAGATGTTTGTTTTTCTCTGAACCAGGTTTTTATACTATTTTCAAAAACATCACTTAGACATATATGGAAACAGGGAAACAAATGATTAAGTTTTGCCCTGAGTGGGGCTTGATTTACAGCCCAGGCCTTTTGGTCTCTCTGGCAAAGGCCTGGCGTCAAGTTTGATTACACCATTTTGGAGCAATTGGCTAAACAATTGTTGTGTTAATAGACTGTAATCAAATCCCTGACACATGAGCAAGTCGGGAAGCAAATATATCTTCAAAACTCCTGGCCACAATGGCTGCAAAAACCAATTTACTTTATTTAATACTAAAGCTTTTTTGTTACTGAAGATCCATTTTCTTTGAATACTAAGTACTCCAAAGGCAAGACTGACACACACAGCAATTTATAAAAGCAGAAAAGCCTGCAATTAAATAGCATAGTAAAAGTTGATGTTTTTCTCATGTTTTACTGTTTATAAAACTTACTAATTTTCCTGTCTAGCAGATCATGCAAATAACTGAACCTCTTCAGAGATATTTTCACCTCAGCTTTGGTGATGATAAGACTATAAAAAATAGGGGTTTATAAAAAATTCCTTGGAAAAGTCTTCAGCACCCTATATCAGAGTCCTCTATGACTGGTTTTTCCCAGAAGAATATGTCCCAGTGCTTTACTTTTTCTACCTATAGGAGTAATAAATGGTAATAAATCTCCTTTAAATGCAAGCAAGACTGAAGTAAGACCAAATAGTTGGTCCCATTTCTTCAACAAACCTCAGCTGAGACAGACATGAAATTTACATCCTGTCCTAATAGACATTCTGATTTCAGCTGTCAGAGACTTGAGCAGGTGTTAAGTAAACTGAAGTACATATTTACTAGTTACTAGAGATTTTCTTTACATTTTTACCTTTTGATTTAATGTCTGCACCTGCTAGACACATTTGTTATAATATTCCAGAAAGAAAAGCATAGCATAAACTACAAAACATTCTGCAAATATTTCCCTTTGCTTGGATATTTCCTCCTTTTTCCAGAAAGAGTGGGGAAAATAATCTAATGTGAAGCAGGATAGCTTTTTGGCACTATGATCTCTATTCATTAAAAGCCAGAGGCACTTAACAAGCACCAACTCATGAAGCAGATTCACCTATACTAACTCTGTAGGAATGAAAAGAGGGGAAGTAACCAAGAGACTTTTGATCCTGTTTCAATTCCTACACTGCCTTGGCAAGAGGACTCTGCTGGATTAACACTTTTCTGCTTCACAAAGAGATATAACCAAGAAGGTGTGAAATCTATTTTAGATAACCCACAAGAAGTGTTGCTGTCAACAGCACTTCCATCCCAACCCTATGGTTGGATTCTCTGCACAACGTTGGATTCTCTGCCAGACATGGGCAAGACATAAATAGAAAGTAACAACGTGAATGTGGCACCTGAGGCACAAGAGGTTCTGTGTTTTCACGAGCAACTGTGTTATTGCTATGGTCTAAAGTCTTATTGCCATTATTACATTGGCAGTTAGACCATGTAATTATTAGCAAAGGATAAAAACTTGTCTGGTTTTCATTCCAAAGGGTCAGTACCCAAAGGCAGTTAGATACAAGTCTGTCGCCCAAACTGTCACATCTTTTAAATGAGAATCTCACCTACGTTTTTTGGAACACTCCTTCATTTGAAAGCAACTGCCACTCCTTCTCTTTCAACTGCCCCCCCACCAAATAGCCTGTGCCCAGTTACATGATCTGTTCCAGAGTGTCTCAGTTATTCCAAAGTCACCACAGTCCCCACAGTCCTGCACCAACATACCAAGCTCCAGCATCTCATTTGTTTCCCCACTTTGCTTACACTTGTGTATCTGCATGGTGTTGGTCTCTTTTAACCATTTTTACTGTTCCTGATGGCTCTTTTCCATCACCTTGCTCCACGTATTTGCCACCCCTAACTTCTATTCCTCCATTGTTGGAAAGCTGTTGTCACTCTACATCTGCTTGAAAGCCCTTTACTCCATGTTGTCAAGTCCATAACTAAAGGCAGTTTTGTCTCATTTTGTCAGATGGATCCAATCTGTCATTCCTTCAAGAGAGACAGAGTCACAAAAGCAACTTGTGCAACTCCAGCCACTCCACCACTTGTTAATTTTCCAGAGGCATTCATTCCTACAACAAGTCTTTCCCTTCACCCGAGGAACAGAGGACAAGACAAACAGAGCTCTTACATCCTTCACCTTTGCCTCCAGATGTTTCCTGAAGATTTCTTACATTTTTCATGTTTCTGGATTTTAGCATAGCTGCATGGGTTCTCACGTTTAGAGTGGTAGAAAACCTCTTTTCCACAGTTTGTGAAATGTTAACGTTCTTTTCGGGAAAAACAAGTTCTAGCAAGGACATCCTGTTTGGGACGTGAAACTGGAGAGAAATAAGATATGGGATAGACAAAGCAAGATAGACGGCCCAAAAGCCCCTGGAGGAGCTCCAAGGGGCAGACCTGGGGATGTATCCATTAGATGTGATAATTGATTAGTATTGAAAAGGAGTATGGATGCTGGTGTGGGGCAGGGAGGGGGGACATCCTCTGTGTCTTTTGTGCATGGTGGATTCCTTTAAAGACTAGCTCTTCACTTTACTCTGGTCAAGAAAGATTTTTTTTTTCCTCATTTTAGGCACCACAGAGCTTCACAGTCCTTCTTAATTTGTTGTAGGTGTCACTTGGTGACATCATTACTGCCCTGCAGGAAATCAGTGAAGGATAACAATCTGAAGGTCAAACAAATTTTAGCAGTCTTCTAAAACACCTTGGACGTGGGTTCCAGCAAGCTACAAACCTCTCTCAGCCTGAGAGAAGAGGCTAAACTCCCCCTGGCTAAGCCCTCCTTCCAGTTAGTTGTTGGTCATATCCCCAGGTTCTTTTCCTGCTTTCCAGCCGTTCTTCTCCCAGCCTGTAGTGCTGCATGGCATTGTTGTGACCCAAGTGCAGGACCCAGGACATGGCCTTGTGGAGCCTCATCATATTGGCCTTGGCCCATTGGTCCAGCCTGTCCAGATCCCTTCTACAGGGAGAGCCTTTCTACCTTCCAGCAGATCAACACTCATGTCCAGCTTAGGAGTCATCCATGAATGTGCTGAGGGTGCACTCAATGCCCTCATCCAGGTTGCTGATGAATGTATTAAACAGGACTGGCCCCAATACTGAGCCTTGGGGAACACCACTAATGACAGGCCACCAACAGGATGTGGCACCATTCACGCTCACACTGGGCTCAGCCATCCTGTCAGATTTTAGTGCAGCAAAGAGTGCACCTGTCCAAACTGTGGGCTGCCACTTTCTCCAGGAGAATGACATGGGAAACAGTATTCAAGGCTTTGCTGAAGTCCAGGCAGACTACATCCATAGGCTTTCTTCTCATCCACTGGGGGAGTCACAGAAGGAGATCAGGTTGATCAAGCAGGACCTGCCTTTCCTAAACCCAGGTTGGCTGGGACTGATCCCCTGGTGATATGAACCATACTATTGATTGATTTACTTTAGCCAAATTGAGTGATATTATCATTCTTCTTTGCCCAAATTCAAAAACCTGTAAGAAGCTACTAACACTTTTTTCTTCTAAACATACTCTCTAGAAAAATATACCCTGTCTCATTGGGAATCTTGGAGTGTACAAGAAAGTAATTTTATAATCTCTGGATTTGATTCCTTTGCCAGTGGCATTGCAGCATATGTGCCCACATACCTTCACTGCCACTGCATCAATAAATTCTGCCCTACAAAGATAAATGTTTTTTTATCCTTATTTATACACACACACACAGAGTGTCCAAGATCACAACTTTTCTTTGCATCACAAAGCAGCTACTGTACAGAAATCCCAAACAGGTTGTTTCAACTCTATATGCAGATCACAGCCCTAGACCTGATCCTATTTTGTGTTTCAGAACCTAAAAATGGTGTTAGAAGCAGTCTGAGGTCATAAAAACCCCATTAACAGTTTGGAAGTGAAGTCAGCTTTGTGATTTAGTCTGTTCTGGTAACTGGATACATCTTTTCCTTCAAAAGATGGGTCACTGACACAAGAGATGAATCTTTACAAAAATTAAATGATTTTACAGAACAACTGCTAGATTAAGATTAATCTGACTTCAACACTGAACTATTTGATTAGCATAAAAAGATGTAGTCCTTACTACCACACTAATGAAAGAAACCCCACTGATATAAGAGGAACTGTTTGCATGTTTCACTAACACATATATGTAGTTGTTTGAAGAAAAAACATACCCACACCCACCAAACCCCCCCCCAATCTTGTTATTCCTTCCTAATTCAAACAAAACAAACGAAAAAAATGAAGATACATTCCAGATGTATCCAGAGTTGGTTTTACCCTTTTTCTCAGAAGGATTATAGACATAAGGGTTTTTTTTAAACTTATAAGGCAGTCCAATTCTGGTTTACATTGTTCCAGAAGAACTTCATCGGCAAAACCAGACATTTTACCAAGATAATGGCATGCACAAAGTTTTATTTAGTTTTAAATCCCACCATTTCTCCACATAAGAGGTTCTTTTGCTCTTCTGTCCACCACCGTAGCATCTACTAATACTTAACGTAGTATTTATTTTCACTTCAAGTCTGTAAAAAAAAAAAAAAAAAGCATTCAACACTTCCATGTTTAATAGACAAATCAAGAAGGTACTAAACCTTGCTAACTTCCCATTTAGACAAGGATACCTCTCCTTAAAAAATAATCTCCTTAATTACATTTGATAGGCAGAATGAGTGCCCAAGTGAAACCAGGATCCTCTGTGATTTTCCTCAGGGTAAGGACTCCTGCAGTCCTCCTGCTTCCAAGGACCCAACTTGAAAATATGCATGCCAAGCTAATACTGGGAAAATACACAGAGCAGATGATGTGGTTACTAACTTAACAGCAAGAGGTCCCAGAGACATAAGCAGATGGTGAATAACAGCTCACAGGGGATAATTCATACTGAACTGCACCATAACATTTGAAAAGGCTGATTCAATTAAACAATATGGTTTATACCCTAAGAAAAATCAAAGGGTTAAAAAATTAAACAACTCTGGATACTGCTGAGGCAAAAACAGCAGGGTAGTTGTGGACAGCAACAGGGAACTGTGAACATTTCTCTGAAGTTCTCACATATTGCCAAGCCATACTGGTACAGCCCTAGCTTCTTTTCAGAAACACAGTCATCTCTGGAAGTTCTAACAGAAATTGTACTCTTCATAACTCAAATTCATCTTCTCTGTTCAGTATTCAACTTCAAAAGCAGATGTATTCTCCTAACCTAGAGGAATTGTAAGTTCTCCAAACCACGTCTTCGAGAAGACACTCAAGCCAAATATTTGTCTAGAAACAGAGATTCCCTCCATTTAATAGAATTCCAATGTAGGAGATTCCAATAGGATGTCTAGACAACTACCAGTAATTTAACTATACAGCTTCTTCATAATTGCATTAAAAAAATGCATGGCTTATTGAGATGGCCTAATTATGCGTTACAAGAGCTTTAAAGTAAACTTTCCTAAAGGAAATATTTGGCATGGTTTAGTTTCACCTACTGGCCTAGTTGCACATTCTGTCATTTCCCACCAAGTACCACAGCAAAATGCACAGCTCCTCACAGAAACTTGTATTCAGGGTGTTGATTTTCACTTAGGTGGTTTATTCATGTGGTATTGTAACTTAAAAAGAGAAAACAAGAAACAGTGTTTTCAGGAAACTAAAGCAAATTTGACCCATGAGAAAATTTGACACACCAGAGAAGCTACAACTGTCACACAGTTCCTGTCAAACAGGAATGGTTTGTAAGAGTTACCTTCTTCATATATAACTACTGAAGGTAGGTCAGGAATTAAGAAATTCTTAAGTTTTTTTAGCAAATGAATTTACTTAAGAAAAAGTGTTTCTCAGTCTTTTCTTAAGTCTTAAGCACACATACTCAGCAAGTAATCACAGATCATGTTTAAGCAAGAAATGAAAGATTTCACTGAATACTCCTGTATTTTGCCCAAATTTCTTGCAATTACTTTTGAACTCCCATACCACTCTATTTATAATTTTGATTTCCTGCTTGATTCCCCATAGAGCAGAGGGTTAAACTATATAAACTGCTGATAACTTTTCCACATTGAATTATCCTAATACAGCAATATATTATAAGCATCCTAACACAGGAGCATTATGCTAATAAAGGTGTGCTGTAACTACCCATGAGGTCTAGGACATTGGGGTCTTTGAGGGGAATCTAAGCACATGGTTGTGCTAAGTTCACAGTCCTGAGCACATGCCCCTTTCCAGCCTCCAACATTGTTCAAAGAAAAGTATTTTCCCGTTCCAGACATAAAAGTAGTTTTAAACTTCCGTGGTCTGCACAACACTCAATACATATTCCACAATACCAGGCTACTGCAATGGATCTATGGAGTTGATCTATGGACATGGCTGAACTCTGAAACAGATTTCTGCTGGATAACCTTAGTTTTCCAAGTACTCTTGGAAGCACACACTTACTGTGCTGCCTAGATTTTTGAATGCATGGCCGTGTTTAGCATGATCCCATCATTATGAAACATCATCTTTTGAGTCAGGGAAGGAAATTTGTTTAGAAAGCTCTCAAGACATTAACCAGATATTTCCCTACACTGCAACACCAAATACCCAAACCACCAACAGTCCCAGAGAAGGGTCAGGCAGTCTGTGCCTGTCACGGTGGGAAGCAGAGACTCCCAGGACGGTGAAAGCTGGAAGCTTGTGACTTCCAGCAAAAGGAGGAAGGTTCCTCCTTCACCTCAAGATTTGCAATCAGAGAATAGATTCCATGCCCTCATAGTCTGGGAGGTCTGTGCAAGAAAGGACCCAAGCCAGTTAAACATGGCTCATGCAGGAGCACCAGAATAAAGTAGCAAGTGATAGTAATGGGAGACTCCCTGCTATTGGAAATAAAGGCCTGCATCTGACAACCCCATCCACTACCTAGAAAGGTTTATATTGTTCTGGGATGTTGCAGAAAAACTAGGCTTTTCAGGCCCTCAGGCTTTTACCTTTCTGCTGCTTTTTCATGTAGGTACCAGGGGTAACCAGGAAAGTTTCAAGCCTGACTACAATAGTTTTGGTAACAAAATACCAGAAGATCCACTTAAGCATGAAATAAACAAAAACTTCTTTACTGTGGTGGTGGTCAAGCACTGGAGTAGGTTGCATGGAGAAGTTGTAGAGCCTTCATTCTTGGTTGTATTTAAAACTCAGTTGGACAATGTCTCAATCAGCCTGATCATACTGACTTGATTTGGGCAGGGAGCTTGGACTAGATGCTCTTCAGAGGTCCCTTCCAATGTCAACTATTCTTTGACTCTGTGAAGTTATGTGGGACATTAGTATCTAAGCTAGTAATTAACTTACAGTAGCTTTTCTTTTAAAATATTTTCACACCACCTAGGCAGACAAAATAAGGCTATAATTATAGTAAGAATGTAAGTACAAGCCTTCTTCAGGAACCATTTCTAATTTAACAACTGACAACTAAAACTGAGATTCAAGCCTATATCCCCTTGTTTTGTTGTGACAAGTTGACCCTGACTAGGTGCCAAGTACCCAAACAGTCTCTCGCCCCTTCCTTTT
>WEIV01017276.1:724-28295 GCA_013390005.1 Calyptomena viridis
ATGGGTCACATTTTTTAATATGTGGATACTCTTAAAAGATATGTCTGGAACCATATTGTTGCTGCATGTACCAACATTCAATTTGCATGGACACAGAACATGTACTAGAATAGGTGCAATACTTGATCAAGATGTGCTCGTGAATGTTACCTTTCTTTTTTATTTTCTATTTGCTAACGGATTTTATGTCATCTTTCTTTCCTTTTGTTTCCCACATAGATACTAATAACACCAAGCATGGATGCCTCAAAAGAGACAAAAGAATTATATCTGGTTAAAGAAACAGGGTATGCTTACAACAGCAAACAGATNGCAAATACTGGAATGCTCTCTTTTTTTTTATATGAATGGCAGAACTTGTAGATTAAGTGGCTCTACAAAACTATTTCACAATGCTCCCAATATCTAGTCTGTTAGTTTCAAAAGCAATAACTGAACATAACTTAGTCATCCAAGAACTGTTGATTTCACCTCAGAAAACCCAAAGTAAGATTTTTGTGTACAACAGTTTACACTACTGAAGCATTTTTACCGGAAAAAAACACCAACCACGACTTTTACAGTTTGGTAATCTAAACTCAGCTATTAATGATTTTGCTCTTAAAGCAGCCTTTATGATTGAAGTAGTTTACTGCAAAACAATATAGTGAGAAGGCATGTAGGTAGATAATTGTTATAGTTATCTAAGAATCAGATTTCTCTTCCTTTACAAAATTCACGGTTCTGAATATTTTCTTGCTCTGCAACAGAAAGTGAGAAATTCTATGCTCTATGCTTCTCTTGAATTCAAACTGGGAAAATTTTTTTAGGGCTGTACAAACCTTTCTGTTTTGATGATACATGAGCATTAAATTCTATTTTAGCCTTTGCCAAGAATTGATTTTGAGTGAAAAAAACAGAATGCTTAAAGGTGTTGCTGTTTTTTTGTTTGGTTGGTTTTAATAATAATTTCCTGTTTAAGTAAAAATCTTCCCGTGAAACATTTCTACTTCAACGAAGCAATATTTTTATTAACTTGAATTTACATATAGTTCCATGTTAATTTTTTCCTGTTATATGTTATCTTTTATGACTTTGACTAAATAAATGTACTACATAATGTAACTTCCTCCTCCTATTTTATGAAAGTTATTGCATACCATTTAACCAACTTTTAGGCAGACTAGCATGTCCACAGGAAAAAATATTAGCATTTTAACATGGATCATTTTGGTTTCAGTGAGGTGATAATTTGTTTCATAGATAACTCTAAAGCTCTGGTTTAAATAAAAGGAAAGCGTTTATTGATTCACAGTCTTTCGAACCTGAAAGATTTTACAAGTTAGCTGTGTAACACTAATGAGAGCTGTCTTAAAGCTGGGTGTTTAAAGTTAAGCTCCTAAAATTAAGCACCCTAATAGAGCAGCTTTGCTGGCTGGTATGCTAATCCACTGCTTGCTACCTGTGTTCTGCTGGCAGAGCAAAGAAAGGCTGAAACTGTTGTGTGGGCAAGAGACACATTTTGAAAAACTTCCAATGACTTCCAGTCTAGAATCAAGGTACATTAAGCAGTTATTCAGGACAGACTTCATCCTGCTTTGAAGAGAAAAAGCAAACCAAACTGGGGGTTGGAAGAAGTAGTTGAGTTTTTGTACAATCCATGTCCATATTTTGTTGGATTGTTGCTACAACCACCTCACAACCACCTGATTAGAAAGCATATTTTCTAAAATGTTCTTTTAAATCAAATAAACATACCGAATATGCCCCTACTATAAATCCTATAAAACGAGATACTTGTAACAACACTGCTTTACAAATCAGAGATTATGTGCTTTCAGATCCCCCAAGGAACAGATATATTCACAATGATGCTGTACACACAACTAAAGGCTGTTCTGTGCCAAGAATTTTAATTGACAAGCAGTTATATCAAGACAGCAAGAGACAGCTGTGTAAGCTAAAAAAAGAGAGATAATTTTAATGGAAAAATAGCATGGACTTGTTCAGAAACTGCCGCATTATTTTTTAGGTTCATATACCAGTCACTAATGGGATTTGGGCAGGTGAGGCAGTGCTCCCAATTGTTTGGGAGCTTCTATAGTTTCTTTTCAGTTAAGCATTCGCAACAACAGGCGCATATGACCTTTCAAACATGTTTTGCTGAAAGAAATTCAATGATCCAGAACTGTTTGGAGTACTGATATCCTTTTCTGAATTGGGCACTGAGACTTTACCTTGAAAATGCAATTGGCCACCTCACTTGCAGGCAGACACCTCTGGGAGTCTTAGACTTGCTAACAGAAGACAGGGAAATCTAACCTCCAGAAAGAAGTTTTCCTATGACCCAGCTAGATAATTTATAAAGGACAAACACACAAAATGCACAAACACCTCATTCAACAAGACAGGAAAAATGTGCAACTAGGTCCCTGGAAAACAACTGTTGCTATAATCTGAATCAAAATAAGAACAGGAATTGGAAGCTGTCATTCACGGGTGCTCTTTTATGTAGTAATAACTGCAAGTTATTACTCTATAAGTATTACTTCATAAGTTATTACTCCATAAGTACTATTCCATAAGTAATAACTCCAGCAAGTTACTGGCTATCTAGATGTCACTGCTTTTAAGGCATCACTCTGTCAGGACACCACATCAGGCGGTATGATTGCACAGGACAAACCCATGGGTTTCTGTTTAAACACTGCACATGGTCATAGCACTGTACGTAGTCATAAGCACACAAAATACAACATGATGAACTTTAGAACAAGTTCCTGGCAATTTGGTAAGAAACACAACACTGAAATGCTTTTGTATTTAAAATAAAATGATCTTCATAGCTTTGTTTTCTAGCATATGTTTTTATTCATGTCTTCTGAAACCAGCAAGTGCTTTATGACATGGAGGGAAACAATTTCTCTGACAAACTGTATTTGGACACCTTCTAATACTGCACACACCCATGCTGCTCTGGGAACAGCAGGTTCATCCCAGCTGTTAGAAAGCAAAGCCTGAGAAAAGGCAATCAGAAACGGGACAGAGACTCCTCTGACATGCATAAAAATGCTGTCCATCCTCTCACAAAATTTTTCTTTTGGGCAATTAGTAAACGAGGAGATAATTAGAAATTAACAGGTACTTGCCCTATATGTAGCTTAATTGCCGATCTGCAAGTAAAATCTGCTTTCCTAAAGCAAGAGACATTTGATTTAATGTCTGTGGGGAACTCAGTAATTGATAAGTTTGTTCTGGCCCCCTATATCTTGTCTTCAGTGAGCAACACTATTCCTAATACAAGCCCTTAACTTGTCCCATTGTACACAGACTTCACTACTGTAGAAACAGAACATCCTTGAGATACCTGTTGCTTATCCTGTAGGGAAAAACAGGCATTAATGTCAACATATTTCATTCTAATTCTCCATCTGACCTCCATTTCAGTTTGGTTTTGAGCGGTTATCACCTGACTGCCATATCTCCATTTTCTAAGCATGGCATGATGAAATGCTAGAAGCCATAGTATCATCAGAATTCATTTTTCAAGCCTTGACATCTGTTTATGACTATTGCTAGAGTGGAAAAGTGTGAATTCTCTTAAATTTTGAAGATAGTATCTGCTGAATACAAATATCTGAGTAAAGAACACTATTTTATACCCAAGGACAACACATGTTGACTGATTCATGCAGCTCCAGTCTAACAAAGAGTAACTCTACCTCTACCAAAATACAGGGACTGAATGACCTCTATGTTGCCAGCTTTAAAGTTTAGCGTTACAGCCTCATTGTGCAATTTAGCAGCATAGAAACCCTCTACAAATCAAGAAAGTAAAGCTTCTTCCTCAAAACCAAATACAAGCAACAAAACAAAGACATAAGAACAGTTCATGCATTTTTTTGCTCCTCTTGCCTTACTATCCAGTGACACTGGATATCTTGTTAATAGCATTCGTCTTTTAGCTTCTATATTGAATGAATTGAAATACAGAAATCTTAAAATGAAAATTAATTTTTTATGGTGGCTACAGGCGTAGATTTTGTATATGCAAGTTACCTGTGTCTCTGCCAAAGAGCAGAGATTAGCTTTGTCCACCAAGTGTGGGTGTGCAGAGCATTTTGTTGCAGCAACTATATGTCTTTTCCTGTATCTAAAGGAACTTCAAAATCTGAGCTTATATATCTTTGCAACTCCAATAAGCTCCTGGGCACAACTACTGAGCAATGGGTGTGAGGGAAATTCAGAACTTGGCCAATACGTGTTTAGGGCAAACAGCATTCAAATTTATAAATGTATCTTCAATGTTCCTCAGCCTTTTTTTAGGTCAGGATGATTTTTAGATAAATTGAGTTACTACATTAATTTAATCACTTAAAAAAAAAAAGGGAGACAAAAAACCAGAAACTTACAAGGACTTCAAATCTGAACTTCCTATAGAATTGAAAAACTGATTCCTTAATTCATTATCAGAGGTCTTACCAAGCTTACAAACCAACATCTGCATGTCAAAACTTCAGTGATGGGCACAAAGAATCTACAAAGGTGCTATTTTCAATCAAGACAACTCAGCAACAATGATTCACAAATCTGGTTTTGATTTGAAAGTAATTTTGAATCTCTACAACGTATTTCATATATAAGTACTTAAATCTGATCCTTCTCCTATGTGGCTTCTTACAAGGAATAACAGTATTTGCAAAGATTATAGAATACAACCCATTTTCTAGCCAGTGGAAGATCACTCTACTTCAGCACACTACAAGGGGCTTTGCTCAGAATCACTTTAAAAACACCAAACAATTTGATTTATATTTTTCCTAAGTAGACAATGCCACAGCCAATTTTACCACACTGTAAGGATCATGCATATGCGTGTATGTCCATTTACACTGTATTTTACTCTACCTCATTGTTTTTGTTCATTTTGTCCTCATTGCTTCCAGCTAAATAATTTGACCTTGGCCCAGAATAATTGCAAATAAACCAATTCAATGGAGCTATGACAATTATTGGAAAGATCTCCTCCAGATTCTTAAGCTCTAATTTTTTCACTAACTAAAGTCATCCTAAATTGCATACATTTAGCTTTTTAGATTTCAGAAATCAACACTTAGACTCCTAATAATGCTAATTCAAATCCTACCATTATGGCAGTGTCTTTATTGTAGGATGTTGTCAAGAAGCCCAGTTCTGGCTCCTGATATTGATTTGTGTTTTGCAATGAGATGACTTTTCAAAAGCAGTCCCAAACTGTCTAAGTTTCTTCATATCCATATTGTTTGACAAATTCTTGTCCCTTTGGTGTATGCTGACATAACCTGATGTCTCTTAGTATTGTGTTTCCCCTAAACAATTTTTCTGTAGAGAACAAAGTCCTTCAGGATAGTTTGCCATTTCTCAGGTTTTGTTTGCTTATTTGTTTTATAAGACAACAAGCTAATTCTTTCCAAGCTTTCCTTTTTACAATGACGTTTTTTCTTTCGTCATTGTCCAGAATGAGCTTCAGACTTCTGAGAAGCAGTTTATTTACTGAGTGGCTAAGTCCTTTTTCCAAGTCAGAAACAAAACCAAGTACAACAAGTCCTAGCACCTGCACTTACTACAACTATTATATGACTTCACTTGCCATTCTCTAAACATATTTAACATAGTTTCAGTTATTGTCATCATTTAGTCTTTTACCTAGGCTTCATCCTGCCTATGTTTTTATCTGAATAAAGTGGAGTTAACTTTTTGTATACACTGTCCTGAAGTAGTTCCTAATGAAGTATCAAATCTCTGTATTTCCAGTACATTGCTCTTAGTCATTATGTAAAAAGGCATTGTTTTCCAAATTTTCCCCATCCCTGGCACCCCTCAGAAATGTCTGAACTCCAGTGATTTAGTTCGATGCAAAGAAGCAAAAACAAACAGTGGAAAAACTGAGAAACTGAGAAATGGCTGCAGCAAGGAAAGGATGAGACCACCCCTTTCACCATGAGTGTGGATCAAAGTGTTAATGCAGCTGGCAGGGGCACAACCCCTATTGAAATAAATTTGAAAAACTAAATCCAAAAGATTGCTAGTTTTTACACTGCATATAAAGTGGTTGAAGTATTTACCATGATAAAAAAGTAATGTGAGAATTGTCACACTGGATCAGGCTACTGACCCTTCTAGAATGCTATGTGTACATGGCATTGATATAAAACTAAGTCTAAACTTGGAGCCTGACTTAGAAAAAAAAAAAGTCGCAAAAGTTGGTTTCTTGTATGTCTTCATTCAAACTCACTAAAGATAAGATTAACCTCTGAGCCAGCCTGTTCTCCCACTCCTACACAAACCCTCTCCCTAACATTTATGATGACATAAATACCTTAGTGGCAGCTCTATGAAAAACATTGCTGATTTCAATTAATTTTAGCTTAGCTGTAGGTTTTTCTAAGGAGTTAAAATAAAAATTCAGAAGAAAACCCTTCAAAAAGCCAGAATTCATGGATTTTCTTCTCCACAGACAAAGCATTTGAGATTTCATATGCCACAGAAATGTCTACATTTTTAAATGTAATTGGAATAGAGTAAAACAAAGTGTTATATTTGCAGGGTATGTCTCCAAGGCCTTCATAAATTTAAGTCTTCTGAGAAAACATAAAATACTTATAGAAACAAGAGATCTATTTTGTGCTTTGTCTAGTGCTTATTTGTCAGTCTATCACACTGCAGATTATCACATACTGCTATTGATTATTTCATATGGATCACAAGACTGGCTGAGAGAAGTTCTTTTCTCTAAAGAACTTGATGAAAGTTAGAAACAAAAGAGGTCTTTTAAGTTGAAGCTTAAGATGTCTGAAATTTCTTAGTAAAGCTAGGTCTTGGTTCATCTGCTCTGTTAAAAGGTTAGGAAATAGCAAGGGAGCCTGAAAAATAAAGGAATTAATTTTAGCTGGATTGTCTTTATTCCTTTGACTTCTATGAAGCTGCACTCAGACCTGTGAGTTTCCTTCTCTCTTAATTCCGCTCTTGGACCAATACATCACATTCTTAATTACTAATAACAACATTATTTTTACTATGTTCAAGGCAACTTAATAAGTGTTACAGAATTAATTTTTTCGATGTCCATTTCAAGCTCAGTTTTGAAAAATGGTAGTCATCCTTCCTTGTAAAAGTCTCTAGTGAACTGAACAGAGAAAAATGTCTCTCTTACAGAGAGGCTTCTTACAGAAATTGCAGAAGTACACACTGAATAAGTTTTCCAGATTATTTCTTGAAACAAATTTTTCTGCATGATGCACGAGATCTCTCTTTTTGCACTTTGGTTACCTTCTTATATGTCATCATGGGCCTGAATTGGGAAAAATTTAATATTTTGATATTTCTACATTAATTTTATGTCTCCCTTTCAGCTGTTATATCTGAGTTCAGAAGTATAAAATTAGATCTTCCTGTGGAAAATTTTTTTGGGTTTTTTTAACAAATTCTTCTGAAAATTAGTAATACTATCAGCAAAACAAACAAATAAACTTAAAATCCTACTACATATATGAAAATGGCAATTTTTTCCCTGTTTGCAACTTCACTTAAACAGGGTGAATTTCATGAGCACAATGAAAGGCTCTACACCACCAAATATCAGTATATATCTCCAACCCACAGATAATACGTAGCTGCTCCAAAAAAACAAATTAAGAAAATGAGCACCATCAAAACCACCTGTTCTTCACCAACTTTTTCCTTGGAAATGCATGACCTACTTTTGTCGAAACTTAAAAAGAAATCTAATGTGCTGGAGGAACGATCTATGCAAAAATTCAGCTTAAATTACTTAGATGAGCTGACTGGAAACAACTGAAAACAGAGTGCTAAAGGCAAGAAAGCATTAGGCAGTGTTCACAGTCTCCCACATGCCTCCAAGCTCACATGCCTGCTCCCTCCAGCTTGCTGCGTTCCCCTGCCTTCCAACAGCTTGGGGAGGTCAGTACCCTCACACGTTCCTGCTGGGACAACGTCACTGTCTGCTTTGCAGGGAAGAGGAGATCAAGCTTGGCGTTGGCCTCGGGATTCTACTTTGTTGCCTGACATAACTCACCCAAGCATCTGTTTCAGAAGTCAGGGCAGTAACATAAGGCAAGAAACACTCCAACTTATTTTTCAGAGAAAACGAGGAACATTTTCCTAAGAACGTCTGGAGAGTATATTTTGGAGATGGGGAATATTTGGAATACACTTACAAGCTCAAAGAGCCTTTACTCTGAGAACAATGAAATTTTTTTTTTCTTTCCTGATTCCCCCATTGCTTACAGAAAATAGTCTTTGAATAGTGTTATATGGAAAATAAGCAGGGTTGCATTAAAAACACTAAACTTTATTACATTTTTTTTCCTCCTCACAGGGAAAACAGGACCTCCTGGAAGAGCTGCTTGGGCAAAACTGGAAAGCAGTAAAGTGTTTGGATTAAAAGTACTTTGGCTAAAAAACCCAAAGCCAAAACACAGAAAAGATGCAACTGACTGCTCTATTTTAGCATGTGCTGATTGAAACACAAAAAAAAAAGTGTCTGAAAAGTACTTATTCAGAGGAAAAAAGTGTATTTTAAATATACAGTTATGTAAATAAAGAGGTAAGGTGAAATATATAGCCCTTATTATTACTGAAAGAGTAAATACCAGACAACTACTAACAAAAGGACTCTGTAAGATCCTGCTGAGCCTCAGCCCAGCTTATGATGTTCTGATTACAATAATTATTCTGTCTTTTTACTCACAAGTTGCATAAAATGTTTTTAAAGCATTCATCAAAAGAGCAGCAGGCACTCTGTCCTTGCACTTGCTACAGAGAGACTCGCTTTACAGTTTCTCCTGAGATCACTCATATATTTTGCATGTTTCCAATGAATAATTGTGTAAAATTAAAATAAAAACTATATACGGGGAGTGCACCCTTTCTTAATCATACCATTGTCCTAAATACCCTTATTTAATTCAATAGTGACAACATACAGACTTGTGACAGAGGAGGTTACATGACTAGACCCTTTTCACCCTGAAGCATCCCCAGTCATCATTATAACCCTGTTTCCACTGTACAGGCACAATGTATCTTTAAGCCTCTGCATAAATATAAAACCACTCCCCACATTTTGGAACTAATTTAGACATTATTATACAATATACATTTTATTTTCTATCAAGAGTTCACCACATAAATATAATGTTCCAGTCATGACTAGAGCTTACCACAAAAAAAAATTTGATCATTATATTTACATTTTCCATAGCCCAAAATGGTTCAAGTGGAAAAGTATATTATATTGATTATGTATCCATCACTGGGTATTTGTTTAAATTCCTGAAAATATGAATGTTTATCTAAACTGGATGTGTGTTTTTCATTTTGTATCTTCAATAATATGTCATACTACAGATAAAGTAGTGACTCCAAGTTATTTGACAGTCATAACTAATCTTTGTATACTATTTTGCCCATTAGTTAACTGTAGAGTTGTCTCTGAAAACCACATCCATTCATGATTTATTTTTTTATATTCATTTATTTTGCTAGAAAACATCAGCTGGTTGAAATTAAAGGAGGAAAAGACAGTTTTAATTAATGTCTTCTTCAGGAACAAAATTCCTAACATTGCTGAAGTGATCTGTTTTGACAGTTTAAAAACAAAATAATCCCTTTTGTATGTTTGAAATTATTTTTTAATTTGAAATTTAAGACAAAAAAAAATTGCGTTCAATGAAAATGAAATGTTTGGACTGTTCAAAAGCAAAATATTTTTTCACATTGCCAGCCCACTGAAAATACACTTTTGTGCTGATTTGAAATGTAATACTAATTTTAAAACTATTTTAATGCATCTAGATGTATACACACATATTTAGAGATTTATCTGTCAGTATATATAGAGATAGGAACACACATACGCAAATGTGAACTCAGATGGAGAAATAAATAACAATAAATATAAATGAGTGCACGTTTATGCCCACGAGAGTAATCTTTGAAATCTAGTGAGATATTTGAGACTAAGGTTGGCCAACAAATAATCTTAAAAATTTATATGCTTCCATCACTCAGGTGCAACAATAATAAACTCCCAGATCAGTTTGGTCCTGTCTTAAAAAAAAATCTAAATTAATAAATATCTCTATTTGAAAGATGAAAGGAAATAACGGGAATTTAAAGCTTTGAAAGGAATTCAAAGGGGACTTTCAGTATCCATCTCAGAGTATATATTAGAACCTCAAGACATGCTTAGGCCTTTTAAAGGTGTTTGGCTATAAACACAGACTTCTAAAGGAGCAACTTAAAACTTCAAGGACTGCTTCTGGCATAAAAAATACCTGTTAGATACTTTAAAGAGAAAATTTTAAGTGCTGGTAAGTTAAACTGATAAAGAAAAAAAACTATAGACTATCTTTAGGAGAAAGCGAAGGAAGGTGTTGAGTAGATTTAGGTTTTTAGCAAACAGCTTTCAGAACTTAAAAACCTCTTACTTTCTACATGTAATTAAAAATTTTAAAAACTGTATTTTACTCCTGTCTTTACTCAGCACTCTTTAAATGTGTAGCTGATAGTACAAGGCTCACTGTACAGTACTGTACATCTTAGCAGTAAGCTCATATCATCCCAGTTTAAATATTTCACACAGCTGGAAGTTGTCAGCACAAGGAATAGGAACAAGGGGACTGCAGTCTTCTGTAAGTAAGTACATGTATGCTGGCACTCTTTCAGGTATATTTCTTCTAAAGGTTGTGCTAAGGATGTAAAGTTTTGATTCCATCATTTGTCCTGGTTTTGTCCCATTTACTGACATTGGATGATCCAGATTTCAGGCATACTGCCTTCAAAAGAAAAAAATACTACATTTATCTTTGTCCTAGTATTGGTATGCAGTGAAACCCTCCACACACACAACTCCTCCAGTGTCTGACATGAGTTCTTGAAAACAATCAAAACTGAGTAGATTTTGATCTTACAGACTGGTTGGAGGTAGGAGAGGTGAGAAGAAGCAGCAACTAATTGCTACGAAAATATTTCCTGAAAATCATTCCTCACAATTGTGATTTCCCTTGTTGTAACTTACAGATATTAATGGTCTAGAACACCACATTCAAAAACTTTAAGTAAGTTTAGATTCAAGTGTTTACATCGAATTTAAAATTGGAAATGTGTATGTGATATTCTATGTTCAAACATAGCCCCAAAACTGGAAATATCTAAACATAAAATCAAAAGAAAATTAAAATTCCTGCTTCTACACTGCTCTGCAATACAAAAGTCTGTAAGTAAAAAAAATTGGTAAAATCCTTCCCCAGGCAAGAAGCCTTCAGTATTTTGTGATAGTGATCTAGTGATAGTTTTGCAAATTAATATTGATTCAAGCATTCATGTTTGTGCAATTTGCATTTGGTCAAATACAATAAAACATTCATGGACTTTGTTCTCCTATAGATAGAGGTCCCTTCGTGGTGTTTCGGTAGAAAATAAAAGTATTCATTTAAATGACATGCAGTCAAAAACTAAGAGCATCCAAGTCTGGAGGAAATTTTGATATTTGACTTTCAACTACTCATTGAAAACCATGCTCTTCTCACAGAGGCTAAGTCTGTCAAGAGAGAGCTTTCCTTAGAGCTACTCTACAGTCAAAAGAAAACAGTTTTCTCATGTCTGGCAAGCAAAGTGTAAGTCCAAAATATTCAGGCTTTAATATCTTCTTAAATAGTTGACCAGTGTTCATCCACTGATGTAGCTTAATAAAGAGCTGTATTGCTCCTCTCTTATCAACTTCCGTTCCAAGGTAAGAACAACATCTATTTCACTAACAGCTGCAAGAAGTTCCAAGTCTCTGGACCTGGGAGACATGTTTCTGCCAAAGACACTCAGTGCCAGAAAAGAAATCATAAAAAAACAAAAAGGTCTCTTCGAGGACCATGCCTTGACAGAAATTCATCAAATCCAAGTGTTTCAAATACAATTATTGGGGTTTAAGAAATAAACATTCATCTTTAATGGCACTGGAAAGTTTCTTAATATAATATGCTGAAGTTTATTTCAATTCTCTTTTCTTCTAGTAAAACAGTTAGAAATCAGAAGCTTTTTTTGTACCTACCAATCAAACTCTGAGAAAGTAAAAATACTATTTCATAATGGATTATTTAAAGTTTTATGCAAAGCAGTTAGTAATACTTATGTCAGTGCTTGATATGGAGGCAGAAGACAACACTGTCCCATTTTCTTACACCACTAGAGAATATGATGTAGAATACTCTTTTGACAGCAAAGCACGCTTTTCCTGTGTTTTGTCTCACCATCCCTCTAATGCTCTTTTTCTTCCCCTCTTCCTTACCCATCACACAGCAATGAAATTGCTGTGTGATAAGCAAAGAAATGCCATAATGATTCATGGCATCCTTGTTCAAATACCAATTTTTTTCCCCACTTAAAATGTAGAAATATAGACTGTTCTATGGTTCTTTACTGAATGAAAGGTTACAACGTTCTCAGTTATCTAGGACAACTAATACAAAGATCAGGCAGAAAGAATCCTGCCTAAAACGTACAAACAAACCTGCAGAGTCCAGGATGTTTTAAGATATGAATTTGTTTGTTCTTCATTTTAATAATAAGCCTCAATGTACTCATAAAGATTGGCAAGAACACATACAGATAAATAAATAAATAAATGTAGATACTGAGAATATCTCAAGCCCATTTTACACTGCAAACAATAGAAACCTGTGTAGAAACCGGGGAAAAACCTCACAACACTGCAAGAAGACAACTTTTACTATAAAAGATATTTTACTATAAAAGATAATTTTTACTGTACCAAAAGTGGACATGATTACACTCAGAAAGTACAATTATACCTTTTTTGTAGGAAAAAAAAGGATATATTATTTAAACTGTACGCAGCTGTAGATAATTATATTAATTTGATTTTTTTTCTTTAAGCTACAGAGCTGAAGCTCCATTTTGTAAAATTCTTTATATACACTTTTTCTAAATTCTGGGCATAGAAGTAAAAATATAACTGTGACTGAAAATGATGGAAAGTGTGTTCACAGTTTGCAAGAACACTGCTGTAGTGATCATACACTAAGCATACAAGAGGTATCCAAACCCTGTAGCAAAGATTCTTTCACTGCCTCCGATAGAGTGGGAAAAACGGAAAAGCTTTTGGTACCTCATCATTCTTCCTGTCCATGAGGCCCAAAAGTTTGTCATTCTATCATCCGATGACAGGCTTTTATACTTAAAACTGTTACTGGTTTCCTCTAGTGGAACAGTAAAATAAAATATGCTGTGTCTACCCACAAACCAACTTACTTTCATTTTTTTTCCATTTTCTTTGTGTAGGGAATGTACTTGAGAGCACTTCAAATAATACTATGAACTTGCTTCACCTTCACAGAGGTATTTTACCTTTCAACTTTTTTCTCTGAATGTGTCCAGGACTTTGTTTAATTAATTTCACCAAAGCCTCTATGATTCATAAATGTAAAATTGTTTTCATACTAATGTTTCCTTGTTCACCACTGTTCTCTTCCTGCTTCCTTTATGCCTGACCCCAGCCAGTCTCATTTGGCATTCCCAAAGCAGAATAGATTTGTTTTTCTAAGGCCATGGGCAGAGCTAATGGTACTCAGATTCCCATGAAGTGGGTGTTGTAGAAATTGAATAAATAGCACCTGATTTCCACTGAGCAAAGACAGGATCATTAAGGTGACAAGAGGAAAAAAAAACCCAAAACCAAACCTCCCCCTCCTCCCCAAAAAAAGGCAAACAAAAAACTCTCACAAACCACTAAAAACTAAGTTCTTTAGATACCTTTAGAACAGTGGGAGGCAGACAAGAATGTGATATTATATCTACCAACCCCCAACCAAGGGAACCTGAGCTGCAAATAGTTCCAGTCAGGAAAGCACATGCAACTTTGAACTTTGCTTTTCAAAGGTGACAGCTTTCACACAGTGAGTTCATGTGAATGGGTGCGAATTTATGGGAACTAGTTTCTGAAGGGATAGCTAGATTAAATTTGAAATCGCTCTGCCTGTGTCCGGAGTGCAAGTGCTGATCTGAAAAAGTAAAATTGTTGTGATGGAGCAAGCTTTTCCTTACCTATTCTAAAATGATAATATTTCTTTCTCTGTGATGTGTGAAATTGTGTGAAACTTCTCATTGTAAAGCAACACTTATGAAAACACTAAGAAGAGTCAAGTGAGAAAACACATGGTGCATCTTCTGATTAATTTACTAACATGGATATGTGAGAATGTCAAATATTTTATCTTTTTAAGGATTTACACTCTTAAGCTCCTTAGTATTTTCCAGCTAATTTCTGAGTCAGACAAAGTGTTTTTTAGAGAAGAAGACAGCATTCTTAAGTAGAAAAATTAGTCTGAAAACTGAGTATCAAGAAATTAGAGAGTCCACCAAAAAAGCCATTAACTACTCACATGTAGACACCACTTGCAGTAAAATAGACAAAATGTAAATATGACCCAAATAGAAAACTGGAAAAAAGGTATCTTCATACTTACTAGCATTTTGCTTCCTATGTGTGTCTGGAATACTACAAGTGTCTCCAGTGACCATTAATCACATTCAGAAAACAACACAAGTTTGTAAAACAAGACCGACTCAGATGTGAGGCCCAGATGTTCAAATTGAAATCCAAAATACTTCTTACCACTATTTTCATACTCCAGAAGGTGTTTAAACTTACTGTTCACCTCCCTTTTGACCTGAAAGTTTCCTAGGTATTTGCTTTGTACATGTTTAGAATTGCCCCAGTCTAAATAGTTCAGAGGCTATTTCTCACATCCCTCCCAAGACAGGATCTAGAAAATTGGCAAAGGAATGTATAGGTCCCCTAAGGCATCCAAAACATTAATCATTACAGAATAATACTCAGAGCACACTGACAAGATGAGGTTCCTCAGAAAATGCAGACTTGCTTGCTGTCTTTTAAAAGGACGGGTGGGAATCTTCACTTTTCACACAATAGCTTAAAGCTTGCAGGTCTCAGCAAGTGGAAGGACTGGATTCAATAGGTTCCTAAGCATACAGACATTCAAAACCCTAACATCTTTTTTTCCCAGGAGAGTGCCCTAACCAACCCTTTGTTCCAATACAATTGATGCTAAGCCATTCTAGAGAAAGGAATCCAGAGTGAGCAAGGGACAGTACCAAATTCCACCTTCCTGGTTCATGTGGGAGTCATGACAATTTATTCACTCTCAACAAAGAGACAGAATTTAAACCTCTAAGGAGAGAGGCCTAACTACTAAACCATTCAAGATCCTTCCTTCTGCTTCAGCTCCATCTCAAAAGAAACAAGAATGAGGGCTGCTTTCTTCCGTCAGGAAGGCTGCTAATGTGAAGACCTCTGCAGAGGCCCAAGATATCTGTTCTGCACACTGTACTGCACAACCTGAACTCAGTGCAAGTCTAGGTTTTTAGATATACTGTTGCTCCAAAACCTTTATTGCTTTTTGTTTGGTTGTTTTGTTGTTTTCTGGGATTTTTTTTTTTCACACTCCTTAATTATCCAGCACCTTGTTTGGATTCAACTTCAAGGCCCCGTGCAGGCAATTTCAGAGTCTAAATGAGGATTCAAGATTTTTATTATAGAGCATATGAGTTTGGGACACCTAAGCCATATGTTAAGCCTAGCCTTACAGTTTTGTGATTGCTAATAATCAGAAGGTACCCCAATTAAGTGTTTGATCAGAGCTAAAATCTCACCAACAAAACCAGTGACCAAATTCACTACTAAGCACACTGTGGGGCTTTCTAGGAGTCAGTGAATACACAGAGATATTACCAAGCACAGAGCATGGTTGCAGTAGAGTTGTACAAATATTAAAGATACATCCAGCCTGCCAGATCCTTGTTATTGATGTGCAAAATGAAAAATGTGATTGTCTTTCCCTTTTCAAGGTGACATTTCAGAATCAGCAACTTGAAAACAAGCAAACAAAACAAACCCATCTCAGCTTTGTGCTTACAAAGTATGGCTTAGTAGAAACCTGTGAGACACAGTATGCATGGAACATTACAAAGGCCACTTCAGCAAGTTGCAAATAAAAAAATACTTAAAAAAAACCACCCCTGGTTTATCTAGCAACAGACATTAACAAGATATGGGGAAAGATATTTCCTGTTGCAGCCTGAGCGCTCAGATAAATTAAATTGATGTCAGCACTAATTTTTCCCTTAGAACTAAATATTTGCAAATATTAAGTATAAATTAAACACATATTCATACTTAAAATTTGATTTTAGGTATAATTTTCAATTCAAGGTGAGTATTTTTAATGAACTTACAGTAAAAAAGTAAAAGCAAACAAATAAAAACCACCCAAACACCAAACAGGAGAATATTGTTGCCAGGTTCTTGCAAAAAATTCATAGAACAGAGAATTTTATATACAAGCTCATTTATACACCTTGTCTCATCTTAGTCCCCAGATCTTGGTCCCTAAAGCAATAAAAGTGGAAACTAAAGAAAGAAAATCCTAAACACATAAACTCAGAAAAATAATTTGCTAAAGACACTTTCTCTCCTTTTTTCCAAGATTAAAATTCTCCCTCTGTGTCTGTTGTACCTGAATGGATAAAACCATTAAAAATGCACTTATATATAACTGTAATGCACAGTCATATTCCTAAACCTTCAGCAACCTATACAGAGTCCAAGGTAACTCAAAAAAAGTCACTGGCTTGTCACCTAAGAATATAGCTAGAAAGAGCCTTGCTTTCACCAAGCACAGTCTTTGGCTTCCCCTTCAGCAAAACCCTTGCCTCCCTGTAATTCCTTTCTTGTAGAGTTTTCCTCCTTCCAATGCACAGCACAAAATCTACAGGACCACATCCTGCTCCATGGTCTACACTCTACAAAAAGCCAAAGGCTGGTTAACAGCTGGTCCCCTACACCTTCATCTATGGCATGTCTCTAGCCCAGCTCCCAGTAAGTGTCCTGCCACCACCAGTTTGGCCAAATATGAATGGAAATTTTTCTGCTGTCTTTATTCCAGTCAGTTCTCCTGATGGCTGTGGGGAGTAAGGAGGAAGTGCCAGTGAAAGGACAAGATTTAGCAGTGTCCAGTGACAAGATTCAATAAGCACAAACTGAAATACAGGCAATTCCATATAAATGTAATAAAAACATTTTTTTATTTTAACCGTGAGGGTGTTCATACACTAGAAAGAGTCACCCAGAGAGGCTGTGGAGTGTCTGTCCATGGAGATACTCAAAACCTGCCTGGACACACAACCCTGAGCAACCCACAGGATCACAGAATGAGTCAGGTTGGAAGGGACCACAGTGGGTCATCAGTACAACCTCCCTGTTCAAGCTGGATCATCCTAGAGCACATTGTACGAGACTGTGCCCAGAAGGTTCTTGAATATCTCCAGTGAGGGAGACTCCACAGCAGGGCAACCTGTTCCAGTGCAGAGTCACCCACACCGTAAAGAAGTTTTTCCTCATGTTCAGATGGTACTTCCTGTGCATTAGTTTCTGCCTGAGGCCTCTTGTCCTATGACTAGACAAGAGCCTGGCTCTATCATCCCAACACCCTCCCTTTAGGTATTTACAGACATTGATGGGGTCCACTTTCAGTCATCTCTCCTTGAGGCTGAACAGGCCCAGCTTCCACAGCCTTTCCTCGTCAAAGATGCTCCAGTCCCTTAATCATCTTTGTTGCCCTCTACTGGAACTGCTCCAGGACCTCCACATCTCTCTTGTACTGAAGAGCCCAAAACTGGACACAGCACTCCAGATGTGGCCTCACTAGAGCTCAGTAGAGGGGTAGGATCACCTCCCTCGACCTGCTGGCAATGCTCTTCCTAATGCACTCCAGCATCCTACTGCCTTCTTGGCCACAGAGGCACTGCTGGTTCAGGGAACACTTGCTGCCCACCAGGACTCCTAGGTCATTCTCTGCAGAGCTGCTTCCCAGCAGGTTGGCCTGCAGCAATACAGAGGTTATTTCTCCCCAGGTGCAGAATCCTTGCCCTTGTTAAATTTCAATAGTTCCTCTCCGACCATCTTCAACTTGTCAAGGTCCCTCTGAAGGGCTGCACAGCTCTCTGGGGCATCAGCCAGTCCTCCAGCTTTGTGTCATCAATGAACTTGCTGAGGAGGCATCTGCCCCTTCATCCGAGTCACTCATGAATTATCAAACAATACTGGGCCCAGTGATGAACCTTGAGGGCACCAGGAGTGACAGACCAACTAGACCCTGTGCCACTGATTACAACCCTCTGTGATCTGCCATTCAGCCAGTTCTCAATCCACCTCACTGCTTATCTAACCCACACTTTCTGAGTGCCTGTGAGGATGTTGTGAGAGACAGTGTCAAAAGCCTCATTGAAGTCAAGGTAGACAATATCCATTGCTCTCACCTCATCTATCCAACATGCTCTATTTGACTCAGCCTTGAGCAGAGGAATTAGACATTAGGTGATCTCCAGGTGAATTCCAACCCCAATTACATGGTGATTCTGCTAAAAACCATCAGCAACACTACTGATCTAAACACAGAAGATTCATCATATAACTTTTGAATAAGCAGTACTATAGTCCAGGCTACAGAATGCATTGCAAAGCGAAAATGCCTAGGATGATGAGAAAAAAAGAACAAAATGAATCTCGTCGGAACTTTCCCCTTGCAAATTACTGTTGAATTTAGTATGTAAATTCCCTTTCAGATACACAGCTGCTCTTTGAAAAGAGAGCTAGGTTTAGCATACATTTCTTGAAACTATCACTATTTCAACACTGCTACTATGCTCCTAACTAATGAGCCACACAGCAAGTCAACAGACTGTTTACTTTTGCATTAATATTTAACTTCTATGAATTAATTGGAAGATTTCTTGATAAATTTTTGGAGTGGCTCGTATGTACTCGAGATACAGCCAGCTGCCAGTGTAACCAAGTTAAATGATTGCCCTTAGCAACTTCTGTGTAAATACAGCACAGTCTTCCTCAGTTCAACCTGATTAATAAGCAAAGACCTGGTTTCTTTTCCTCAAGAGCATGAAAGCATAATATGAGCACTACATTTTCCTCTTCAAACCTGAAAGGTTGTTTTTTTTTCTTTAAAGAATCAGATCTCAACATCCTTAGTTCAAGTTCAGTATATTTTTATGTGTACTCGTTTTCTTTTTAGCTAGTCTTCCTATAGTCTGAGCCAAAATCTACCCCCAAGTAGATTGCCTCCATTTATTAAAGAGAAGCAAACAGGAAGGACTGAATGTACAAAAGGGGCTCTGTACATGTTTTCAGCACAGGCTTATTTCATCGTTGTCCAGAACACTTCTATTGGCAACCAAAAAACTAAGTATGTCAGCTCTCAAGCCCTACTGATGGCATACCATTCAGATAGGTCCAAGATTCAACTTTGACCACCCGTGACTCCATTTAAACCAATGCACACAGCTTACATTACTGAATGATAAAACAGTGCAGAAAAGGTTAATAGCTTTAAGCTATCTAACTTTCTGTGAGAAAATATAGAATACATTTCTTTATCATGGGATCTATTGGTGTATCTGAAAGCTGTGCCTGCAGCTGCCTTGAATGTCTAGAGTTTTCCCTGGATATAGAGACAGAATAAATCAGAAGCACAGAGCTGTGATGAAGCTCCCCTACCTTCTGCGTATGAAGCAGGGAAATCAACTTTTCTTCAACTAAGTTCCAGGAAAGGCTACAGAGAACAAATCCAAATCATTTCAGCTTTGATACTGAACATGTAAACACTCCTTTGGAGTGCAGTGCAGTCTCCTGATTTCACTTCCAAAGGGAGAAGAACTGAGCAAGCAAAGATGTAATGGACATTTCTGTGAACTAATACAAATATGAGTGTTTCACCACTGTAGAATCACAAGCACATACCATATAAAAGGTGGCGGAAACAGTCTGGAGAAAGAAATTATCAAATTAGTCTTAAAATTCTTTATCCACCTTATGGTATATACTTACTTTTGATCAATATTTAATAAAAATAGAAAAACCTGAATTGAATCTACAATGCCAAAAAACAAGTTAAGGAGCGAATGATGGTTGTATTTTCTTTAAAAAATGGTGTCACGGCTAATCATTTTAACAAAAAGTTTGTTGTTTATGATTGCCTTCTCCTCCTTTGTACATATGTGAATGAATTTTGTGTTTAGTTTTAAGAGCTGTTTATTCCGTGAAAATACCTATACTGATGAGGATGATAGGTATTTTACATGAAATGTTTCAAAGCTCAGACTGAATTAGGTATTTTTTCACAACATTACTAAAACAAGGAAAATAGCTTCTTAATTGTGTCCTGAATAAACAGAATTAAAGTGTCTTAAGAAAGTTTACTATGGGTTTAAAGATAGGCATTCTTTTTTTAAATTCCTACAAGAATTTTAAGATGAAAATGGCATAAAAGCTTGATAAGTCTTCAGCTGTCAGTCCAAAGGAAATGAATACAATTATTAAATTATTATCATCACAAAACCACCCCCCAATCTGAAGACAAAACAGAAACAAAATACCAAAGAAATTTAATGGGAATTGTGCAACTCAATTCTTTAACAGATACCTTCCCTCAGATGTGCTGGGATGACACCACTCTAACCACCTTCCATAACTGCAATGAGACTTTGTGGTGCACATAGCTGAACTCCTTTTTACTCAGTCGAATATTTTTTTTCTTCAAATAACACAGAGTATGTTTATTATTTGACAACAAGTAAAAGAAACAAACCCAAACCTTTTATGCCTGACAAAATGTGCCATTTTGACTGGTCCTGCAAAATGCTGCCTTGATTCCAACTCCCCTGAAGTACCAGTTGCAAAATCTTCTCCTGTATCTTCAGAACTGCAATACAACACAGGATCTTGTGATGAAAGGTAAAACAAACAGTTTTTCTTAACTTTCACCATGATCTTTTGCAACTTTACCACTGTGCATGGAATCTGTAGGATTCCAGGTGCTTATCCAAACAGAAAATAGAAATAGGATGCACCTGATCAGCACCGCATCAGAGACACTAACTTCTTTGTAATCAATAAGAGAACGGGTGCTGATGTCTTTCTGTCTCTGGGGAGAAGGGACTGAAAAAAGATCATGCTCCCCCCTACCGTCCTTGATGTTTTACATTCCTTTACTGCTCCATTACAAAAAGTAATGCTGTGTGAACAAAGGCAGCCCTGGCAAATGAGCAGTAACTGTCCTTAGCATTACTATTACTGAACCATATCGGTAGGCAGTTCAATCTTTGATGGAAAGCAGTTGTTCAGGCCTTTCTGCTACACTGACCAACAGGACAGCATTACTTGGAAGAATTCATTTCTCTATTTTTGTATCACTCTAACTGAGTAATATTGGAAATTCAGTGTTGATGTGAACACGACATCCTGGAATGATGTGAATGGGGAGGTTTTATGTTAGAAAAAAACAAACCAAAACAAAAAAATTCATGGCTTAATATTCAAAGTCTAAAAACACACAGGAAGATGTATTTCCATTGCTTTTAGAACACTTCCCCTTGCACTAGACAAAAAATATCTCTATTTAAAAGCACTATTTTGGGAAATTCAAACTTTCAGACTCTGATACTAGCTCTGCTTCCATGCAATGACTCCTGCCTTGACATCCTTCATTGTCCATATCCTTCTGCAGTACCAACTCCCTTATGGGCATGTTTATGTTTACCTTTCATCCCCTGCCTGGTTTGTGCTCCTGCTTCAGTTCCTGTTCTTTGACACATCAGCTCTGCCTTATCAAACTCAAATTGTGAGAAAACTATCACTGAACTTTGAATGTGGAAAACTTGTTTGGGTTTCTTTCTGACCCTAAATACATAATAAATTTATCAGCTTTATTTCCTGTGGGAAATATTTTCCACTACATGATTCAAATAGTGCAGCAAATGTCCATCAGTAAGACACCAGCAACCTAACAAGTAAAACATAGTTATTAGTCTCAATAGGATCCCATTCTGTTCTTTGTATGTATCTTTTTTCATTTTTAAGGCCTGTCATATCCCAATTTCTAAGCTTTCAGCTATATTCAGCTGTGGAGTATGTGACAGATTTGTGTGCAAACAGGAGCTGGTTAACATTTTCAGAATCTGCATATTTCAGTCATTATAAATTCTGTTTGCCTGTTTCTTTTCAGAAAATTACAAAGACATGTCAAACAGCCACACCATGAGTAAAACTGAATATTACTAACTGGATCAAAGGAATGTGTCTCAAATAGGTTTGCAAAAATACACACTCTTTTTTGTACACTTATTTAAATTATTTTCTAGTGATCTGAACACAGAATCACAAAATATGCTGAGTTGGAAGGGACTCACAAGGATCATCGAGTCCAACTCTTACGCCAGCATAGGACCATCCCCCTAAGGATCACACCATGTGCCCAAGAGCACTTAGACCTCCTTGATCTGTCATCCATGTTGAAGACAGGGTCAAAAAAGCATGAAACACCACTGCTTTGTCTCTGTCACTGTTTGTGAGGTGACCATCCTCATCCTGTAATGGGCAAATGAAATTTTTATACTGCCTATTGCCACTAATATATTTGAAAAACCTTTTTTTAATTGTCCCTCACATATCTGGCCAGCTTCATGTCCAGTTGAGCTTTGGCCACATGAATTTTCTCCCTACAGTGGCAAGCAGCATCTCTGAATTCTTCTCCTGTCACTTGACCTTGCTTCTACTGGGCATGTACCTTCCTTTTTTGCCTTATTTCCAAGAGAAAATGTCTGCTCAGCCAAGCTGTCCTTCTGCATCTCTTGCTTGATTTCCAACATTTGGGAATTTCCTGTCCTGTGCCCTTAGGAGGTGCTGTTTAAAAAGTGATCAATCCTGA
This sequence comes from Calyptomena viridis, assembly GCA_013390005.1. NCBI lineage: Eukaryota > Metazoa > Chordata > Aves > Passeriformes > Eurylaimidae > Calyptomena > Calyptomena viridis. The sequence goes on from WEIV01017276.1 coordinate 23,575, forward strand.
TGGACCCTGGGACCTGCAAAAACAGCTTCCCAGGGGACCTCACTTATTAATTTGCTGAACAGCCTGAAGTTTCCTCTCCTCATATCCAGAGCTGAGGTTTTGCTGGCACTTCTGTTCCTGTCAACNAAAAGCACTTAGACCTCCTTGATCTGTCATCCATGTTGAAGACAGGGTCAAAAAAGCATGAAACACCACTGCTTTGTCTCTGTCACTGTTTGTGAGGTGACCATCCTCATCCTGTAATGGGCAAATGAAATTTTTATACTGCCTATTGCCACTAATATATTTGAAAAACCTTTTTTTAATTGTCCCTCACATATCTGGCCAGCTTCATGTCCAGTTGAGCTTTGGCCACATGANATGAGATCCACTCTGTTACCAATGGCCACCTCAGCAAACACTTGGAGGCAACTAAATTTGTCATAGACACACACATACTTACAGTTAAATCACTACTTGATATAGTAGAACTAAAGGATCATTATCACATACTCACAATTATATTGCATTTCATCATCTAATTGTTTATTAGCATACATTTTGTTGTGGAAACTGATCTTAGTAGGGCTCTGAATAGCATATGTGCTCTATAGTATTTTTTATTATCTTTTTTGGTTTTTTTAAATGGCTAATGCTGTTACACTAGTTATTTCTCTTCTGCTATATTAAATACAACTTCCATGACAGAATGCACATAAAATAAATTAGTGCAAATAGACATTTATAGACAACATACAGGGAAATTTAGAAATCATTAGTATGTTACTATTCTCCTAACATAAAAGTAACAAAATGCAGATTGACTTTCTCCTCATAATGTTTCAGCAGTTAATTTGTGTAGGCTCTTCCAATCCATTATGGTAGATTGTTTTCCTAGACCATTACATTAATAATTTCTCCGCATGTTCTGGAAGTGAAATGCTCCCAAGAATGCTTTGTCTGATATTTTGCACTGCAAAACCCCCCCAAAACAGCCTTTGCTGACAGGCATTTTTCAGTTTGGTCTTGAAGCTGTGAACCTCACTATGAGTGCAATCCAAGAGGTACTCAGTTTAGTTTCCTTCCCAAGCTTATAAAAACTTCGAAACAAGGAACCTAGCCTGTTCGGGTATATAAGGTATCTTTCCAAGAATTCATCCATCTCTTAAGATTAAGAAATCAGATGCAATCCCCACTACACAATTAGAGCCAGCCAGGTACACTCATGTTCATACCTCTGTTAGCTTTCCAGTAAAATCACAGAGAGTACAAGATTAAGATGTTGCTTTGAATCATACCTTGTGTTTTTTATGGATAAACTCTGTAAATATAAAACAGTATCACTATATCCTTAAGCAATAACATTATATGCCTTAAAACGTTGTATAAGCACACTTATATTTCAACATTAAATATTATTTTCTCCGTGGTGACAAAGGAGTCTAAATTCCACAGAGCCAATCTAACAAATGCCATTATATTTATTCTTTGCTTGTGTGTACTCAAGGACACACTCTTCTCATACACACAGTTCCACTGAAGTGATACAGCTACAACATTCTCTGTCTTTCAAGGGACTTTAGCTACAAAAGGTGAAAAATCAGTTGTAGGTCTAAGACAGACAAGGAAGGTTCTATTCCTGCTTCTCTCATGCTGCTGTACTTACCTAGCTGAAGTGGAGAACTTGCTCATCTATGTTTACTTTACATGGGATATGAGCTGTCATTTTCACTGAGCAAGGCCCCTTTTCTTAAATAATCTATTTCCACTTGGTTAGGGAACATTCTGCACACATTCTGTGTACTCTGGAAAGAGAACCAAATATACCGATGAGTATTGAAACTAGTAAATAAACTTCCTGAAGGGAGACTTTTGGTTTTAATGGATAAAAACAAGTTTATTATTATTTTTAAAATGTATTGCAAATATTGCAAGGAACGTAAAAACAAAATGTAACCTAGCACGTAGATTGGCCATCTAAGACATTTGCTGGTGGTTACGGGATCAGTACACCACATCATTCTTACATGTTTTTGAGGCATACAGGAGAGTTTAGTAAATATCAGGTACATTTTGTGTCTGTTGTTATGCTGTTAGGACATATTTGTTTCTCTTTTTGCTAACCATCAGGCTGCAGGAAGAAGAAGGAAAGCGGTCCTTTCTTGGTGTTGTTAATATCTATACACTTAGGTATAGCAAGAAAGCCATTCTGCCAACACTTCAGATAGTTGGAAACAAAACAGCTTTTATCTTGGATCTCTTTGGTAACTTTAATGTGTTACAGAGTCCAATCTAAGCAGAAGGACTCTGCAGGGGGTTGTTCTATGAAGGACAACACGTGGCTAATCGTGCCATGTCCACTCTGACTTGTCTGTGACCGGCTGGCAGCATGGACTGAATAGGCACAGGCTGCCTCCACCCATTTTAGAGCAACAGGGTTTCATGTTCTGAACCTAGCTGAAAAGGAGAAAAGCCAGTAGTGGGCTTGGAGATTGACTGGAAAACAACTAAAGATATTAGGATGATGAGAAAACTGGTATGGGTGATTTAGAAAGTTAATTTCTTCTCTTATGAGGGAACATTTTAACATCAAGTCATTCTACTCTTTAGCAGGTGTTATGTTGTTTCTTTCAGAGAACCATGTTAACATCAAAGCCTTAGGTAACTGACAGCTTTCAGGATAACTGTCCTCTTTACCTACTTACATTTACTTTGTGACTTCAACTAGAAACAATTTTTTTTTACTGAACTGGTATATATTATTACTGGCATAAGCCACAACAGCAGCAGTCTCATATGCATGGCATATGAAATCATTGCTATAGGGACAGCTTGGATTACAAAGTCCAATGAGGTCAAAAAAAAGACTTATTTCAGAAATCTCTGGATCAGGGCCAAAGCTTGCAAATTTAACGGGCTGAGATATAAAGTACATGGTATCTTTTGATACGGAAGATATTTCATAAATTCACATTAATATAAAGTACTATCATCATATTTTGGTGACATCACCACATAGACTTAAGGTTTCTTAGGTAGTCCATTTCCTTCTGTATGCTCCAGGAGTGTTTGAAAAGGCCACATTGCTCAAGGAATAGTGCAGGGGTCTTCCTCAAGAGTTTTTGCAAATGGATTAACTGCCTAGCTGATGAAAGAATGTCATGAGCAACTGCAGCCACTAGTGACTTAAACAAATCATGTTTGAGTTACAGCACATATATTCCTTTCTTCTCTAGGGCATGCAGTGTTTGGATCAATACTTGAAAAATCCTCGGATAGGAAAGCTCTGTCTTAGCATTACCCTGTATATCAAATCTGAACAGGTCTGAAATGGCAGCTAGAGAGCAATATAACTTATTCAGTTGAAGCCAACACCCTTGATCCATCACATTTGGGATCAAAGCCAGCATAGAAGACAGGGCAAAATTTAGAGTGATTGATGGAAGATCTACTTTCAGTGAGCAGATATCCATTCTCATCTTCCTGATCTTTCGGCATAATCTAACATCATCTGTCTCAAGATGTGGCAGGGATCCAAACAGAATGTGTTGAAATGATTTAAATCTTTCCCTCCAAACAACAGTAACATGAAACCACATCCATCTCCATACTCTTCAGTTACACTATCAAAAAACCCAGTTCTCTCTCCAGATATTTTCAACATTGATGAGAAGTAAGAAGACTACATAGATGTGTCAGGAGCATGAAGAAGGCACATACTTCTGCTTGTATGCATTAAACCATATAGTTGTCACTGAACAGTGATCATCTGAGTACACAGTTTAAGACTGCTGCAAAATGTCTTTGGTTACCAACTACTTTTACAGCTACGTCTATGCTTTGTATATTTATCATCTTCACATGAGAGAAAACTCATGCAACTTCTTACTTACATGCAATATTTGTATCTCCTGTCCCCACCTCAACAGTGCATAATGCTATTTAAACTCTTCTCCACGCTCCACATTGGCTTCCTCCTTGAAATCAAGTGGAGGTCTTTACCTTCAAAACTGTGACATGTGATAAAGATAATATGAAAGACCACTGACAGAATGGGAACAGATGCTGACTGATGGCAAATACTTGTGAATTTTCTGTCATTGTACCTTCAAATGCAAAGGTACAGCTTGTTTGTACTGAAAATAAAGATTTTTGGGGGTCAGCCCCAAACTGAAGAACGAAGTCTATTAGGAACTATGACTCATTACAAGCATTTCCACCTCTCTTTCCAAATATGTGACGTCTTTCTTGTTCTGGCCTTCTCTGACTTCCAGCTTATCCATTTTTAAAGCATTGATTGCTTTTCAAAACAAATTCTACCAAAACCAAACACTGCACTGTCCAGTCAATTTTCAGCATAGGGACAAGATGAAAGAAAGAACGAAATACATGTCATGGATACAAAATTTAACACATGTCCAGAAAGCCTTGCAAATGATATAGAAATGAAGACAGTATGAAAATCTTTTGTAAAGGAAATATGTTAAGATCTTCCTCCTGTAACACATCTAAAGCAATTTAACTGCATAAAGTTATGCTTAACTCCTAAGTGCCAGGCACTGCTGTATCCTGCACTTCTTTAACTTATTGATATATATTTTACTCACTACCTAAGGTATAATCCTGAAATACAGTAATTATTTAAAAAGTATTACACTCACTTTGTGGCTAAAGTTTATTTTTATTGATTTATTGAAACCGAGCCCTGGTTTTTGAATATGCTTATAACCTTCCAAAACACA
>WEIV01017280.1:7530-22768 GCA_013390005.1 Calyptomena viridis
TTGTGGGGTGTTGAGCCAATGGCTCCTGTCATCTAAGGAAGTCTTTCCACTGACTTATATAGATAGTGAACAAGTCCCTACCAAAATGAGTTTGTGCCTCTGTACAAATGTCTGAAGCCAAAACAAAAATAATTACAGTACTGAATGGGTTGCATTGGCTGACTTCTTTAGTGTCTAATGTTCTTTGGCAATGCTTCATCCCGATTATTCCATCTGGAGATAATTGTGTGATATCATCCATAAAATTAAAACATAAATCAATCCAACTAGTGATCAGCCTCATGAGCTGCTGTTTAAAAACACACGGAAGTGTAGCGCTCCCTGCCTTTTTAGCAGGATGTGGAAAAAATCAGTGAAGTGTCAGGAGAAAATAANCATTAAATTGCAGAAAGCAAATGGAAGAACACTGTGAATGAAGTAGTTATCCTTAAACGTTCAACTGAATCTTCATGGCAAGCTGTACATGTAGTACTCAATCAGATATGTTTACTGCAAACCAGATGCCAATAACTTGATTCATTCTGAAGAGAAACCTCTTGTGAGAGCAAAAAAAATGNTTTAGTGAAAGGTTTAGGTGCTTCTTTACCAAAATTCTCTGACTACCTTATGATTGGGATTGAAAGATTGATCTTTCCTTTGAAAGAAAGTGAAAAGATGGGAGGGAGATGTCTGTCAATCCTGGAATAAATTTCCATAAAAACAGATAAGGGGCCAGGAAAAACAGCAACATCAGCTCAAATGCTTTTGAAATTCATTGAAGTTTGCAGTTTTGATTAGAAGTCAGTATCTAATTGTCAATATTTCAACCATATCCATCACTCTGGCAGCACATTGTCTGCATTGGGAGTTTGTTAATATAAATTGAGAATAGGCACAGCATTCAGCTTGCTGGGTAATTGCAGAACTAAAACTTGTATTCTCTTCATACTGAAATAGTGACTCAAGATTAGAAGACATAGCATTTTCTTTGAAATTAAAACTGACAAATTTCATTATTACAATAAGAGAGAAAGAAGAGTATTTGACATGAGAAGACATCTGCTTTTAGAGTTATTAGACTATACCCTAAGGAAAGAAAACAAAATAGGAGGGACAATATCTCATCGTTTTGCTGCATGTCTTCATCATATTGCTCATTTTTCATTTCAAACTTGGCTCCGGTAGATCCTGAAATACAGAAGCAAATCCAACTGCTACATGCAGTAACACAGTTAAAATCTCTAGAGGCTATAATACTAACTAGCTATACTGCATATTTATCAAGCTACACCTTTGAGACTTTGGATAAGGCAGCTGATGTATATGACTTCATTACATGTTCAGGCCGATGACTCAGTTAGAAACATACGGAAACGAAAAAGGAAAAGCAGATCAGTGCCATCTACTTCATCCTACTATGGGTGCCAGCTTCCCCTTGTATACAACGTTGCTACCAAGAGTTTTCACCAGATTAAGTGTCCTGACTAGTAAAACCACCATAGTTTCCTACAGAGAACTTCTCCACACTTGTTCTGTTTAAAAATCTTAGCCAGAACATCTTGTTGTTTAGCTTCATTCCTAGTTGTTTGTTAGTAATAGCCCTGCTTTGCTACTTAACTAGTTCTTTTTCTGGTGCTTCCAGTTGACAATTACTCTATCATCCAGTCCATCATCTTTCAACATACCCTGGTAGGTAGGTAGTAAGGTAGGATATGGGTCCTCATATATTTGCTGCTCCTGTGAGATTCATTCAGCCCTATATTTTGGCATGGTTACAGTGTAGTTATAAACTGCTTGATACTAACTCATTAGGATAAGTTGATTTCTATGGGCACTTAGAGAGACTCATACCAAAGATTTTTTACCACCGATTTTGTGCTTTCTGCAACTTGTATTGTTACAGCCTTTGGTGGTGATATTGTGCATTTGAATTGGAGCAAAGGGAAGTGACCAAAAACACAGCTTTGTGCTCTCTTCCTGTAACATGTAATTATACTCTGCTAGCCACAGGTTAATGTTTTATGTTTATTTGTAACTTGTATTAGACTAGCTGAAAGCACTCCATTAAAACCATCAGGCACTCTTTCTGGGGCTGTATGAGTGTCTTAGAAGGGCTCATGCTTACCTTAAACAGTCTCTGACACAAATACATAGGTGAAAAAGGAGTGGGGAGAGAAGAGGGAAATAAAAACCTTTGAGGAAGCAAGACTTGCCTGATGTGTGTAGAATTTTTAATTCTGGTTACTAAAAATATATTTTGCCAAGTTTGTATGCCTTTTACTCAAGCCATGTGTGAAATTTTTACTGAAATAGAAAACTAATTTTGTAATAAAAGCAAAAAAAACCCCAGCCAAACAACTACAAACCAAAAAACAGAGAGGATATTAAGTTCCTAGTGAATTTCGCTGTGCTACATAATTGGATGAACTCTATCCATGGATAAACCCTTTTGTGGGGTGAGTAGAGCCTATTTCTCTGCAGCGTTGTTTGCCAAATTCTTGAAACTGAGCCTCCTTTGGGGGAATGGAGAGAGCAGAAGTGCTGACACCACAGCTTCCTCCTTGCATTCTCTATGTTCAGATGGAAATTACATTCTGCTCTCTTAATAGCCCCATTTCTTACTATGCAGTGTAACCAAGTAAGCTGGGCAATTTGTTTACTGAATTTCAGTGTGTACATTTGTAAAAGTTTGAATAATCAGCAGGATCCTAGCCTAAAAACATCTGATTTTCTCAGTGGTTCAACACTGCTTGTCCTTTCACAAATATACTTTAATTGAAACAGGCCACACCAGGGTGTGCATTAATGGGCTGCTGTTGTACTGCTTGGGTGGTAGAAGGTAATTGGTCTCTGGTCCAGTGCTTCACAATGCTCCAAAGGCATGTGCCAATGTTCTGTTAATGCACACCCTGTTGTGACACTGCTTAATTAAAATCTTAAGATATCAAAAGCAGAAAGCTCTAATGAAGAAGTTTCTTTCAAGCTGGTAAATACAACGGTATGACATATTAACCAGTATAATGTATGCTGGCTGGTTCTGGCCTGCAGAATGCCTAGTGAATAGAAAAGGAGTGTGTACTGGGGCTGTATCCATCACGCTGAACATGCAGTGCTGTAACCAGACTTTTGCAGGCAGGTCCAAATTATTTTGTGCTTTTTCTATGGATCTGTTTCTTGCCTTCTGCTATTAAATGGTAATCAACTCTGTTATGAAGTATTTTCTAATGCTTTGCAGTATACATATTTTAAATCAAAAGATTAATTCAAATTTGGTTACATAAAGATATCCTTTCCCTCCTCATTTCCATGATGTTAAACAAGATAAAGTACTTCATAAATCGATTGTTTTCCTAGGGTATTGTTAAATAGAGACAAATGCAACCTGCTGAAGGCGTCGCTGTAAATATAAAAGTGCATTTTAGGAGATGGCCTGCCACATGGGGGTGTATTTTCACTAGGTATAAAAGGTAAATAAATTAGTAATTTACTTCTGGTAGCATAACAGAAAGTATACAAAAAGGTTTTGGAACCACCAGTCTGCCTGTTCTAAAGTGAGGCTCAAGGATGCCCACCTGTTCGTTGAACTAGTCCAGTTTGTGGAGTACCTGGACATTACAACTATCTAGGTGTGTGACAATGCTGTGTGTTCTCTAACTCCCTGTGTGGGTACAGCTGTGCCTTGCAATCAAGATCATATACACTGCACTCACACATATCAATAAAAGAATTGATCTTTTTAATTCCTCTGATTCTTCAGGAAGATTTTATCCTTAAGATTCACTGTCAGGGCACAGATTTCTGCTCATCTTCTCCTTTGTACATTCAATTACACAGCCTAGCTGTCTTAAGTCCAAGACAGTCTTAAATTCTGTAGGGACAGCCTTCAGAAAAGGAAGCTGAGATACGACATACAAAACAACTCTGGAGGCCCAGACATAGGCTTCAAACTGTCTTGAATGTTACCTTGATATCAATTTCTTGGTGAGGTATGTGCAATTATTTATTCCCTTCTGTGAGGCAGGCAAAGAGCTACAGTGTCTTCTCAAAATTTTTCCAGGAAAATTGTTTTTGAACATTTGGCAGTTATAATAGGCCTACATGAATGCTCTGCTGTAGGGTAAGCTAGGTCGTACAGAGCTTTATACTGATAGAGTTAAATTGTGTCTGGTATTGAGTAAGTCAGTTTAAATCAAGGAGAAATATCATTAGCTTACAGTGTTCTTCAGCTCAGATCTAGCTTAAGGAGCTCTTTAGGAAAAAAAATCTTTTTTCAGATGGTTATTTATAATATTTTTAAACAGATAACTATACGAGTTCTGATATTATGATTTTTATGGAGAACTAATCTGTTTGGCCTTAAAGAGCATAAAATTGCTGAAACCTTAGCAAGAATACTCAAGTAGATCTGGAGGAGAATGAAATGGAGGCTTCCTTTCAATCAGAGAGAAAGGTCTTTCAGAATTTCTTGTCTACTTTATTACTTGAGAGCATTATCTCTATCCTCTGCTTTCTTTCCTATGTAATTCGGTAATGTGTAATGTGGCTTTAATCTTCTGTTCTGTCCTGTCTGTGTGCTGTGAGACAAGAGAGACAGATGAGCTGGGAAGTCAGGGGGCAGTGGAGCTGCAGCACACAGCTGCGTACCTGTCAAGTCTCCTCAGTCATCCATTTGATCATGCTGCTTTTAAGGCCTGTAGGGATCAAAAAACAACCTTGTACACACCACCGGTCCCCAGGGAGAGAGCAGTTGAACCCAGTCAGAGAGATGTGTAACAGAAGAAAGAAGGTCTTCTGAGAAAAATAAATTTAGGCCTTCTGCTGGTAAAATAAGGTCTTGTCTAATTTGAAAGGGTTTGCTGGTACAATTACACTGGTAGAACTGCAACAGCAAGTCCTGCTACAGGCATTGTGGCTTATAATAGAAGGAATCCTAAACCACTTCTTAAATGGAATGATCTGTCCTTTTATGTTCCTACAACTGTATTTATTCAAAAGAATTTACTGAGCCCTACAATTGTTCTGGCGCAGAAATTTAGATATGGCATAAGTCTTAGTAATTAGAAAAACAGATATGCTATGGATGTAAAAACCTGTAAATGCAGAATTTTCCAGACAGAATGCATCTTCCTGTTGCCCTTTGTAGGCCTAGGCAGCATGGGGACATTAGACAGATATATAGACTCAGGAAGGAAAGGGAAATTTTACAGAGCTTTGTACTGTGGCCAGCTAAAGTTTAAGGATTGTCCTTTCCAGTAATGGAACTAGATTGTTGCCTAAACATACATATTTCCCATCCTGTTTTCTCCACAGCAGCAGAGTAAAGGTATGCTTTATGCCTTTAGGAAAAGGTGTACTCCTCCTCTACCTACGGTAACTCTGCAGGATGCTGTATAGAGTGTGTGCAGATGTCCTTCTGGTGCCATTTGAAATCTGCTGACATGGAGGTGTACCACATCACTGCTCATCCTGGGCCTTTTATTCCTCTCCCTTTCTCCAAAAAGAAGTCATTCTTTAAAGTCATATTATACATGTGTTTTGGAGACACAGCATCCTTCTTTTCTGCTTTTAGCGTAGTAGGGTAGTTTCTGTTAAATTGTACTGTGTTAGTTTTGGTTGTCTAATTTTTCTTTTGTTTCTCTTTATGCTGTCCTGACCTTCCTTGAGCCCTTATCTTCATTTTTAAACCATATCCCAACAAAAGATTTCTGAGAAGCAATCTAGCTTCTATAAATCCAGGGCTTGTGCATGCTTGCATGTATACCTACGTCCAGGGTAAGACATAAAACTAAAATAATTGTCTCTTCATTCTTTATAGTATTTCTATCAAAACTGTCTCACAAAACTGCAGCTGGCACATATGGTCTTAGGAAGTTTCACGTTAGTCTTCACAAGCTGATAAGGAGTATGATCCTTCAACTGGAAAATCCTTATAGCAATATTGAGTCTTCCTTCTCTCATGATTCCATAAGCTCCTCATTCAGTTAAGAGCCACTAGCCCCTCTAAAAGACACTGGTTATAATGTGACACACTAAACTTATCACCAGGTCCCAAGAGTAGTCTGAATTACTACTTGAACAGAAGACTTTTAAAAATGATGTTGCAATTACCCCCCCAAAATAACACTGAATCAATAAATAATTCTTTTAGGGAGCCCACTATTTCTTAAACTGTTTCTGCTGAGAAAAACAACATAGATAATGCTACTAATGGCAACTAAAGACCCACAGTGTACTTGATGTCAAATACAGTCATCTGCCCAAACTCTTGACCACATTCTGATTACTTGCAGTCATTTTGCAATTTCAGTTACATTCAGGAAATTCCATTGTGATTCTTCACAAACGTTTTTTTGTGTATACCAGATGTGATTGTGTTTCAGGAATAGCATATGGAATGTCATCTCTACCTCACTGAGCTGATGCAAAACAAAGGCATGTTTGGTCAGTACTTGAGGCCTCCAGGTAGGAAGGTCTGTTGAGCAACAGTTCCTCAAAATACGTGCATTGTATGATTTGCCATGTTGCCTTTTTTTAGAGATCTGCTTTGCTAAGTTCAGTGGTAACTTCTGTTGTATTCATATCGGGAAATTGTAGCAGGATAAGGTTTTCGGTGGTCACCAAGGAGCAGAAGTATATCTGATGTGTCATCAACTTTATTGTATTAATGGAGAAAACTTCTGGAATGGTTACAATGCTCTGTTTTCCTTTCAGTGGTGGATTGTCCTTTGTAGCTATGTTTTGGAAAGATGAAGTAGGAGCTCAGTTTTGTTTAAGGCCCACTGGTTTTGATACAGAGACTTAGTTTGGAGGAGAGGCATCTTTGGGGGTCTGTAGGCAGAGAAGCCTCTCTTAAAGCTTCTTTGTGTTGCATATCTGGATATCACTAAGGTAATGTGTTGCTATTGTTTCAGTCTGGCTACAGGGTCTGCTCCTTGCATGGTCTTCTGTAAATGAGAAGGGCAATGTTATTTTGTCTGAGTGACACTAACATTATGCCATTGTTGCTAGGACTGGGTGCATGGCACTTGGTGAAATAAATAGTTGTCTGTTTGGGGGGGAGGGGGGTTGTTTGGTTTTTTTAAATCACTTCACTGGGGTAGAGCTGTTGCTCCATGTGTTTCCTCATCCCATGGTGCTTACCAGTTCTTTCTACAAATATGAGACCAAGAAGGAATCTGTTATTATTGCTTCCTTACACTTCTCTTTCCATCTGTTTCATGTTTCTTGGTGTTGGTGAACTCTTCTAATATTCTATCAGGATTCTTTACTGCCTGTTCCTTCAGTTCCCAGATCCCATACCAGAGAAATGGTAGCATAAAAGCACAGGTTATGTCAGTGGCTTCAAGGCTGAGAGTCTCAGAGCTGGGGAAAGGAGTTGCTTGTTCAGGTGCCTGCAGGGCCAAACCTGTGGGGTTGAGCACTTGCTGTCTTGCCCTGTGGCACTGCCAAATTCAGGCAGAGACAGGCAGGGAAGAAGAGTGGAGAAGGCTTGTAGTCCAAAGGTCTAGGTGAAACCAACTGCCCATGTTCATTCTCCCTTGGCCTCTTGTCCATTGCACTTGCTGTGGTATGCTGGGGCTGCACAAACTGGTACAGAACTGGTGGTATGTTTGTTAGTCGTGAGTGTGCATGCGCTACATAAATCATAGGCAAAAGGAAAGATAACAGCATAATCAGCACGTTCGAAACCCAAAGATTCTCTCCAGTGCTCTTATAAAGCCTGAATACCCTGCTGAGTAGGTGTGGATGGGATATTTTTGCCTGGAGCACCCTCTCTAGAGCAGTTTGGAGAATGATCAAGTAAAATAGTATGAGGTTAGATTTCTAACGGGGAAACTGGGGGATAATATGCAAAACTTAGCAAAAGAAATAAAACCACATGGGGTTTGGAGTACATCGAGTGGTCTGTGCTTCTGTATATGCATGCAAAAAAATTTTTTTTGTGGTTTTGCTGTATTATCAGAAATTCTGACTAATACATTTGCACTGTCTTCTCTTAGCCTTCCCTGTTCTGTTTCATGCTCCTTTGCCCCACCATCTGAATGTCATTGTCACTTAGCACTGGGTTTTCTTCTGATAATAATTTTTCCTTGTTTCCGAAATAAGCAATAGCCATCCAGACAGTGAAGGAATATAATGGGGTACACTTTCAGCATGGGCAATTAGATGTGCAATTCTCATTAACAATAACAGGACTTGCAGTGAAAATTTTCCTCTATAAATCTACCAGCACAAAGCCTTTCCCCTTATGAGCAACAGATGGGTTTTCCATAATGGCTCATTACCTCCTTGCTTTGTCATGCTGCCAGAAATGAAATATAAAGTTATTTATGGATTGAGAAAGATGCACAAGTCACTGTAGATCATTCTGTGCCATCTTTTATAGTTTATCTAGTTAGTACTCTAAATCTCTCAGGACTAGGAAGTTTCAGAAGATGACAGAGCACAGCCTGAGAATTAAGATGAGTGTCCTTCTGTCTGGTTATTTATCCTGATGGTCTTGCATCTCCAGAGTGATGTTACAGTCTCCACTGGGACCAGTAATTTGGGTGTTTCATTGGAAAAGAGGCTATTTCTCAAAAGAAATTTTGTCAACTGTGACAACCCATTTCTGTGAAATTTGACTAATAGATGCAGAAGGCAACACTGTTTACCATGAATCACAAATTTGAAAAGGTAGATAAGTTACTTGATAATATTACTTTTTTGAAGTTGGGATGGGGGAGGGGATCATTGCTTGACACATCAGAGAGAGATGTCATTCCTCTGACAACTAATGGCAGAGGCCAAGAAGGGAAGTAATTCTGACATGCACAGTTCTTTTACTTATAATTATTTCACATTATTAAACCCTGTATATTGGACTTTATATCCTGGATCTATCCACAGATTCATCATTATTTCCCCAAGTCCTTGATGAAGAACTGTTCCTACTGCAAATGTGTTCAACTACCACCTTTCAAAAGTAGTGTCTTTATGGTAATTTATATGGCATCAATCTTGAGACAGAAGAGAAGCTGATAGCAAAATATAAGATATTGTTTTAACACTGCTTACAAGAAGAGTTTTTCCCAAAATGATCATTAACTGAGTTAAGGCCAGCACAACTGTGAGTCCTCTCTGAAGCCTGCAGGTCTGCCAGTAGGTTGAGGGATGTGCTTACTTGGAGTTCCTCCTGCTTACATTCAGGAGGGCATTATAAATTTATTTAAATCTAAATGAGATCAGTTTGACCTCAGTAAATTCTGAAGTTATTTTCCTGAATATGAGTAGTTGTAACCATGTGCTCTGGAACTAGAGACTTAGACTATAGAGCAAAGACTTTGCTTATCTTTGAGCTCAGGTTTTGTTCCTTGTTAAGGAATTATACAACTCGAGGAAGTTCACTGAAGTAATCCCAGTGGCAGAAGAAGGAATGCAGGACCTTTCATACTCAGAAGTTAATAAAAGTATATAGAAGTGTGATCATGTGTATGTGACCTAGTAAGTCTGTGGTGGATCCCAAATATTTAAATTTTCTAAAATAGATCTTGCCTATTTCACAAATCAGCAAATTCAGTGACATATTTATAGATGCAGTAAGAGCTCTCTCTCCTACTGTAATTAATCATGTTTTTTGTATATGTTCTTTTGAAATGCTGTAGTGCTGTTGGGTCCCAATCTGTGGGAAATGCCTTTGTTGCAGTTCATATAACGTATAATACGTTGATGATCACAGGACAGTCTTTATGCCCCCTCCTAGTGATGTTTAGCAAACAAAAAGAGGATGGAGGGTTGGTAATGGAAATACACTGTGGCTGAATACACTGAAATGCTCTCTTTTCCTGTTATTTATACAAATGGTCTCTTCAGGTCACATTGTGCCAAAGAGTCTGGCTCATGGACAAAGAGAGGGCTGTAAAACTAGATGCCAACTAAAGAGGGTGCTGTCTGTTCTCAAATGACTCATCAAGAGCTGATCCATGCAAACCTGTTTACCAGCTAATATTGTTGGCAATGCAAGATACTGCTAAAATAAAAAATATGAAACAAAGGAAAAGTAATGTTTGTAAAAACAACTTCTCTTATTCTTTTATTGAATGTATGTAATCAGATACATTTCTGGAATCATAATTTGTATCAGTTTTCAATGTCTATTTTTGTCTTATTGTCAATATGTTTTCTTTATTATATTTTTCTTTCATCCGTTTTATGATTCTTATAATCAATGTAGGTTTTAGTTCAAGGGTTTTTTTACCATCTAACTGCAAAAAAACACAAAAAAAGTTTGCAAGATTTCATGTTTTGTTGTTCTGGAAACATTATTTTTTTCCATACAAAATATTTTTGAGTGTCAAAATTCAAACAAATGGAATCCACCTTTATCTTGCCAAGCTATCAAACTTACCTTGTCTAAGCTTTTTATGTACCCAAGATACACGGCCTGTCTGAAAAGGCCATTTTCTTACCGTTGAAATAGGTATTTTGTTCACTCCAGAGCACACTCTCTTATCTTGATTCCTATTCCACAGTTTGGAACATGTTCTTGTGGCAGCTTCCAGAGTTTAGCAAAGAAAAAAAAAGTATATCTTTCAACTTCTCCCAGTGCATCAGCTGAAACATTACTCAGCCTCACAGTTACCTTGTGTCACAACAACTTGGGAAGCACATTGAAGTGCGATCAAAGCCCTCTTCAGCCTTTGCATTACACTTGCAATTCATTATATAAGACCACTTCACTATGAGATTTAAACGCTGTTCTACACAGAAGGGAGGCTATTTCTCCATTAATATATTCCCCCTTCTTCACTGTGGAATTATACTGACTTAGAAAATGCCAAGTCTGTTTGACATTCAAAGAACACATCAAACTGTTAAAAAAAATTATTAGAAGTGTGTGCTTTCCCTGGTGCATATTTAAAATTTTTGAAACTATCCCAAAAAAAGGCCACTGATTTTTCTACCCCTCCCTTAGTTTTATTTCACAAAGTCTGTTTATTAGCCACCTGGTGAGCATTACTGCACCTACAGCTTGTCTTAGTAAATCACTGACCATTTCGTGCTGCTGAGGCTACTCAACCTCAAGGTTCTAAGACCTGCTTGCCTGAGCAAAATAAATGAAGGAAATGGCCAGGGGAGGCAGTTAATAATTGTGCATGGTATTTTAAAATCCAGAGGCAGTAAAGTGGAAGCTTGTAATGCTTCCCCCATCCTTGCTGCTGCAGTTACTATAGCAGCAGCAGATGCTGACTTTGGATGACTTTGAAGTATTGAGTATAAGGCAAAAAGTAAACAGCTAGGAAAAATTTTCTTGTAGAAGGTGGCCTGATGCCTCAGTTTAGGACAAGACCAGTATTGTTAAAACGATGAGTTTCTGGGCTCTCAGAGGTATAATGGTCACCCTGAGGAAACTCCTTGATCCTGACGCTCACAATTGAGTATTTTAACACACAGGCACAAGTGGGTTCAAATAAAAGCCTGTCTATTAAGAACAAGGATATCAAGAAAATGAGATGGATTCACACTCTCACACTGGACACAGATGCTGGTAAGAGTTGACTATAAGGCTGTACCCACCAGATATTCCAGTTTCAGCCTGAGTGGCAACAAGAGATTCAGTGAAGCCTTCTCCTGCACCAAGATCTCTGCAGAAAGAGGCAAGCCACCACAGAGCTCATCACATCTTTCACCCTTCAGTCTCTTGCTTGATGATCTTGTTTGGAGGAACAGCTTTTTAGGAGTCAAGGCCACAACCATGCCTTCTTCCCTCAACCTATTCTTCTGTTTGAGTAGTGAAGTAAGCTAGAACTCAATTGGCTTCCTGGGAGGGGGTGGGAAGCAAGGCTGATTAATCTGGGAACTATTCCTTTAGGATAAAACCCTAGGGGGATTGCATTGAAGAGCTAAATGACTGGCCACAGATCATCTGCTTTCACATAGGTAAATTCATGTGAATAAGACAGACTACTGTGAAACTGTGTTTTCTAGTGTTGATAGCAGATGCCTTGTGGGGAGGAGGAGTGGGTGAGGAAGGGTTGATTTCAGAGGCAGCCTCTGATGCTACAGTTGGATACTGCCAAGGGCCTTTCTGGCCAGGCAGACCCAATTGTAAAGTTGAGGTTTAAATCTGACAACATTTCATCTTCAGATTTATTGTGGCTAATTTATCTGTTTTATGCATCATCATCTTTCTTTTCTAACCAAAACATCTTGGTAAAAAAAAAAAAAAGAAAACAAACCAACAGAACAAAGACCCTTTCACTCCGTGACAGCTAGTGCCCGCTATAGAAGCTGTGTATTACATGCTTCTTGGGAATATGCTCTAAGAATGGTTTACAGAAGAAAAAGTGCTGTTAGACCTGTCTGTACAGATCCACTGTACTCATTTCCCTGCACGCTGCTCTAATCTTGCTGTTTCTGTCTCATTTGACCCTGCCCTCGTTGCTCAACCCTGCAAGTCCCATACTCCTCACAAATCAAGCCATGTCACAAGAGGTGACACTGACACACGATGTAGGTAGCCAGCACTTCACAAAATTTGACAGTTAGGTAACACATGCAATGCCTGAGGTCATAATATAGTTGTCTATTAGATGACTCTTTTCTCCCTTACTTCTACTGGGCACAACACTGCCAAACTGCAATATGTTCATAATAATAATGTAACTGTCATAGCTATTGATCAGTCCTCCAAGTATCTCAGAGGGCTTTATAAATTTGTAATGAGTCTCCTGACCCTGTGAAGCCATGCGTTTAAAGATCCAGGATGCTAAAGATGCTTGGTTTCAAGTAACTGATACAAAACTATGTGGATTTGTCTGATTTCCAGCCAATGTGAAAAGGTACTGCTGTGTAATGGTTGTTAGCTGAGACCAGAAGAACCACAGACTGAACATCCTCAGTCCTCATAACTTAGCCATGTTTACTCCTGACATGTTTACGTTTTTCAGCTGTGAAGCCAACTCAGCAGCATTAATTTAAAGCACGGGGTGAATTGATTTGAGGGAGGGAATGGGAAAAAGACTTTCAAAGTGTTTATTGAGTAGTTTGTTGGAGATAAGATGTCCAAACAGCTGTAGCAAAACAGGATGAAAGAGCCAAACTCACTTTCACTGAAGGAATAAGATGGAGACTTCAACTTTTAGCTAATTGCCTTTGTCTTACCTTCAGTATGAGGGTATGTTTAATAGTATGGACCTATTTCAGTCTTATATCTCTGCATCCAAAAAGAAGGAAGTCTGTGCTGCTTTTGAGCAGGGCTGGTTATAATGTTGAAGCTTGAAGAAGAAAATAGTGCAGTAGCGGCCTGATTTTTTGTTTATTTTTCTTTCTTATCTTTTTATACACTGTTGTTTGCCAGGGACTTCATGCCACGGCCAGCAATGGTTACTAGGAAAGTGGGAGTAAAGGTTAAAGTCCCCTTTATTTCTCTGGAAAATCAACATGCACCTGTGGACATATTCCTGGCCCTATTTAATGCAGTGTATTTTAGCTTTTGAAATATTTGAATTCTGTGGGGTTTTCTGATTTAAGAAGCAATTCAAGGGTGGTTATTTACCTTGTTTAAAAAGCAAAAAAGAACTCTTCAAACGGTCTGTGGTGCATATGTATAAAACTATAAAACTCTGGGCTCTTCCAAATTCACAAATGTGCCAGGAACATGTATATAAATGTATACTCACATAAAAAACGTTGCATGCATGGATTAAATCCAGAAGTGAATCTTCTACATTGTGTAAAGTAGATATCACTGTTATCCTTTCATATGTCATAGTTTTTCTTTTAACCCCTTAAGAGAATGACATTCTTAAACACTTTGGGAAAGAGTAAATTCCCTGAAATTACTTGCCTGGAATTCCTTGTTTAGTTGTAGTGCAGGCGACTTGTAATCCAAAAATAAAATTACTACATTAAGTCATGCAAACCTCAGGAAGTTATCTGATATTTTACATTAATAGTGCATTACCTTAACATGTAAGTCTCAGTGTTCTAAAAGTGGTTGCATTATTTCAGTCACAGAGGTTAAGAGGAATGCTATGGTAGCATGGTTATGAAATTGTGCTATTTCGGATAGGATCTATACCCTTACTCTAGCATTCATCTGTAGGTTTTGGTGGCTCCCTTAAAGTCATGTCTTGATTTAGGATTGTTTGGGTCAGCAGACTTCTCTCCACTGTTGGTTCCATTACTTTTTTTGCCAGCTTGTCTTTTTTGCTTTCAAATGACTGAACTACTAGTACACTCTTAACATGCTACATTTGAAGGACATGGAGAACTCTCTGTGTTCTCTCTGCATCTTGAATTAAATCAAGAAGTTGAAAGAGGATGGACACTGAGCTTTCTTCTCATAATGGCAGAAGATCTACCGGATGAGGAATGGTTTGCTTGAAATTTGTGGAGAAAAAAAAACCAAAACCAAACCAAAAAGGAAGAAAACTCTGCTTTTCCTTGCTTTCAAGCTGTTCTCTAGTGAAAGGAGGTCAGCTGCTAGGACAGCCCCTTGTCTCTTTTGCAAGTGTGCTAAATATGCTTGAATAAAAGTTAAAGGGGAAAAACCTACACTTTTCAAAGTGTTCCTTTTTAAAGAGTGTAGACTGTATTTAATTTCCTCAGTTGCAGTCAGACTATACACTACCACTTGCCTCTAGAGGTTTCAAAGCAGAGCTAATCATTTTTCTAACACTTTTTTTCTCTTCTGTTTGGAAAAAACAACTTTGTTGAATCAGAACCTTCTGTCAAAGTTTTCAATGGCACTTCATTTTGGAAAATCTCTACCTAGCACTTTCGATAGTGCTGACATTGCTGGGATGGAAATAATTTAATATTTCATTTCAAATCAGTATTTCAATTTTTAATATAAATATTTCAAAGGTCATGCTAAAATAAAACTTTTTAAATAGGAAAGCCATATTAGATCAGCCCCTCCTTTTCTTCAAATTCTGTTCTGTTAGGAAAATCCTCTGGTTTTGTGTGGTGGTTTTTTTTTGCCTTTTTTTTTTTTTTTTTCCAAATGGAACTATGAGCAAATATTTAACTACTACAACTGTTTCCATAATAGACATTACAGGGACTTTTATAGCTGCAGTGCAAAGTTGGATGTTAATCATATTGGTGTGTACTGACCATAGAGTCTGATGTGCATTGGGGTGATACCCAGTTACTTCAACACAATGTTATGCCAGTTGCAGTCAGTAGGAACACTCTTTTAACAAAGTCTCCCAAGGATGGTTGTGATAGCAAGTGTGCACTGTGCATTACCTGGTTTTCTTATGACAGCATA
>WEIV01017281.1:3367-15584 GCA_013390005.1 Calyptomena viridis
TTTCTCTTTGGTTTAGAAATAATACATCAGTGAATTTATGCTTTGACTGTTTGTTTCAGAGAAGTGAAAAGCTAAATTTCTTCAGAGATGAGAAATAAATCAGTTTTCATGCTAGCTCAGGTCTATGTCCCTCAGGGGTGTAACAGAAATGCTTAGTGAATTCGCAGAGGTTTCTGCAAACATCTTACATGTCAACCCAGATTACAAACACACTTTCAGAACAAATTTAAGCAAAATCTAAAGGCTGAAAGAATTGTTTGTGCACTTCTGGAGACCCTGGTATGAACACTAGACACCATAAAACTTTATAGAAGATGCTCACTAGCTGCTTTCCAAGTCACAAAAGATTATCATCTATCGCTTGTGTCTCTTCACCTAAGGTTTTATAAACATATAAGCTCAGTTCTTGCATTAGTAGCTCTCACAGATATTGACAGAAAAAGCAGCACAGCTTTAAACTGATCTGCTTTGGATACAAACTGCTTCTGGTTATGGATTTATACATTTAAGTGTGTACATGCACGTGTGTGTAGGGAGGTGTTCACTCAACCAAGTAGGTTAATACACAATGAAAACAAACATAGTTTATAAAAATGACAAAAGGACTCGGCATCAACCCCAGTATTTCTATTCTGTGAAAGAAAACACACTATGAGTTCTTTGAAACTCTCATACTCTGCGGATTGCTTTGCTTGGTCTGTTTCCTGTAGAACTTCATTTCATTTCAGTGTATTAGAAACACAGAGGCAAATACAAACGTAAGTAAAACTGAAATAAGAGCTGTAGTTTCAGCTCCTTTTGAATTTATCCCATAAAACTTAATTAGCTGAATTTGAAGTAACCAAATCTCACTAAAGACAGTATTAATCCCAGTAGAGGAATGCTCCAGAGGAAGAAAATTCCTCTATACCCCTGGTGTTAGTGCTACCACGGGAGTACCAAGATGCAGCTGTGCTGCAGGTGAATTAAGTGCAGACATGCACCCAGACCACCTAATGTCATGGTAAATCTTTGCAGGCAGTTCCTGGAGAGAACTGAGACCTTCTGCAACACCTGGGGGAAAGGAAGAAAGCAGCTCTCCAATGACAGGGTCTGTGCCAAGCTGTGGGCCTGGGTACAACCTTCATTTCCAGCTCATGAAGAACTGACAGTCTGTTTGATTGCTTCCTGCCTCTCCTTCCTCATAAGGAAAAGAGAGGTAACAGGCTTTGGAGCCCAGGGGTAGGTGAGGCAGATGTTAAGATGTGCCTCAGTGCAAATTTAGAATAGGTATTATATATATTTTTTATATGCGTGTGCAAACACGCACAAAAATATGTACATACAGACACTACTTTTCAGTTCAAAATGAACTTCACTTTTACAGCCCAGTGGTGCTGATTTCTCGTTGCAATTATGGGTTTATAAATACAAGCATTCACCCAATCTTACCTTTAGTATGGTGAACATCTTGCTGCAATAATGAAATGAGCACAACATAAAGACTTATCTGGATATTATAATTCTGGCTGTATACACTTAGCCTGCAATGAGGGATTGAATTTAAATGTTTATAGCTTTCCAAACACTATTATGCGGTTGCAAATGTTAATTCAGTTTCAATGAAAGAGTCAATTTTTTTTAACAATATAGAATGCATTTTAATACACTATTACACACAATAGGCCGACAGTGAATGGACTCATAATTGATTTAGAAGCACGTTCTTCCATCCTGCTACCTCTATCTCTTTAGTAAATCACTTTTTAATCGGGCTAGTCTAAGCTGACCCATACAAAGCTTTATTTAATTTATTATGGAATTTATATATAAGGTTGACTAGTAATGCATGGCTACAGCAGCATTAAACAAATTGTACAGTGAATAACAAAGAGGAAAAAGAGAACAAGAATACAAATAGCCTAAGCATATTGCTGAGGTTAAGACAGGTTCCAAATGAGCAATGTTATTCAAATGTTTAAGAACAGAAAAGAGAAAAAGGGCTCTGACACCATTATGATTTCTTAAAAAAAAAAGAAAAGACTGGGTTAGAGTCAATTATTAAAGGCAAGATAAGGGAGAGAAAAATCTCACAAAATGCATTAGTTGGCTTTTATTCCTCCCAATGTAAAAATGCATAATAATAATAAAATGAGAAATATAGGCCTAATAATCACTCCAAATTTTTTTTTTTTTTTTTGTTTGCCTCCAAAAGTTAATTAANCTACAAAAGTTACTGAAAATACTAACAAGGACAAGACACTGAATTAATGCTACAATGAGAGTTTTCCTCTTACCGAGTAAGTGTAGGACAAAGCCTAGAAAAGATTCAGAATAGGACCTACCAGTCTATAGTGAACATTTGATAAATTATTTACACAATACTTTAACTTAAAATGACTAAACATGTGCATATTTCTAATACACATGCACATACATACATATATGCATATTAACATGCATATACTAATTTTCCTCAATTTTTAAAAAATTAAGATCTCCAATCTTTTCCTAGAATGGATCATCCAGTTTGTGCATGACCTGCTCCTGAATGGGGGGAGCTACCACTGCCATCACTGTCACTCCATGTGCACACCCTGTCCTTTGTGGAAGCTCACTGTTCACACAGAGTTCAGCAAGTCAAAAAAAAACCAAACAAAACTGAAACAGGATGGTGTATCTGCCACAGGTAAATACAGTTCTCTTCCTGCAATTTTTGTACACACGTGCTAAATTTGCAAACTCCACGTGTAAAAGCAATCTTTCTTTTTTTTTTTTTTTGCAGATACGTAAAAACAATTCACTGAAGACCTAAAGGAAATGAACACAGAATACAGACAAAAGAAAGTACCTTCTGACAAAGAAAAGCATCTGCCCTGCAACCTAGATGGTTCAAAAGAGCCATAATACAATGGGAGCATTTCCCCCAGTGACCACTGGCTTGAAACCACCTCCAGGTCATTACTGAGTTGCCATCATTCACAACTGGTTTGGTAGTCAACTTGAAATGAGCTGGTACTCTCAGCTCAAGGTCCACATCATAAATTGGCAACACTGATAGACACTTGGCAGGGAGGTCAAGGATTGAATGGGCACAGAGACTCATGTCTAAAGGTGATCTGTCTAGGTCAGGGTTCAGACAAATTTGTGAGAGAAACATGCTTTGCCATTGTCTCCTGCTGTACAACTTCTGCAGAAAAATACAGGAATTCATCTTCAAGTGCTGTCACAACCCAGCACTTTTCACGAGGATTAAGTGCCTATTAAAAAAATACATTCATCTGCAGCAAGCCTGTACCTTTTAAATCACATCTATCATTACAGAAATACTTTACACTGCAAAGTTAAGAACAAACACAAAACCAACAGAACAAGTACAGTCAATCTTATTTCAGCCTTAGAAAACCAAATTGCAAAGCTTATACAAAATTCTGATTTTTACAGATTGTGCAAAGGGTCTCCCTCCCATAATTGCAGCAGAGAAATCCATAAACATATTAAGACCAATCAAGCCCAACTCTGCTAACTCAAATACTAGCAGAGATGGTAAATGACTGATTTCAGAAGGCCCTTTGGAAACCACTTTCTACTTTAGCTTGTCCACAGGAAAAAAAATGGATTAAATCAAAGGACATTAATAATTTTATTTCATACAGCCTGTAACTTCCACTGAAAGGGGTATGTTAACATGACAAGTAAAATGCCATGGCTTGACTATAAACCCAGAAACTGTTTTCCTTGACATACAAATTGCATGCAATGCCATCTCAAAAGGCTTCTGCTCCATGGGTCTCCAGCAGCAATATAATCACTAAACTCCTTCAGCTGGCTGACCAAGGATTAGCCCTAAGCATGGTACAGGTGGCAGTGCCAGCCACTTGCCACACGCTTGCAGACCTTCTTGGCTGGGGAGGAAGTATGTGAGTGAAGACTACTGCTGTTAAAATGACCTCCAGGGGCCTCCAAAAGCACAGGAATACTAAACTTGCTTCCTCCAACACCAGAAGCCAAATTACAACTTCAGAGATTTCACCCCTCCAGACTGAAGTTCAGGAAGAGGGACAGGTACTGCCTTCACAGTGTATTTTGCACAAGCTGCACAGTAAGGCCTGTAGCTTGCCAAGTTATCCCATTACATTCTCTTATCCCTAAGACCAAGATTGCATTTTAGAAGATGAATGTCATATCCAGTTCAGGGCTTAATAAATAAAATGTATGAATAAATGAAGCTACCTATTACCAACATTACATCCTTTATAATCTTCACATTTCCAAAAATTTGAATATATACAAAGTGCAACAAAGCCAATGGAGTTGCAAGTGTAAGTGGCCTTGTCCAGTTCTCTCCAATATGCAAAAGAGAAGGTGAGCAATGTATTACACTTAATGCTGTTTTGACAGGGTGGATTACCTAAACAACAGTTCATGCATATTTAAATAGAAATAACAGAGTTGTCAGGAATCTGCAGCTTTAGGTGCTCAAAACACCAGATGTCTGCAGTGCAATAGACTTTCATATTCAGAAAAAGAAAATAAATTGGGACTCAACTGTCTCATCACTGAGATCAGTGTCAATTCTACAACAGACTGATCATAGTGCATTTGAGTTCTGCAACACCCAGCCAGATAAAGAATAAAAAGAAAAAACAATAAACAAGAGGAATACCAGTGACAACAGCAAAATAATGCTGATGAACTACATTATAGAAATAGGTGAATGACCCTTATCAGCTTTTTCTTTAAAAAATCTTCTCCAAACCATTTGAACAAACCTTGAGCCACATACAATTGGGGCAGAATGAGGAAAGCCTGTTACCAATGATCTCAGCAAAATGGACAAAATACAGACACTAACTATATAATCCCCATCACATGAATCCCTCCAGACCTAATCCAATATCTGGCATAACTCCCTTATCACAGAGAATGTTAGAAGCAGATCCAAGTGGACTCTGTTAGTTTTCCCCAGCTCACAGCAAAAGGCAATGACTGTTTCTACACAATCTGCAGGAACAACTTACTACTGCTGTGGCAACAGCTTGGAGGCATCCATCAAGGATCAAAATCCCTCATGCAAGAGACTACACACATGCATAAAATATAAAGCTCACTCTCACTCCAATCTCTTTACATTTACTCAGCTATGACATCTCTGAAGAGTGTAACCCCTTAATACCACCCCTGGTAGCAAGATGCTGATAGAAGACATGCTATTTAGAAGCAGAGATAGTAAAAGGTACAGGAGTCCTGAGTGAAGAAACCACACCTTTTATTTTGGGTGTAGCTGTTCAGCATTTTATAACAGGGTGCCAGTAGATATAAAAACAGATAAAAACCACAGAATGTGAATGCAACTCCTCCAAGCATAACCTGCAAAATGTTTGTCCTTGCTCACTTGTTGGAGTGAGATCATTAAGTTCTACTAGCAAATGAATAGATTGGCCGATGGCTCTGAGATAGCTGTAATCAAGCCTGGAGCCTTGGCCTTTACCAGTGGTAATGAGGTGACTCAAGACCCACATTGGACAAAACTTATCCAACCAACCAAAAGTTAACTATTTTGTTGCTTAGTTACGGTTTTCCCTATGTGGAAGTGTTCTTAGAAAGATCTAGAGAGAGAATTCAAAAGACAGAGAGAAAACCATGAGAGAAAGCCATGAAAAAGAACCCTGGACGTTAACTATATATGAGTGTGTGGTGTGCAAGATTTATGGATGTAAAAATTCATATTAATAAAAGTCTTTGGTTAAGTCTTCAACACTAAGAATAACTGAAGATATAAAAACCAAAATGCCACATTCACTTTCTAGCAAGCCAGAAGCAGGGATAGGTTGCTGTTCTGAATGTTACTCAAGACATTTATTAATCAAAATGTTAAGAACATTGGTTGAGTTGCAAAGTTATTTATACTTCAACCAGATTATGCCCCTTAGCCATTTAAAATAAAAATGCTGCTGTTTGAACAAGTATTCTCATTATAGATGTGATAAAACTCTGAAGCACTATCAAAAGTTATGCAATAATTTGTCTCTTAGGAAAGATGAATGGCTAAGTTGGGTGCCCCAGACTTAAAATTCATTAATGTCTTAATAGTGAAACAGATATTAATCTCTCTTCATTAGCTCACCAAAATTAACTAAGGCAAGTCAGAAAATGTTCTGAGACATTACTTGATTTCAGATGAATATGCCTGAAGTATTACTCTTTCAAAAGCTATTATAAACAACAGGGAAAGGGGAAAATAATTTGAAAAATTACTTTGACATTGTCCTTTAATCACGCATTGTGTTCAGGAAGATTATTCTAATGCATCTCTTAAATGACTAAATGGTTGCAGTATATAAACAGCATATTCTCCAGTATACCATGCAGAATATCTGATGATGTAATGTATTATCCAGGAACTAAATTATATTTAAAAGAACATGATGATGGAGTGAGATGCTTTTAAAACACAATATAGGTGAAGAAAAACAAAACCCCCATAGGGTTCAGGTATTCTCTACAGTACATTAAAATACTATCCCATTTAAGTAATGATTATGTTAAAAATATCTCCAAACTATCATTTTATTATTATTTACTAAGCCAAATATTTTTTTTCTACTGATTCAGCTTTCACTGTGATGTCTAAAGGGAACAGAATAAATATTTTAGTCCTCTATGAGAATTATAAGCATCTCCTGGAAAAAAATACTGCAAAATTTTGAAAAATTTAAGAATGTACCCTATTATCAAATATCCTAAGTATAACAAATTGAACAAATTCTATTTTTGTATGCAATAAAATAATATAGAGTAAAATAATTTCATAAAATAACAAAAATTTAGGATTTTATGGCCACTAAATAATTCTCATTCTTTCCTTCTATTAGGCTGTATGAGATTGAACAGCAGTTCAATGTCTTCTAGTGCCTGGATTACAAAGAGTCTATTGTGATGGGAATTTCAGGTAGTGGAAAGTCAGCTTCTATTAGCATTTTGGAGCTGAAGAAATTCTAACTTCTGTTCTTCACATGAAATGTAAAAATAGTCATTAGAAGACAACAGTATGCACATTAGACACTGCTCACTCAATTCTTAACAATTAGAAACAGGTTGTGCAACATGGACCAGAATGACAAAATAGCCTAATTTATTTCTTTTCATGACTTGCTACTGCATGGCTTCTCAGTCTTCCAGTTCTCCTTCAAAACTAAGTATTTGATTGTTTATCTACTGTATCAGGCACTAACTACCAAACTACTAACCACTACTACTAACTACTAAACCACCAAATCTCATGAGGAAGACTCAAGTGACTGTCCCAAATCAGAAGGTGAAGACAACTGCTGCAAGATCACATCACTAACTCAAAGTATTCAGAACTGGAAAAATTGATTTGGCTTTTTTACCCTGGTATTTCATTGTTGTTTCAAACTTCTTTACAGTGCTAAAATTATGTACTGGCAAGCATGGCAGGTGTTTATTCTTAAATATGACAGACTGAAGATACTGACATAGGACAAGGAACAAAGCAGCAAGATCTGCACCACTCACAAGCAAACCTAAGATTGATGGCCCATTTAAATCCGAATTATAAGCAGCTTCAGTCCATTAATATTAATTAGGTCAAGACTAATAGGCTCTCATGAGTGGACTGTTTAGCAGGTCAGAGGCAATAAAAAGGTGGTAAACAATTTACTGCATAATGAAGTTTGCAGGCATATGGCATCCCTCTCTACCACTGTTACTATGCACCTCACCCAGAGTCAGATTGCTAAAAACTGGTCAGACTATTTGCCTACTCAGACAATATGTGAAATACAAAAATCCCATTTTAAATAAAATATTTTTAATAAAAATGCTTCGAATTCCAGCCACGGTGCAGTTTCAGTGTATCTGAGAATGCAAGGCCGGGGTTGTTGTGGCAGGAGGAACTGGGGGAGCATCCATCGTTGTGGCCCTTCACATCCCTGCAGGTATAACACTGCAGCTCCTCCTGCAAAGTGCTCCTGCACAGGAAGGAATAACACTCACAGCTCACTCTTCATATGGATACATTCATTGCTTGGCCTGTCATTTGTTACCACATTAGGTGTTCCC
The DNA here is from genome assembly GCA_013390005.1 of Calyptomena viridis. Taxonomy (NCBI): domain Eukaryota; kingdom Metazoa; phylum Chordata; class Aves; order Passeriformes; family Eurylaimidae; genus Calyptomena; species Calyptomena viridis. Next base: position 11,432 of record WEIV01017281.1, read on the forward strand.
TAGGCAGTACAGCTTGTAACATGGACATGTATACAATTAAGGAGATCACTAATTGCACCAAGATCAAGTTCAAAGCTTTTTTAATTGGATGGTAACACATTCTGATCAATAAAAACAGATATCATTCACTAGAAATTTAAAGAGCAGTAATAGAAAGAGCGTGTGGACTTTATTTGTGACAAATATCTTGACACAAGTATGCAACTATTTTGATGTGCATTTAAAATAATTTTATTGTTTCATTCTCAAAAGTGGAGAGAATTTAAACCTCTCATCTAATCATGTTCATCACAGGCCATTTGCATGTATCTGAACACAAAAATATTTGAAAAAGCATTCTGCATTTATATGCCCTTTCTTATTTGTATTGCTTACAAAAGACAACACAGACTCCTTCCATGAATCAAATTTCTATCCTTGTGCTATGTTAGGAAACTCTTCCTGTTGCTACTATTAAACTCAACACTGTTCAGAAGGACTGCCCAATGCATCCCTACCACTTAAGTTCCACTTGAAATCTCAAATTAGTATTCAAGTGGAAGGAAAGTACAGCAGAGGCCAAGGGTGGGCTCTTTACAGAGGGATCAATTTTAACTGCTGGCAAGAATAACAGGATTTCATCTGTAAAAGCACAGCTCATATTGGGAATCTTTATTATTTTTAATTTACTTGTGATTTTGATTGTTTTTACTACAGGATCCCACATCTGCTATTCTCCCCTTTTTCTCAAGGACCATAATTTTCCATAAGTACTGATCATCTCCCATTGTAAATCAAATACTTTAGAGATGCCTCAATTCAGACATTCAGAAAAAAATTGAGGTTCCTCAAAAAAAATCAGACAATTCTGAAAATTTTGCATGCATGGTTTTACTTCAAGCAAACTTTTTTTTTTATAATAACTAATCCAAACCACAATGTAAGTGCAATCATTCAAAAAAGGCAACTTGTATGGCACACAACTTTCCACAGTCCTGGTGTGCTCTTGCTCCATATGAAAACAGGCCAGAGAGTATGGGGAATGCTCTAACAAGGAGGTGGGAAGCTGTACTACCCTTCCACCCCAGATGTGTCCCAAAGATGGCAACACTCTGCACTTACCCCTTCAAAATGTACTATTCATCACACCATCTTAACGTACCACTGCCACCCACACTTTCTTTCTTATCATGACTATCTCAATAAAATTTCCTCTCCAGCACTGACATTTTGGCACCAGCAGCCACACTATATGAATACTGAAGAGCTGCAATATGTATTACCCTACCATACTTCACAGCTATGTCAAGACACACATAAGCTTTACAAGATGTATGGCCTTGGGCCTGCATCCAGCTGCTAAGTGCCATAGTCATATAAAGACACAACTTGAAAGATAACACTTTCAACACAACCATTCTCTACCTACTGAACATCTGAAAACACAATTAAAACACCTGTTGTGACACAATGGAAAATTATGATACTCCATCTCTCACTGTGCTAGGAATCACTGCAGTCCATTACCAGCTTTTCATGTTCTGCTGGAAACCCACCAGGATACATTAAAACACAACAAATTTGCATGATATATCAACATGTTATGCACAAATGGGATTTCTCAAAATCCAAGCATCAGCATGCTGATGATACAGTGGGCAAAAGGTAATACTTTTTTTCCCTCTTTCTTTGGTGTCAAATTTATCCAGGTCCCTGAAAAGCAACTTTCTGAGAAAATCTATCTGTTCCAAATATCATAGAATGTGATGTATGTGTACAGACAGGAGGAAATCCTCTGTTTCCTCTAGAGTCACTGTCTCTACTACAAACCCCACAAATTTAACCTAAACATGCTCCAAAACAAACACAGCATTGAGAACTAAAGAGTTGTGACACTGTAGTCATCAGTCCTTTACTGTTTGAAGCAGCAACACCTACAAAGTGACTCAATACAGGCTCCAGAGCAGCAAAATATTTGAGCACATACTTTTCTCGAAATGTACCAGAGTGCAATTTGACATTGCACCTTTCTCTGCCCACAGTGCCAGCTTCCAAAACTTCTATTATACTTTATCCCAGCAACGTCCTCCTGTCACCCGTGCTGCAGTTTTGTGGCTTCCCCAGCTTTGCAGCAGAACTGTTTGAGGACATGATGTGCTCTGAACTGATTAAATAGTCCAGCAGCGAAGTAATAACCAATCAACCAACCCTCACATTACGCTCCTTTAGCCATCAGCAACAGGGGATTTTTGAAGCAGCTTTACCAGGAAGGACAGCCCTGTCACTACATACAATGAACACAGTCCCCCACCCACAAAATGGTAATGTCCTCTTAAGGGTAGTTTTTTCTTCAGTGCCCTGCTAATTAAGATCACAGCACTGTATCTCACCCATTCTATTGTAAACATGCCACTCTAAAATTAGCCTTGTAGTATTTGTTGTCACAGGGTCATTGGTATTTTTATAACTTCCCTTTTCTCATATACATAGTCAATCATCCCTTGCATATGTAATGCAGGTCAGCCAAATGCCACAAGCATGATGACAAATCTGTCTTGAGGCTCCCTTATTTATAACTTCCTACAGCTCAACTCCTTCAAGAAAGGCTTAGCTCTTCTTATCTGATCGAGGAGCAGAACTGCAGACTTTGTCAGATGACTGAGCTTATTCCTTCCAACAAGCATCTCAGGTTAAGTTTTAATGCATGCATGAACACTCAATAAAAGATTGATTTATTTCATTATACACTACTGTTAGTGAGAAAGGATTACTATGCATCAGTTATTTTGTAGTATCTATTTGTATTAAAACACCAAGAAGAAAGGCTGTTTACATGTTTAGAATGGAAAGCTCCCCTAACAGTATTTTTCTTAAGGACATTACGGACAAATGCACATTAATAAGTCTTTTCCTCTCTCCTGCCCCATATAACCTCTCCTGAAGGTTCACTAAAAAATATTCAGCATAGTACTTCTGTTCTACTAAGATGGACAAGTAATCAACAGAAGCAAATTGGTATAAACTACTATAAGGGAGAAGTGCTGTATACTGCAGAAAATGCATTTATTTCAGTTCACTTATATGCAGTCAAAACTGGAGGTAAAATCCAGATGATCAGTAATTTCACAGCTGGTTGATTTCTCTCCTCTTTGATATTATTTGTAAAATCTTTCCTTGGTCTCTAAATGCATGAACAAAGTAATCATTCATTCATTTGCTTGTGGGTAGGAGAAACTAAAATAGCTCACTTTATTGAAGATGCTGAATAGACAAGAAATACATATAATATTCTCTGAATCAAATTACCAAGACATAATAAATTATATTTAAAAATACTCAAGCATCTGTAATGCTAGAACAAATACAAACAAGAAGGAAAACCTAAGAGAGTGGTTTAAGAAACCTGATAGTGTAGAACATGAACAGTTTTTGTTCTGGACTAACAATATCTGCATCTGACAGAGGGAAAAAAAAAAACCAACCTGAAAAACCTGGGAAAGTCCTAATATAATTTATCAGGGTACCTGTTGTGCAAAGAATAAATATTTGCAAGAAGGTATGGTAGGGATTCCAAAAGGAAATGTATCACTGAAATTGGTATCTAACAGCCAGGTATTTGTACCTTTTTTATACAAATGCTGAGTTCCCTGAATGGCCATGACACAAAGCTAAACAATCCAAAGAAGTACAGAAGAATGTGCTTTTACTTTTAAAATGTGAATAGTCACATAAGTAATTGAATTACATTGCATTTTCCCGGGTAAAATCTGTAATTGGGGAAAAGCCTTCACAAAGGGCATTTTCATCCTGTACAGAGACCTATGAAGACAGCTGCCACAGCAGCAGCACAGCTAAAGGCACTGAAACTTAAGGGTCAGCAGAAAAAGTTTGCAGTCTAGATGAGTTCAGTGGGAGGTGGTTATCTAAGTCCATCTTATCTTTACAAAATGTGACCCTTAGGCTGCATCTATATTCATGTTTTCCTTTAGAGCAGTAAGGCATTTGTGAAGCAAATTCCCTGCCAGCTCCTCCCCAAGTGTGCACAGATTCCAGTCACAAAGCCGGTCTGGAGCTCCTCAATTAGCTTGCTTTCAATGAGACTGAGGTTAAGAAAGTCTGCAGCAGGGAATTTCCTCTCACCCCTCAATTCCAAACAACAGCTGTCCCTTTTTTT